>VDFB02333285.1:0-370224 GCA_007258455.2 Sequoia sempervirens | reverse complement strand
TATGAACTCCAACTTCAATGTTTCCAAGGAGTCTTTGATAAGTTGCAGATTAGGGAGAGAAACTTCATCCTTAACTCCTCTTTATCTCTCTTCAAGCTAAGCCTTCTAGAAAAAATATTCAATCAAAATATGTGTGTGATCAAATAGGGATATAGCTTGCAATTCCTTAACAACGAACACCCTGAATTGACCTTCCCACTCATAAGAATGCGAAGATGATGAACTACTGATAGGTTGCAACTGAAAATTAGAACTTTGTTTTTTGTCTTTGTCACCCTCACAGCTGCTCCAAGACTCCTTTTCTTCACCGCATCCTTGATCAAAAGTTATGGTAGCCCCTAACTCAATCAATGAGTCATTATTGATCACAATTAGGAAATTTTTTGTAGCAACATTCTCTTCTTTAGTGGCTGCAACCACTTCAAAAGAATCATTATGAAACTTTTCCTCTTCATTAAAGACACCTTCTCCTCCAATGGCCACCTCATAGCTTGCAAAGCAATCTAATTTTTGTCCTTCATCAGGATCAAAGGGAAATTTATCCCACAATGGTTCTTTATCATATCTTGATGCCATCACACTAGGATACCAGTTGCAAAAAGGTTGATTGTATTGATTAACAAGAAGGTTCTCATCATGCTCCTCTTGAAGGCTTGACTTGCTAAATAAGTCACCTCCCAATTCACTTAAACTGATATCTTCAAAAATATTTCTTTCCAATGGTTTATTTCTGATCAAACCCAAGACCACCCATGTCACCACCGTGATGAAGTGAAGAATCTTCAATCCTAGCTGTTTTGAAAACTTCAACATTTTTATCTTCTATGAAACCATCATGAGTAAGTATGTTACTAATTTCTTCATTAGCAACCCAATGCATACTAAAGAGGTCTTTTTGGCTACTTGTCATAAATTGGTCTTGTGAAAACTCTTAAGAAGTTTGGACAACAACAAGAGGGGAATCATCTGTCACCAATATTCAACAACAAGAGGTATAAACACATCGGAATCACCATCAGCAACATCACTATGGCAATGATCATAAGCTGGTTTCAAGGCACCACTAGTATTTCCTTCATCTTTATCTATCTTCTTCAAAAGTGGCTTCAATTTCTCCTCACATTGATTAAACAATTCCTTGATCAACATATCAGCAATAGGAGAAACCTTTTCTTCATGTTCATATGCATCCAAGAGAAGAGTTTTGACATTTGGTGGAATTTCATCAACCTCTTTAATAGTGAGAAAAATAATTCTCTTTATAGTTGCAACAACATTCTCTTCTTGTTCGCTCTCAGTGAATATGAAGAGGTAGTGAAACAAGTGATAAATCTAATCTTGCATTTCCAAGTCTAATAGCAAGTTACTTGTTCTAAGAACTGAAAATGTCTTCAAGATAGCAACTCTTCTAGGAAATTGACTGCTACCGGTTTCATCAAGATCTTGGAAACTTTCTACAATCCTATGAAGAATCTTCTTCAGAGTTTCATCATCATAAGGAATCAATGGCACTATGATCCTCATAACTTCACTAAGGCATGAAGTAACCAATAAAATGATTTCTTCATCTGGATGCCCCATCCAATAAGGATGAATCAAATAGGTTATTGCAAGAGATAATGCTTTATTCAACAATTAAGTAGGCGATTGTTGGACTTGACTCAAAAAATGTTCCAACTCTGATAATAGACTCACTTCTTCACCTCTTGTCTGACATTCTTCATTGAGCCTTGTATCGACAATGGAAAGTGACCTTACCAAACTTCTTTCTTCTTCAAAATCCATAACCAAATCTGACTTCTCATGATTTTTGAATAGAAGATGCAACATCTTGGGAACTTTTGAAAGCTGATACTGAACTAAGTTTTGACCTCTGGTATAGAATCTGATTTCCCTGTCACTCATTTGTCAACTAAAATCTGTCTTTTCATAAGATGGCAGGATCTTGGCTTTGATATCACTGAAATATCCCCCTTACATTTTTTTCAAATTTTCACATCAAACTTCACTTGTTAGCGTTAGCATAATCAAATCAGCAGATGGAAGTAACCCTACGCCAAGAATGTTCACTCAAGACCCAAGATGGGTGAGGTGATATCATATGGCGTCAAGGATCATTAGTATCCAAATTGAATGAAAGTACAATGCTGGAAAAGTAAAGATTATGCAACTCGACCACTTATTCTGCGGGAGTACATTGATGGCTCAATCGATCAACATTATGAGGATTACAAAGTGCATGAAAGTAAAGTAATGGGCAGCTTGTTGACCCCTTCTGCTTGTTTAGTGGGAAATATAGAAAGTAAATGCTGAAAGTAAGACATCGAGGCCTGTCTCTTCCACTAAGAGTGGGAATTACAAGTAAAGAGCATGGACGATGAGGCCTATCCCTTCCACTATGAGTGGGAAATACAGAGTAAAATGTAGAAGTAAGATGACTGAATTAGTACTATTGATATCAACCTTACAATATGATATAATTTGCAAGTTACAATGAGAGTAAGGTATCCAATAAGCTCCAATATGAAAGTAGATGATCTCCAAACAAGTACAAGCTAACAAACATAAGAAATATATCCAAAATGACTAAAATATCAGGTCTGATGTAAAATTGCAACAAAATAAAAACTCAAACCAACAAGTACAAATTTCACCTTTATGCTTGTAACTTCGCCAATACTTCTTTGAATAATGTGAAATTGAATGCAAATGAATCCTAGGAGTTGGGCGACCAAGTTCAAGCCATCAAACATCACCAAGCAGTCTGGAATGTTTTAGCACACTTTCCAAGGCAAGTACAGGAAAAGTACAACCTCCAAGAAAGGGGTGACCAACAAGATAAAATCCAAGACTCTAAAATAAAATATGAAAATTTTCTAGAAGGGGTGTCCAAGGTAGACAAAAGCATAAGACCAATACCCAGAACCACCAAAAAATCATGCAAGGAGTAATGAGTGAAAATATACTTCAGTCAGGTACCACACCAACATCACCCAAACTGATAAAACTCACCAAAATTAGAAAATATCAAATGAAGCCATCTTTATGAATCTCTATCTCCAACCTCTAAATGAAGAAGCATTCTCAAACTAGCTAGGTACTATCTCTCAAGTACGAAACTAATAAGCTAGGAGGTATGCATTCCTTGAAGCAATGTGATTGAAATAATTTCAGCAGCATTTTGTTAAGATAAACAATGGATACCAAACAAGGAGCCCAACACTCTTATTTATAACCTTTTTTCACCTCAAATTTAAAATCACTTTCTCTTCAATTAGGGCCAAATGAGATTCCCATTTCACTTCAAATTTGCATTTTGACTTTCATAAACTCCTCCTTCTCCAAGTTGTGCCAACATGAGAGGCAAACAACTTTATTAAAAATGTAAATAAACATAAGATAGGCATTTAAGGTGATAAAATAAAATATACCTTATAATCACTTAGATATTTTCTCCAAGCTAGGCACCCAAGGCTAAAGTGAAAATATATTTAATTTTGAAAATATATCTATGCTAGGCGTCCACTTAACCTTAGCCAATATTTTCACTTTAAACATTATTTTCACCCAATATTAAACTTGCCAAATCGAGCACCACAAATGTTGGAAACCAAACTGAGTATACTACCCTGCCAGATATAGCCACTATACCAAACTGCTGAAACATTGCCAGAAATAACATTGCTAAAAATAGAACTTACTAAAAGTAGCATACTGCTAAAATAGTAACTTGTTCCAATCTCATTTTGAGCACAAACCAGTCAGTTGTCATAACTTACTAAAAATCTAAGTCTGGAAAATTCCTCTGTTTCAGTTGCATGTCACATCACCGCAAAGCTCTCTGAAAAACTAGGAGGAATCCAAAATCCAAATTGCAAAATTCCAACATGCAAGCCTCCAAAACTGCCAAGGAATCCGCTAGAAATGCATTCATTATCTGGTCATGTATGTTACCTCATCCTGAAGCTCACAAAAAAACCTAGAAAACTCCACTAGACATGCATCAGAAACTCTCACATGCAAGCCTTCAAAACCTCCTATAAAAGTGGAAACCCTAATTTCCATTTATGCTTAGCCTACGAGTTTCTAGAAATAGGATAAATCCAAATGCAGAGCATAGGGCTAAATTAGGTACATTACATTCACCCCCCCTCTCAGTTATCCAGAGTGTTCAAGAAACTCCACATTGTTAAATATACACAAAGAATTTATCACTACAACTCTTTGGAAGAAGGGGTGAAATTTATTAGGCTAAATCCTTAGTAAATATTTTTTTCTTGAAAAAGAAGTTGTATAAGTTAACAATAGAGGATGATGGTTCTATGACTAAGCACACAAATTATTTCAACATGAATTTTATCTAGTTATTATTTGTTGGAGTGAACATGGAGGATGAGTATTATTAATTTTTTGAATAAAAGTGGCATAGCCACTAAAAATATTTTATTAATATTTAAATAGAAGTTTACATAGAATGATATTGAGTAGGAAGAAAATGCTCTTAGCAGATCAGATCAAAAGAGAGAGAAAAGGCCTTAAAGTTGAGTACAAAAGGGGGTATAGTAAAAACGCCATGGAGTAGAGAGGTATGAAAGCCATTTACAAAGGAGAAAACAAGTGATGTTAAGCCCCTCGAACAAGAGAAAACTAGTGAAGACCACTTCCATACTGAGAGCATCAAAGGTAGAAGGCCTTCAAGATAAACCATGAAGCTTACAAAGAAAGATCCAAGGATTCCCAAGCCTACAAAAAACAAAATGGAAGAAGCCAAAAAACTAAATTCACAAGAGCTAGTATGAGAACGAGTTAGCCGAAACAGAAGACCCAAATGTAAAGGGCCTGATACCAAAAGACAAAAGGTGTATCCAAGATGCCATAGATGGAGAAGATTCTTAAGTAGATCTTTCTTTTGAAGAAGCCAAGTCCGCAAGTGGAGAAAAGAAAGGTTCTTCATGTGGCTCATAAAGAGCATGTCTAATCAGTAAACAAACTACATCATACAACCCCTAAATAGAATTGTAGAAAGAATTACCATATTGAGCTTGGACCTTGAGAAACCGGTAGTTAAATTCTCTCGAACAATCACTTAATAAACTATTATCCATGGAGGAGAAAAGAAAAGTAAATTTCCTATCAAAAAGTAAGTGTTGTCTACAAAAGATACCTCCAGTCGTATTCGTGCCCTCAAGAATGTCATAATTCTCCAAAGCAAGCTATAATGAAGAAAGTGGGTAGATGTGTGGAAGAATATGTGTGCCTACAAGAAATTTAGCCATCTCCACACACCAAAGAACATCCATTAAGTTAGAGACAAACCTCAAAGCAACTTCATGCAGGAGGGCTGCTACATGAAGATCTAACTAGTCATAACCTGGTACCAACTCAATTACATCATGAACCTATTTGCATTCAATTGCAAACATTCGTCTTAGTTTCTCCAAAGTGAAAATTGAGCAATCTCAAGCTTCATGAGTCTATGGAGGAAAAAAACTCTGAACAAGCTATCCATTATAGCAACAAGACCAATAAAGCAACACTAGTAAAAGATATGAATATAATGCCACCAAATTACCATTTTTATAGAATGATAGAGTTGCCAAGACACATATGTTGAGACCTCACATGACAATGCCATTAAGTAATTTGAACTTCAATTGTACCCCATAGAGGTGAGGAGATAAGATGCCATTAATGCTTGACAAAACATGTACCTGGAGATACTTGAAAGATGCTAGGTGTCATAGCTTAGCACAATCTTTGGAAAAGACAATTATTTTCAATCATGTCACCAGACATGTGATAAAATGCCTCTAAAATTCACCGGCTCCTCTAATGCCCGTCGATGAGAGTAACCTTTTGTAGGCAGACAAAAGAGGAGGAAAGTTAATCTTTCCAAATTTAGCCAAACATACTGGCAACTACCAGATGATGAAATCAGTACCAAAATCCACATTAAATCATAATTTCCAATGCAAAAAATCTTCCGCGAATTCCTCAAGAATGTCCATCATAAAGAAATGGGTTCATTGTGGCAGACACAAATTGAGGAAGGGGAGACAGGTGTCAACCCCAAATGTTAAGAATTTTAGAAAATCACAAGAGCATTAAGAAGTGTGATCAGGTAAGCAGGTGTGAAAGCAAAAGCATGTACCAAATATAGCTTCTGCCAAGACAAAAACATCAAATACAAACTGTTAGCCGTGAGCAAAAGGAGCCTAGGTTGTTAGAAAACATTAAATAGAAAACATTAAATATAATCATACTCCCAACATGAACTACCATCATGGTAAACAAGAGGCACAAGAGAAGCAAGTCCCAAGAAGAACAACCATGGAGAAGGAAAGTGGCACGAAACTATTCCCAAGAATGTAACAAGTCATAAGTGGAGCAACTAACAAATATTACGCTACTGATTAGATATAGCCCCAAATGAAATTTGAAAATGCTAAAGAACGAGAGCAAGACCCAAATTTAGCATTAGTTCTTGAGAAATAATTGAACACATTCCTTTGCCAAATATTCTTTATAAGGAAGAGCTTCATCAATTTCCTTATTTATATGGGTATCAACATTTGAATTTACTTCTCTATAGCAATGGGAAATCTGAATACTTGGAAAATCCTCAAGTTGTTGCAGAATGAAGGAAAAAATGTAATCCAAATGCTAGGAGTCAGAACTTCTTCTCTTTAGAGCTGAAATTACAACCATTAAATCACCTTCAATATAAAGAGAGATAGAAAGTTTCTTTGCTAGGCTCAAACTAATTCTCAATGCATTAAACTCTGCAACATTATTGGTATAGTCAGGGATTATTTCACAAGCAACACCAATATAATTCCCATGCCAATCTCTTAAGATTGCAGCTATGCCTGAATTTCCTGGATTACCTCTCGAAGCCCCATCAAAATTTAGTTTGATAAAGTTTCTAGGAGGGGGGATCCATGTCATAGAGTCTCTACTCACAAAAGAGGCCTTTGTTGAAACAAAACCTAATCTAGGAAGTCTAATCAAATTCCAATTTTTTAGAATGAATGCATCCCAAGATGAATATATTCCTTTTGAACTTGTGGTCTTGAAGAGAGCAATTGTTGTCATCTTAGAGATGGAGATCTCAATTTTATACATGACTTGAAGCAAAGTGGAGGCTTTCTTTCTGAAAATTCTATTGTTTCTTTCAAGCCAAATGTTCTAGATGACTATGAAGGGGGTAATTTCCCAAATGCAGGACAAAGATGAAGAGGAAAAAAGAGAAGGCCAACTATTGAAGAGGCACAAAATAGAATTAGGAAGAGGTCAAGACCAACCAATTTTGTTCATAACTCAAGTCCAACAACTATTAGCAAAATCACATCCAATTAGGAGGTGGTCGTCATAATCAAAAGCATTCCCACAGTAAACATGAGGAAATCAAGGTGTGATTCCCAATCTGTCCAATCTCATACCTATAAGAATTATGTCTTTAATAGCAAGCCTAGCAAAGGCACCCACTTTTGGAAGAACATGTGATCCCCAACAAAGATTAAAAGGCCAAGGATTGTCTATGTTTCGTCTAACCAATGAATTATATCCTTCTTTTGCACAATACTGTCCAGATCTGGATTTTATCGAAATAATCTCATCTTGTTTGTTAGAAAGAAAAATCTGTCTTTTCAAAATTTCTACTTGTAAAGAACACTTTTCAAAATGGGGAAGTTGTAAAGATTCAAAGTCCTTCCATTTAACAAGACTAGGGTTAGTCAGATCAATCTCTAAATAATCTCTTAATTTGTTACCCCATCGAGCTTTAAGAAGAGGTTCAATATGTTTCCAATTTCCAAGGGACGTAATAGGTTTATGACCATTCCAAGCATCTTCCCAAAAAAGAGCCTTCTCACCATTATTGACAACCCAAGAAAGGCGAGGAAGAATAACAGATCTATAAGAGGCAATAAAATTCCAAATCTTGGAACCTTGTGGCAGATTCTTTTGAGTAAAGATCCTTTCTCTTTCACGTGAATCCAAATATTTATGTTGCATAATTCAACACCATTTGGTTTTTGGTTTTGAGTATATTTTCCAAGCAAGTTTAGCACCCAAAGATTTATTTTGAAGAAAAATGTCATGCAAGCCAACTCCACCCTGGGACATAGGATTACAAAGAGACTCCCATGCAACAAGAGACAATTTCTTTTTTGAAGAAACATTTTTGACCAAAGAGAATCTTGAAATGTTACCAAATAGCTGCAGCACTTTCCTTTGGAGTTTCAAAGACTGACGTGCAAAATGGGGTGGAGAATTATAAGACATGTTTTAGGAGCAGTACCAGTTTCTAGCAAAAGGAGTTAACCATTTCAACTTCCAAAGTGAAATTATGTTGGAGATTGAAGAAATTAGTTTGTCCAAGAAATCATTTTTTTCTTTCCTAGAGAAGAAGGGAATGCTTATATATTTACATGGAAGGGAATCACATTTAAATCCCCAAAACTTTAAAATCTTGGTTTTAACAATGGAAATAACATTTAAGAAAAAGGTTTTCAATTTTTAGAATTGTAATATTGGCCTGAATGCAATCAATAATCAAATAAAACCTTTTTTATTACTTTGGCCTCTTCCATAGTTGCCTGATCCAAGAGGAGAGTGTCATTTGAAAAAAGAGAATGAGAAATTGGAGAGGGAAAAGGCTAGATAGTTATACCTTTCCAAATACCCAAATTTCAAGCTACTATGATAGATCTACTCAAACCTTTCGCCATGAGGATGAAGAGTGAGGGAGAAAAATGATCCCCTTGTCTCAAACCTTGAGTCGGAGAAAAAAAACCATGAGGAGTTCCATTCACTATAACTGACAATCTAGCTTCAGAGATGCAAGAAAGAATCCATTTGCACCAAGTAGAGCTGAAGCCAGTTTTTTTAAGGATGGCCAACATGAAATCCCAATTTACCCTATCATATGCTTTTAGCATATCCAATTTAAGTATAACAATAGGGGATTTATCTATCATGATTGAATGCAAAACCTCATGTGCCAAAATAGCAACTTCAAGGGTGTCTTTCCCAGGGAAAAATCCCCCTTATTCCTCCAAAATAATTGAGGGGAACAACTTTGCAAGTCTAGACACAATAGCTTTGGTAAAAATCTTGTAAATTGAGCTACACTGAGCTATTGGTTAGAAGTCATTAAAGGAGGAAGGATCATATTTTTTTTGGATAAGAGCAAGAAAGGTTGAATTTAACTCCTTTAAAAAAATTCCGTTCCTCCTTGACTCTTCCAATGCTGAAAGAATATCATGAGCCACAAAATCCTAAAATTTTTGAAAGAAAAGGATAGTAAAGTTGTCTAGGCCTAGGGCCTTTTCAACTTCCATTGAAAAAAACCACTTTTAGATTTCTTCCAGGAAGGTTTGGCCATCCAGGGTGGTATTTTTTTTTCCTAGAGTGTGAGTGGGATATTTTATCTGCCGTGCGTTGTGCTCAGATTGTATGGATTTGAGGGCTGGGATGTCCAGGCAAAGAGTTGTGCTTCTAAGACCAGATTTCCTTTGGCCAATGGAGCAGCTCACGATGAGGGATTGGATGGTAAAAATATTTTATTTGATTGTCTCCTTAGTTTAGCTGAGGCATGAAAGAATTTAGTATTTTTATCCCCCTCATTTAACCAAGTATCCCTAGACTTTTGTCTCCAATAGCTTTCTTCACGAGCAAGAATCTCCTCAAGTTCGACTTTTAATTCCTTTTCTCTATTATAGAGGGTATTATCCATGCCTAATTTAATTACCATCTCATAAAGATCAGATAGTTTTGATTCTACCCTCAATTTCTCAAAAAAAATATTTTTAAAATGATTCTTATTCCAATCCTTTAACTTATTTTTCAAATCTTGGAGTTTCATACTAAGTTGAAACATCCTTGTTCCTAATGAAAGGACAATTTTTCCACAAGTCCTTAACTAAATTGATAAAATTTGCATCTCTAAACCACATTGCCTCTAGCTTAAAAGGGATTTTAAGCATATCTCTATCCTCAAATATTGAGAGGGATATTAGGAAATGATCAAAACCAACTAGAGTGTGAATGATTGAAGTGAAATCCCATGAAGCATTTAACCAATTATCCAATAATAGAAAATAATCAAGTTTTTCAGCAATTTGAGAAAAATCCTTCCTTCTATTTGTCCATGTGAAGGTGCCATTTTTGAAAGGACAATCGTATAAGTTATTGGTCACAATAAAATTATTGAAATCCTCCATAACTGCCATCAGGATTGTTATTCCTCCATTTTTTTTAAAATATTTTTGATGGCATTGAAGACCCCAACAATAACTTTAAGATCATTTTCCCCCTTCACAGAGAGAGAAGAAAGATGTTTCCAAAGGTATCTCTTCCCTGTGGTGGAGCAAGGACCATATACATTTAGAATCCAAAAGGAGTTGTTTGTTCATAAGCATGTAGCCTTTACATTAATCCAGTTGGATGAAGATTCAACCTGATCCACTTTTATTAAGTTTTTATTCCACAAAATTACAAGGCTTCCTAAGTCTCCCTAAGCTGGAGAAGCAATAAGGTCCCAATTTTTCCAAGAGCCAAACATTTCCAAAGTAGAGTGAAGAGATAATTTTGTTTCTTGAAGGAGGATGATATCTAAGAAAGCGTCGTAAAGTTGACACTTAATTAAGCATATTTTGTTAGGGGCGTTTAAGCCCCTAACATTCTATGATAGGATCCTCATTGTGCTTGAGGAGAGATAACGTCTCTCCTTGTTCTTAGATTTCTTTCTGAGCTTTTGCACCCCACAATAGAATCATACTGGGAAACTTGAAGGGTCTGAGGGGAGGGACCCCTATCTTCACCCTTCTTTATAGATGAACGAAGACTCATTTCCAAAGTTGATTGCAAGCCAACAAAAATTTGTAGATTAGTTCTCTCCTTGAGAGATTTATGACCTCACTTACTTCTAGGTGTGGTGAGAGCTTTAACATCCGAATCTGATTGGGAAATTGGGGGAGAAGAGAAGGAATCCAAAGGGGTGGAAGAGGAAGTGGCATGTGGGGAGACAAAAGTATCCTCAGAAAAATCTAATTTTCTTTTTGAAGCTAGTTCTATGAAATTGGGGGGTTAGGAGAATTGAGCTTAGGAGTAGATTCAACTAGGAATTCATCAATGATTTCTTCAATAAGGCCTTCCATAGCTTTTAACATTGCTTCATTCACAAAATTCATTCATTCATCATTTGAACTGTTAAGAAGATCCTCATAATGAGAAATTTTGTTACTCTGACAAATAAAGTTGTTGACAAGGGAGATGGTATCATTAGCATGGGTAATCGGAGCCAAAAACTTGGTAGAACGTGATTCCAAAGTATTGGAGGACAAAACTACAAAATCCATGACACTTTTAGCGACAATATTTTGGGAAGGAGAGTCCACCAAATTCGTAGCCCCAATATCAAAATGCAAAGATTCAAGATCCTTTTGTTTCAAAAGAGAAGAAGAGTGAGGCTATTGTGTACTATACGAGGTCTGATTGGTGCCCATGCAATGATTAGAAGGAGGTTCAAACTGTTCCTTAGAAAAAGTGGACGAAGAATGGGACTGAACACAATTTGAGGAAGGTATTGCACCCAAAGTATGAGTAATAGCAGAAAAATCTAAGGGTTCAGCTCAGGGGAAGATGTCTGAGTCAACTATGATATTAGCCTCTTTCCAAATTGAAGATTCATATTTAATCGTTTGAAACAAATCTTCCTTCTTAGAAGAAAGTCACACTTTAGGAGGCAGGACTTTGAAATTCTTAATAAGGGCCCAAACTCTAATAATAGGTTTTCCATTAGTGATAAAAATTTCACTTTTAAGGAAGTCACAAAAATGTGAGACAATCTGCTTAATAGATGAAGATTTAAGATATTTCACTGGAAGGGAGGGCATGGAAAAGCACGTGCCGAGAGAGGAGAAATTTTTAGGGTATCTAAAGACATATTTTTTCCTCCAGTCAAATATTCCCAAAAAAGTATTACCACACCAAAAAGGCCCTTTGCAGAGAAGCTTATTTTTAATAGTAGCATTCTTGAATAAAATAAAGAATGATGAAGCTGAAACCATAATTAAATCAAAAGCTTCATACCAATTGTCTAAATTATCAAGGAATGGATTTCAGAAAGTGGTCAATCCTCACCCCATATTTGAAAAAAAAGACCATTTTGTTTGTAGTCAGCATATTGAGCCTCTAGATGAAGAGGAATAATTGGAATAAGTCTCCATTTTGGTTCATTCTCTGGTGGAAATCCATTCTAAGAAGTGGGTCTGGTTTGTTTCGAACTTTCCATGGAAGTCACCCATTGAAAGCTATTTCTCAGCCGCCAAGAACCTTTGTCACCACTAGAAGATTGAAATGTGTGGTTTCTAGAAGCCCTAATATTAGGGTTTCTAAAAACCTTTCCACCACGTGAGTTTCTACACCTCAACCCACCAAAATGAGAAGGGTGTTGAATGTCCAAATTTTTGCTCCTCAGCCCACCAAAATGAGAGGGGTGAAAACCCTAATTTTCTTTGTTGTTAAAATGTTGTTGTATCCTTTGGGAATGATTTGTCTGATGATTCAAACCCTGGTAGCCAGTAGCAGAATTTTTGTAATCCCTTTCCGAGGAAGAACCAATCTTGGAGTAATTTCCCTCCCTATTTTGATTTCCATCCTAATGAGAATTTTTATTTCACTAGTTTTCCTCCTTGCTCGTACCTCCTCGATAAGGGTTTTCTTGAATTGACAAAGCATGTCAATTAGGGTGACCAAAATGACACCCAAACAAATTCTTTATGTGATGTGAGTTGCTCAACTTGGGTGTTTCGAGAATACCCCTATCTTTCCAAGATACAAAGGTATTATCTAGAGGATATTGATGTTTTTCAGAAGAAGAAGGGTTGTAATTGTCATCAGATAATGAAGGCGAAGCAAAATCAATATTATCTACCCAGTGTACCTATTTCACATGCAGGGAGCGAGCCATTGCAGACATTGTTTTAGTTACCTTTGCTTAAAAATTGAGATTTTAGGATGAGTATTATTCCATGAATTTGTTATGTTATTTTCAATGCTTGTGGGATAACTCGGTGATAGAAATTAAGAATAATATATTTAAACTCAAAATGGTTGAGGCAACTGCATCATTTATTTTAGATTTGTAGAGATAAGCTTTTGAATTGACCAAGGAGGCCTTACCTATTCATTGAATATTGAAAGAGAAATGCAATTTTTTATAGAAATGTATAGTGAAGCTTTTGAATTGACCAAAGGAGGCCCTACCTATTCATTGGATATTGAAAGAGAAATGTAAGAAGAAAGGAAAGAAAAGTGATAATTCTATATCCAAATCCCATGGGATAATCAAATCCCCTAGAAAGGACAAGTCTAGATATTGGAAGTACAACAAGCCTAAGGATTTTACAATAGACTATAAGGATGAGAAAAATGAAAAGAAATATGGTTTTTATGATGAGTATAAAAACTCTTCCATTTTTTATATGTAAGAGACTTGCTTGTCTCTACTTCTAATTTTTATGCTGAATGATGTGGGTTTGTAATTTTTCATATTTTCTCATAGATTGCCAGACAAGAAATCAAATCCAAGAAATGTAAACATAAACCCTACTGCAGCAATGAAATTAATTTATTGATTTCCTTTCAAAGCTTTTACATCCTGTAGATCTGAAGCAATAAATCTGATGAAGCACAGACTTGACTTCTGGATGAAGCCAATAGTGAACACCTTCAACTGATATTTCACAACCTCAGAATGCTGATACAATGGAGAGTTTTTGTTCTCCAAAGTCGATACACTGGTAGAAATCCTCATGCTCCCTTCCCCAAACGCCAATGAAAATTATTAAACAAATATCAAATAATCAATTTTGGATGTCTCCAAATGAGCCCCTTAAGATTCATTTATACTTTTCCTGGAGGAGCTCATACACTTTTCTCACCAATGCGGGATAAAAGATAATAGGTCGATCCCCTCCAATTTTCCTTTTAAATCATTTTAAAATAATAGAATGTTTGCACTTTGGAATATTAAAATATGTCCTTGAAATTGGAGCCCAAGCAATTAATTAAAATGGCCCCCCTTTTAATGATGAATGGACCCTCAAGTCATAAAGTGCAAATATAATGTTATAATATAATATTAAAATATCAATTATTATTAAAGTCACCTTTAATAATAATTAAATGTTATAACTTAGGAAAAACTCCTTATTTCACCAAATCAACTAAATTTGGGAATTGACATTGCCAACATGTGAACTTCAGGTGCCCTGGTATAAATAGAATTGCTTGCCGGCTGACTTACTAGAAATAGTAAGTATATAAAACTGAATCAACTGAAGGCTATGCTTGAACCCACACGAGACGCTGAAGGAGAGATTCCTCTGATCACCGCCAAAAGAGACCCTCTAACTAGACATATTAGCCTACAAGGGCCAGGAATAGGCTAAAACCATTGAACTTTGATGCTCGCAAAATTGGGAACATTACAATCCACCCTCCCTGAAATTGCTTGTCCTCAAGCAATCTCTACTGCAAAGAAACCCAACTCCTTGGAAGGCCCAAAAGAAGAACTGTGAAGTGTCCCACACATCTCTAACTATCTCCTGTAGCATCAACAAAAACACAACTGTGCAAGATATCCCTAGATCCAAAACCCAGAATGAAGGTCTACCATGTCTGACATTCTTAGATTTTTGCTTCGCTTCTCTGCTTCCAACTTCACCATGCTGAGAGTGGTGAAGTAGCCCAATGGGACCCATCCAATACTCAGTGCCAAACCTGTCACCACCTAGATCCCAATCCAATCTAAACTCACATCCATCAGTCATGTAGTGATAAGAACATCTAGAAGTATCTGCTATATGAAATCTCTCTTTGTCCTCTGCTAAACACCCATGGGTGTGATAACTAGCCAAACCATCATGCCAATAGACACCATAGTCACTCTGTAACAATGCATCCAAATGAAATCCCTATGACATAGAATTAGCAAACCCTATTGGATACATTTCAACATGGTGGATAATTGACTGTTGTCCCTGCAAGTAATCCCCTACAAACAACTGAGTCAGGTACTTGCAACCTCTAGTCCCATCTTCTGAAGATGGTAACTCTGCACACAGTAATGAGTTACTCAAATTGAATGAACCAAGAGAATCACCCTATGCACAAGAATTGTGCATCGAATATGAATCATGTACAGGTGAATCAAAGAAAAAATTGTAAGCAATCCTCACCGTGTACACCCTATTAAACTCCTCTGAGAGTCCTGTCTGGAATCTCGATGCACTGGAACAATCCCAAACACTGCGATTATCACTGAACCCAGAACTAGTATCAGAAGTATGATTGGCTTCCAACTCAAAGAGTGGATTATCATAGATCAAATCACCACCAAACTCAAATAATTAATTATTCACAAACTGCACAATCACTCCATACTGATATGAATCATCCATCTCTGAATCCCTAGAACAATAAATTGAATTGTACTCTTGAATTGGTTCAACAATCTGATAAGCAGCATCGTGTGTGCTATCAACTTTGCACAAAATATCATCAAAGGTACTGCTACTATGTACCTCATAAGATGGCTTGACTGGCAAGTTAGAAGCCACTATTATGACAATATCTTCACACACTTTTGCTACCAAAGTCACTGCATGTCCATCCAAAGCATGATCTTGGGATTCACTGCCAATAGATGAATTTTCTATTTTGTTTTCTAAGGTCTTATATGAAATATCAGACTCACTATCGCATGAATCTTCATCATAAATTGCATCATCTATACCCAAATCTTGAGTACCAACATGTGGAAACTCCGTAGAAACATCATCCACCTATGAAATCGTTATCGTCTCATGCTGATGCAAAGTTTCCTTACCACTATCATGAAAATCAAAACAATTATGGGTCAAAATTTCCATGCTATCTTCATGTTTGACACCTATATCATGCATGCCAACATTCAAAGGTTCTGCCATAACATTTCTTGTACTTACCATGACTTCTAATTCATCATTAAGCTCAAGCAAAGGATAGTTTCTATCAAAATCAAAATTGTTATCATGACTAACAACAACTTCTTGAGGGACAAAAGTACCAACATCCTCTTCAAGTTTGACCCTCTTTTCCTTTTCCTCTGTACTAATAAGATTATTTGCATTAGTGTGTACTTTATTTTTCTTTGTAAGCAAATAATCTAAATTTTTTGGATGTTGTAGAAGCCTTGTCACACTCCTGTCATAGTCCTGAACATCTTGTGTGAGATTTTCCATGAGTTCCTACATAGAATTTTCCTTCTCTGGTAGAGCAGGAAGAAAGGTAGGTAACAATCTTCCATCCTTAATTCTATACCGGCTACAAGCAGCCATTGATGTAACCTTTTCTACACCTACAATATGTAGTTGATTTGCACTCAATCTACTATTTAATGCTTCAATGAAACACACTATATAATATCATCGAGCTTTAATCCCTTTAAAATTTGTCCTTCCTGTAATTTGTCTTGTCTTCCTCCACAATAAACAAACCCGATGCCAAAAGTTCAAGAGGCTGAATTAAGTTCGTCCTCTTCTCCATGTCGCAGTCCAAGCTCCCACAATTTTTCTTTTGAATTTTGTCTTTTCTGAAAACTCACTTGTCTCTATCGGCTTTGATTTTTTACCATCTGATGAGAATTATCGGCCTCTTAAAGAAAATCACGATTTCCCTCTAGGTGGCTGTAAAGATTAAAAAATTCAATATCATTTTTGCTAAAAACATCCCTCTGATGCCTTGATTAAAGACAACTATTGCAATTGAATATTATATTCAATTTCCTGTCAACTCTTGTCTTCTTGTGCACCTATGAAGCTTGATAAAGCCACGATATTTAATCTTGTTGATGCCTTTTCGTTTTTGGAGAAGCGGCTGGCTTCAAAAACACAATTTAACTCCATACGAACAACATAAACCCCTAATCGATTCCTTCAAATCTGAGAATGGTTTACAATTATACGGTTCATTCTTTCAAATTAGAGATATCTGAAAGTCATTTGCAATTGTATTCTTCACTAAAAATGATCAATCCTAGTTTCCAATCATAGAAACCTTCCCTTGATATTCAGATCATAAAAACTCTTTTGAAAAAAAATTCAAACCCTAGAAATCTGAATATTAATTTTTTGAATATGATTATCTCTACAATTTTTGAAAAAAAAAAATTCCCAACACAAGATGGCAGGAAACCACTATGATACCACTGTAAGAGACCTGCCTGTCTCTACTTCTAATTTTTATGCTGAATGATGTGGGTTTGTAATTTTTTGTATTTTCTCACAGATTGCCAGACAAGAAATCAAATTCAAGAAATGTAAACATAAACCCTACTGCAGCAATGAAATTAATTTATTGATTTCCTTTCAAAGCTTTTACAAATATGTGCATACCCGGAAATACAATCTCCTGTAGATCTGAAGCAATAAATATGATGAAGCACAGACTTGACTTCTGGATGAAGCCAACAGTGAACACCTTTAGCTGATATTTCACAACCTCAGAATGCTGATACAATGGAGAGTTTTCATTCTCCAAAGCCGAAACACTGGTAGAAACCCTCGAGCTCCCTTCCCTAAACGCCAATGAGAAATTATCAAACAAATATCAAATAGTCAATTCTGGATGTCTCCAAATGAGCCCCTTAAGATTCTTTTATACTTTTCTTGGAGGAGCTCATACACTTTTCTCACCAATGTGGGATAAAAGATAATAGGCTGATCCCCTCCAATTTTCCTTTTAAATCATTTTAAAATAATAGAATGTTTGCACTTTGGAATATTAAAATATGTCCTTGAAATTGGCACCCAAGTAATTAATTAAAATGGCCCCCCTTTTAATAATGAATGGACCCTCAAGTCATAAAGTGCAAATATAATGTTATAATATAACATTAAAATATTAATTATTATTAAAGTCACCTTTAATAATAATTAAATGTTATAACTTAGGCAAAACTCCTTATTTCACCAACTCAACTAAATTTGGGAATCGACATTGCCAACATGTGAACTTCAGGTGCCCTGCTATAAATAGAATTGCTTGCTGACTGACTTACTATAAATAGTAAGTATATAAAATTGAATCAACTGAAGGCTAAGCTTGAACCCACACGAGACGCTAAAGGAGAGATTCCTCTGATCACTGCCAAAAGAGACCCTCTAACTAGACATATTAGCCTACGAGGGCCAAGAATAGGCTAAAACCACTGAACTCTGATGCTCACAAAATTGGGGATTTTTTGTATTTTCTCAAAGATTGTCAGGCAAGAAATAAAATTCTAGAAATGTAAATATAAACCCTTTTGCAGTAATGAAATAAATTTATTGATTTCCTTTCAAAGCTTTTACAAATATATGCATACTCGGAAACAATCTCTCCTGTAAATCTAATGAAGAACAATGTTGACTCCTGGATGAAGCCAATCAATTAAGCATCTTCAGGATAGTTTTCAGAATGCCCGCCATGCAACCCTAGAGGAAGTTGCAATCCACTACTTAAACGTACCAAATTTTTTTTTGTTTAAGTACAAATAACATGCAAGGTGAATACATATTGCCAACAACCTCTAAGGCCACGAGACAAAGATTACTTAAAACCCAACATCAAATAACATTAACATAAACTGAAACATTAAGCACTTAAGGAAAAGAGACAACATACATTCCATTCAAGATAAATTACAACAAGGATAATAAATATCTCAAGAATCCAAATAAGAACACTTAAACAATAAGATTACAACACTCATTCCCCGAATGAGGTAATTCCAATAGTCATGATTACAATTTACAAATTCCACCTCGATAACAAATGAGGGGGGTAAAGAATAAATTAACTAAGAACAAGAGAGAAGAAACAGATTCCAACGAGCTCTCCAACTGGAAATCACGACCACACGAACAAGAAGAAGAGCCAACGGAAAAAGAATGCACGCCACCCGACCACGTGGAACCCAAAGGCCCCACTCCCTCCGTGCTAGGAGATAGTAACAAGGATTTCCTAGACAAGACCATCTACCACTAGACACAGGCTAACACAAAAACTGAACTGCAAACAAGAACATATTCCACATCACTTAACATCATGGTTACAATGCTTCCAGAGTACAAAATCGAGTACAATCACTGTACAAAATAAACCAATGGTACAACACCATACGACTGTTGTCATAGGAGGAGTGTCATCGCAAAGGCTGCATTGGTTATCCAATGGTGTTCTTCCTAGGTCCCGGCCCCCCTCTCGGGATATCCTGGTAACCTCTCACGAACCCGGCGCCATATGCCCACCAGAGCGGAATCGATTATCTTTCGAGAAGACAAGATAACGATCTTGCCATTCCAGGCCTTCCCGACTCATCTCAAGTCTCGTACAAGCCCTTGAGCCAATGAGCGAGGCTAAATTATCTTATTAATGTTCAAAGCTACTCTCTCCCTAGTAAGTTATTTTAATTTTCACTTAATTAACTAACTCTCAAACGAGTTATCCTGGGACCACTTTGGGCCCGGCGCTCATTTGAAAGCCACTCCCCTATCGACAACACATAACTCAACCACATGCCAAGGGTAGACAATGCACTAACATTTATCACAAATAATCAATACACCTCAACAGGTAACACATCACTACGGATGTCCAAAACTGAAACCAAAACGTGCACTACCCAAGGCTAACACAAGGTTGACTAACATAATAACAACCCACATAAAGAACTGATAACAAGACTCAACCTTAAACCATAAGGTCACACAACCCGTTCATAGTAACCAGGTTTCTTTTGAAGCATATCTCATGCACTACCCAAGAGAGACAATAACAAAACACAAGAGACATAACATCACTTCAAGATAACACAACTGGAAGGCTTACATAAACAAATAACTCCAAAAGAATAAACAACTCGATCAAGGGTTCCCTAACCTCTGGAAACCAAACTTAGTACAACCAAAGTACACTCACAAATATACAATCATACGATATTGCCCATACACCGAGAATGAATGAAAACACCACTAGAAAACATTCTAAGCAGCTAAATAAGCTAATATTAGGATTTCTTAAATCCAAGTCACGTGAGGACACATTGCATGTAATCAATTTAAATGATTACCATTCTTTGCAAATTCTCAAAAGTAAATCAAATCACATTTTTACACTAAAATAACAAATCAGAAATTTGAACAAGCGAATAGATCTGAAATGATCTCATTCAAAGAATTCATATGCATTTTCTATCATTCCCTATTATAATATGAAATATTATTCTCAAAAATCCACTTTTAACAAAGTCCAATTTTCACAATTATCCAGGTTCCACCATTGATGAAGTATGAAAAAGCTTAAAATTTAAAATTCAAAAATAAAATAATGTAAGCATACCCTTTTGATTCAAAAGTGCCCAACAACACACTTTTAACATAAAAACACCAACCAAGTTTAAACCAATTTTCACAAATATCCAGGTTCCACCATTGATGAAGTATGAAAAAGCTTAAAATTTAAAATTCAAAAATAAAATAATGTAAGCATACCCTTTTGATTCAAAAGTGCCCAACAACACACTTTTAACATAAAAACACCAATTTGAGCCTCTAATTAAAAATTGGGCATGGTAACCTTGTATTTGGAAAATTTCTCAAAAATTTCTCAAAATAAATTCTACACTATCAACTTGATTCAAATAAAATACATGAAAGGATTCTAACATACTACCAATACAATTAGAATCATTCAAACCATTTAAGATCAAGTAAATATGAAGAAATGATAAAATACCTCCATTCACAAGCAAGAAATTCAAATGAGAGGATGTTTGCACACAAGCAACAAGAGCACGTGAGATCTCAGCCATCACTTCCTTTCCCCATTCCTATCCAAATGCAGTTGATCCCATGCAATTTCATGCCCAATTGCTCCCACAATGAACAAATCAATTTTCCTTCAAAAAGAGGGTTTTTCTTTTCTTTCACATTTTCTCTCCAAAAATTATGTTTTCCAATTTTAGTCAACTCCCCTAAAAATATCTTTTCCACCCAAAGTTATAGCATTTTGAAGACATTTTGAATTTTAAATAACTCAAAACAAAATTCCCATTTCTAAATAGAATTCAACATATTTTAAAACCTTCTTTTCACACAAACTAATTTAAATCTTTTAACACTTTTAATTCAAAATAACTTAATCAATTCCACAATTAATTTAATTAATCAATAAAATAAATCTAATTCAGTATTAGATTATTTTATTAACTAAATTAAATTAATTAATAAAGTAACATTCCTAGCATTATAATCAAAAGCATTTAATCAATAATTAAGCAACCTAAGCCATTTAACTTGAATTTAATTAAAGACCAAGGTGATCAGGGCAATATGAAACAACCAAACCCGACTACAACCCGACGACACAAGGTGACTAGGGTAACGACTTGACACAGAAAACCTAGCTACTATCTCCCAATTAATTTCCGTTGGTCAATAGACACGCTCAAACCTGAAAACCAGGTGGAGTCGATGTCATGTACCTGCCAACCTGCAACAAAGAGCATGTCGAACGTGCATATATACATAATATGATCAATCAAACCATGAAGAGAAAATCTCAGAATCGTAGGGCACTCGCAAGCGAGTGATACAATCCTGTCCCCTTCACCAATACAATATCACTAACTGACGCATCTAATATCAATAACATGATCACAAGCATAAAACATCATTAAATCAGTTATTTGCTAAATTAATCCAAAACATGCCATAAAGGTAACATTAGAGTAAAATAATCATCACATCAAAATATATCATTCACATCATTTAATAGATAGCGGTCAAAATAACCAAGTTCCAAAGTCAAAGCATAATCAAACACAACCATTACAAAGAAAACACTGCTGATCAAAGAGCCAAAATGGAGGGGTGTTACAGCCACAATGTCAATGTCATACAATGGAGAGTTTCCGTTCTCCAAAGCCGATATGCTGGCAGAAACCCTAGGGCTCCTTTCCCCAAACACCAAAGAGAAAATCTTCAAACAAATATCAAATCATCAATATCAAATCTGGATGTCTCCAAATGAGCCCCTTAAGATTCTTTTATACTTTTCCTGGAGGAGCTCATACACTTTTCTCACCAATGTGGGATAAAAGATAATAGGCTGATCCCCTCCAATTTTCCTTTTAAATCATTTTAAAATAATATAATGTTTGCACTTTGGAATATTAAAATATGTCCTTGAAATTGGCACCCAAGTAATTAATTAAAATGGCCCCCCTTTTAATGATGAATGGACCCTCAAGTCATAAAGTGCAAATATAATGTTATAATATAATATTAAAATATTAATTATTATTAAAGTCACCTTTAATAATAATTAAATGTTATAACTTAGGCAAAACTCCTATTTCACCAACTCAACTAAATTTGGGAATCGACATTGCCAACATGTGAACTTGAGGTGCCCTGGTATAAATAGAATTGCTTGCCGGCTGACTTACTATAAATAGTAAGTATATAAAACTGAATCAATTGAAGGCTATGCTTGTACCCACATGAGACGCTAAAGGAGAGATTCCTCTGATCACCGCCAAAAGAGACCCTCTAACCAGACATATTAGCCTACAAGGGCCAAGAATAGGCTAAAACCATTGAACTCTTATGCTCGAAAAAATTGGGGACATTACATTATAGCCTTGGAAACTAATGAGATGTCATCAAGTCTCATACTTTAGTCAATTAATGTCTTGTCAAACTAGGTAGTATCCAAGAATATATACAAGAGAAATTTAGACATCATATTTGAATGTGTAGTTTTAATCTAGGAAACAAAGATTACTTAAGTTGAAGTAAACACTAAATAGAAAAACATTTAAGATTCTAATCTGTGGAAACATTTGTAATGTAATGTATAGAATTTTTAAAAAAAATTGTTGTAATGAAACAAAAAAATTAACTACTAAGTTGTTTAAAATAAAATATTTTCAAACTAATCTATTATCTTTTCAAAAATTTCAAATAATCCAACTTCCTAAGTTTAAACTATGTGCTCCTTTTCCTTTCTACAAAATGTAAGAATTTCACATCACATAGACATGCAAAAGAACTTAAAAAACATCACATACTTTTATATCTATTGAATGCAAAATTTTCATAGCACATAAATATATAGAAGACCATAACAATAAACATAGACAACATATAAAAACTTAAGCTATATGTACAAATTATATAGACACAATTATTGAGACATAATATACTAAATAAAAAAACTACTTATCTCTACAACATTGTTCTAATTCCTTAGTTGAGTGGCCAAATCATCAGAGAACAAAATTATTCAACCTATAGAGTCATTAAAAAATCACAATGTTTTTTTAAAATAGGAAATAACAACCATATGCAACTAAACAAAGTGATTCTATATTGATTCATGTATCAAGAGTTTTTTATTGGACTATTTTGATGAAAAAAGGATCCTAGGTCTAATACATAGAACACTAGGATCATTTCCTTTTTCAAAAGAACATTAGAATGCAAATCAAGATATTTATATTGACTTTCAACCTTGAAGGTGAGCCAATCATACCTGGATCTACATCTTTTAGAGCCTAGGAAATGAATTAGAATTGAATTGCTTATATTAACCTAATTAAACTATATTCCCTAATCTAAAAATGCAAGACTTCAAAAAATGAGAAGCTATAATAGAAATTTTGACACCAGATATGGGCTGAGAAGGACATTGTGCACCTGTGATATAAATTTCAGCTAGATTTTTTAGGACGTTTCCTCTAGGGGCACCATTGTCCTTGTAGGTATTTTCAAATTTGTTTCATAGTCCTCAAGTGTCAGATTTGAGCTTTTTATTCCCATCTACAAAGTTGTCAAATATTTTTGTAGGTGAGTTTATGTGAGTTGTTGGGGTGTAGGGTTTTGAATGCAACAATGAATAATTGACCTTCAAACTTCTTTAATCCTCTTCATACCTAAAAAATACACATTCAAAGGGAGGGAAAATGTTGGGCCATTTAGGGGCTTTCCTCAGTCAAACCCCGTGTAAGTTTTTCCACTTCCACAATGTCAATGTCAATGATAAATGGATAAACGAAAGGAAGGAATGATGAAATCACAAAGTGCTGCAACTCACCACCCTTCAATGGCTTCCTTGAAGGATTGAATTCATACACATCACCTCAAGGTCTTGGATCTTGCTTGCTTGATTTGCTTGGATGCTTAAATTATTTGGAGACCTACAACAAAGGTTAGCCTTCATATAATGATGATAACATGAACACACATGAACTCACATACACTTTGAAATGATGCTTGAATCTTGAATTGTTGTAATAAAACACTAATGGTTGCTCTTGACTTGCTGAATAATGCTCTTGATAATTGCTTGATAATAAATTCTCATTAATTCCTTCTAGATCTCTCTTATTAATGTCCAAATGATGCAATAACTAGGTATTCATTGTTATTATTCTAATTTCCTAAAAATTAAGTCTCGATGGCTGACTTTATATATTTGAATTTTAAATAATAAAATGATGACACCGACATATTTAAATTTGGAGACAAAATAGGGGGACATAGGCACTAGTGTCCTTGCCCTATTTTGGGGATTTTAAAGAGTCGAGGGAGAGTATTAAATGAGATAATTTGTTTTATGCTTGTAAATTGTTGGAAAGTGTTTTAAATTGGGCCACATAATGCATAATTTAGGAAATTAAGAGCTTAATTAGGTTCAATAACTTAAAGGGGAGAAAAACATAGTGTGAAATTTTCAAGGGTGACAATTTATGGTGCTAAATGAACATTGATATTCATACAAACACACACACACACACACACATATTTAATCTAATACCTAAACTATAGAATCATGGGTAACATGCACCAATATTGTTGAAATTCTATTACATAAATCCATCAATGTAGTCTTGGTTGCATTAAACAAAGTATTTTATCTTGATGAAATCATCATTGAATAGGAGATTTCTATCTTAATTTCCCTTCAGAGGATCAACATTGACATTGTATCTCTTTATGAATTTTTGTAGGAAAGGAGATAGCTTCCTCTAGAACTCTTCATCTAGTAACTTTATTTTGTGATAATTTTATAGTTGACGTGGAAATTTTGAACCTTCCAAATATGTGAAATTTTGGAGCTTCCAGAGATGTAACATAATATTCATATTCTGGAGAATCCATATTTCTTGAGAATTATCTAATGCCCTATTTTCATAGAAACACACATTTATACCATAATCATCAACATTAAAAATCCTTTTTTGACATAGACAAGATAACAAGCATTCATATATTCTTTTCAATCAAGATTGAAGATAATTTACTTTGTAATCATATTGATTCTAACATGGAAAATGTTATGGATGGTCAAAAAGGGAAAATTTATCCTAATAATAAGGTCAATGTTTACACCTCATCACTCCCACAAACCTAAGATTAAGTAGGTGCTCTTGCTTATTCCTTTTCCTACTACTACTACTACTACCTACTTTCTTCTCTCCTATTGCAGTATTTCTATTTTTGTGGTTGTTGTCATAAATCACATGGGTTGAAGGATCTATTTCCCCAAGGTTAAGCATGGAGCATCTAGCACTCTCCACATTTTATTTCCATATTTCAAATCCCATTCAAATTGATCACAACTAAAATATAGTGGGATGATTAGTTGGAGAAGAATGCGAGGTCCAAATTTTATTCCTATCCATTTTCCCTATATTTATCCATTAACTCTACAACTAACTTGGCCCTTTAGAAGGACAACATGATGTTCCCTAGAGATACTTTTTCTCTCCTTAGTTTCATGTGTAAGGATTTATATCTTTCATCACAAGCACAAAAGCTTCTTTTAGGAGACCAAGAATGACATCTGAAAGTGTTTCATAGCATAATTTCATGCTACTGATGTAATTTTGCAATTATGGAATGATATTGGAGTGTCCTTTCAAACTACCTCTAGAAGGCTTATTCTTTATGATGTTGATGCCTCATCAAGAATCCAATTATCTACCTTATAGTATTCTTTTGTCCTCTGTTGCTAGGCTACTTGATTTTTCATGGTAAAAATGAATGATCTTATTTTTACTTTTCTCACAAAATTATTAATGAATAAGTTAGTATACTCCAAAGCCAATAAATTATGTGTGAATAATTCACATAGTAAATTCTATTTATCTAGAGCTACAATTTTGAATGCCTCCAAAACTTCTTTGTCATCTCAATCATGAGGAAAGTTGCAAGAAATTATTAATAGCTTCCATATGAATATTTTTTCATTCTAGAACATACTATTGAAGGGAACACAATCTACTGAGAGGGGGAGGGGGGTGAATCAGTAGATCAAATCTATTTAAAATTCATAACTTTAACACATATATCTAAGTATGAAACTTGAATCTTCACTACTACTAATCAAGCACTTATTATGAGCACACACATCCACACAAGAGAAAACTAGATATATGTGGAAACCCAAGATGGGAAAAACCATGGAAAGAATGGCTTCTTGGATCTATTTTCCAAATCTAGCTCCACAATGCAATAATATTACAAGTGAATTTTACAATGTGAAGTAGGAACCAACCTATTAGAGATACCAATTCCCAAATGTATTTGTAGGCACCAACCTACAAGAGACACCAATCTCCAATACAATGATCTAAGCACCAAATCTATGAGTAGAACACTAATCCTGTGAAAATTACAAAGACAAAGCTTACATACCTACAATATTGATTACATAGCTTGCAAAAAGTTTGAACTTGATTCAAACACACTACTACACTTCTTAATATCTTCTGATAGTAGCATATTGTAAAAACATGCTCACACAATTATTTTCTTGTATAAAACTCTTCACCTTCTTCTTCAATTATAATTCACATTGTGCATCCCTACAACATATGGTTATATACAAGATATCACATAAAATATTACTCTTTGTTAGCTAGGGCTTTCCAAATAACCAAGATGACATAAGGTGGATCTAAGTTCAAATTTCATGAAAAGTGTAACAGGTCGGTCCTAAATTAAATTTTTTGTCGCCAAAAGAATATGATACCATGCACTTCCATAGGAATCTTAACCAGGTCCTATCTTAAGACCACACACTAATTTTGAAATTTGCATTCTACTAGCCATTACCAAATAGTTCACAAACACCAAATGGTTGAAAAACAAGCACAATGAGACTTATGCCATTTCAAATTTCTTGCATGTTGAACATATCCTCCAAAAACTTTGGAATATGATAAAACATGTGTAGAAATACTCTCTATTCAAACCATAAAGCCAAACATGCCTACTAAACATAATTTTATTGTCAGAGAAATTTCTCTGCCCTAAAACATTCTAGTATAAACTTTTGGATCACATCTGATACTATGAATAGATGTAGTATGATAGTATAGACAATACCTCAACTTATTTTTTCAATATAGCTAACAATATATACTTCTACAACTCAAAATGATATGACAGTACAATTACCAACATAGATATGTATGATAGTAAAATTTCATATTGTTCTCCTAAAAATATAGTGCCACCTCTACTCATATCTCCTTTGACATCAATGATACCCTTTGTTCAACAATCTCCCCATTTTTCATTGATGGTAAACAACAAAATGCCAGCCACACATGAAGATAAATCTTATTTTGAGTTCCATTTCTCCCCCTTAGAGGATATAGCATATTGAGTTCCACTTCTCCCCCTTTGACATCAATGGAAAAGGTCAACACTTCCCCTTTGAATTTTTGGTTACTTTGCACAATCCAAAATCTTGTTTCCCAGATAGACTTCCCCTGAGTCCATACCATACTACTTCTAAATTTTTTTTGCAAGAGCACTAAGCCTTCTTATAGCAGGGAGATCATGTTCCCCCTAAGCTTGTAATTCCTCTTGATTCAAGAGGGAGAAAAAAATCTCAACTTCTTCTGGAGAAACTCAAAAGTCTCCTTAGGAAGCGGTTTAGTGAAAATATATGCCACCTTCTCCTTGGTTCAATATAATCCAACTTCACCTACTTTTCTATAACGTTTTCCCTTAGAAAGTGATAACTAATACTTGATTGTAATATGCTTTGTCCTTGAATGAATTACTAGATTCTTTGAGATGTTTATGGCACTAGTATTATCACACAAAATAGAAATAGGTTCATCAAATTTAATCTTCATCTCCTTCAAGTTCTATTTCATATGTAGTACCTGAGTGCAACATAAAGTTGTTGCAATGTACTATTCTTATGCTATAGATAAGGAAATCAAATCTTGTTTCTTGATCAACCATTGTACAAGACTATTACCAAGAAAGAAAGCTCCGCTACTTGTACTCTTCAAATTATCTATGCTTCCTGCCCAATCTACATTTGTGTATGCAGTCAAAGTGAATTTTTTTTACTCTTAGGGTACCACAAACCAAAATTCATTATAGCCTTTAGATATTTGAATATTCTCTTTACTACTTTGACATGTGTTTCCTTTAGTGTTTCTTGACATATATCTACCATTCCAACTGTCTGCATTATGTCTAGTCTAGATGTAGTCACATTCAAATAAACTGCCAATCATGGACTTATACAAGGTCTGGTCTATTGGAGTCAACTCATCATCTTTACTTAGCTTACATGCAATAACCATTGGTGTATATACCTGTTTACATTCTTCTATATCGAACTTATTCAACATCTCCTATATATATTTGTTTTGAGAAATAAATATGCCTTTATCTGACTAAGCAATTTGTAAACCGAGGAAGAAAGATAATTCTCCAAGCATTGTCATTTCAAATTCACTCTACATTGTATTCCATAAATCCTTGCACATGTCATCACTTCTTCCACTAAAGATAATGTCATCAACATAGGCAACAATAATCAATAACTTGTCACCTTCTATTTTGATATATTAGTTGCTATCTGGATTACCTCTGTCGAACCGCTGTTGTTGCAAATACTTGTCTAGCTTGGGATACCAAGCTCTAGGAGTCTGTTTAAGCCCATACAAACCCTTTTTCAATCTGAATGAAAAATCCAAATTATTTGAGCATTGAAAGCCTTCAGGTTGATCAATGTAAACTTCCTCTTCTAACTGACCATTCAAGAATACAAACTTCACATCCATCTAATACGCCTTGAAATTATTGAATGCTAAAAGAGCCAATTTTTTTTTGTTTATGTCCAGTCTTGCTACAGGAGAAAATGTCTCTTCAAATTTAATTCCTTCAACTTCAGCATATCCCTTACACACAAGTCTGGCCTTGTTTCAAATCACTTCTCCATCTTCATTCAGTTTCTTTCTAAAAACCCACTTAGTACCTGTTATGTGACTTTTTCCCCAAGAGAAGAGAAAGTTATGAAATAATCCTTGGAAAAATTAAAAAGGGAGATAGAAAATAAAAGGATATTATGATCCTTTGCTTACAAGAGATATTAATAAAGAATATGTATAAATACCTTTTAAAAAAGGGGAAAAATAATTATTTATTTAAATAATTATTAGAGGCAACCTTTGTGAAAGGGTGTGATGGTTTGGAAACCACCCCTTAAGACTTATATAAAGCATTTGTGTGAGACGTGGAAAACATTCAAGCATGGAGAACATTCAAGCAAGAAGAACATTCAAGGAAGAAGGAAGTGGTTGGTGAGCTATGGACAAGACAAAGAAGGGGGCACACCTTATGTGTGTGTCCAACTTGGGGTATAGAGGTGCACTCAGGATGGTTTTGGCCAGGGCATGGTTATTGTACATGTGTTGAGCATTGTTCCAGTGGAACCAACATTCATGTAGAGCAGTGAAGTCCACTTATCTCTCCCAGACTGCTACATAAAAAGAGCCAGTACCACTGACATCTTCCTAGAGTGAGAGTGACTTTTTAGATAAGTATTAAAACCATTGATTCTAAATTATATTGAGAATATATATATATATATATATATATATATATATATATATATATATATATATATATATATATATATATATATATATATATATGATTTTGTTGTTAACGTATATGAAATATATGGATGTGTATTCAATTTATCATGCTAACTATCTATTTTGGAGTTTCTTAATAAACTATCACATATTACCTTTTGCATTGGTTATTCACATCCATTTTAATAATATTGTAGCGTTTAAATTGTCTTTATTCTAATATTTAATCCACTAAATCTGCCGCTAACACTTAAATAATTTTGGAGAAAAGTGACATTACATTTGGTACCAGAGCCTAATGATTGGGCTTTCCTATCTTTCATATTAACCAATCTTTAAAATACCCATTGCACATACCTATCAATATACATTTGTCATTATTTTTGAGTCATAAGACTTAATTCTGTAAGACTTAACTTATGACTTTTACCATACACGAATTTTGTTTTATCTATTGTTCATCGATATTATTGAAAATCTTAAATCATTTATTATTCATGTTCATATTACTTTGAGAACTTCCTATTTATACATAAACTCAACTTAAAATATCCTACCGATAACTTATTAATAAGATTCGTATGAGAGTATATAGAATAATGAACCCTCATTGAAAAGGAATGATTCTAAAAGTTGAAACCTTTCATGCCAATGATCGTGCCTCTTAAACATGAAATCCTATTCATGTATGCCACATGCACTATAAAGAAATATTCCATGGCATTGAGTTGGAGAAGTATTGGGATGGGTGACCTCTCGGGAAGGCCCAATGCTTCACCCCTATGAGCATCACCTAGATGCAATGAGTGCTAAGTGGACTATTCATTATCATGAGAGATGGGTTATTGTGAACCACTACTCATGAAACATGGGTTAATGCGTTTGACTCGAAAGATGGGTTATTGTGAACCACTACTCATGAAACATAGGTCAATGAGTTTGACTTGAAAAACTACACGATTGAATCTTGATAACAATATCAAAATTAATTAACATAGTTGAAGATAATTAGACATTAGACGAATACAGTACCAACATCAACACAATGAATCCTTCCAGTTTGATCTTAGAATGACAATACTTAAGGGATTATTGTCAATGGATAGCCATTCATGGTATTATAGGAAAGTTTTAACTCTAGACTAGTCTGTGACCTAGGTTGGTTGGTGCATACCAAAAAATATGGAATGTGCTGATAAGTCACGTTTGATTCTCTATCCAATGTAAACCAAAGTGTTTCTATCTATAACATCCGATAAAAATACTTCCATTATGCGTTGATGGATGTCTATACCTTGATTTCACTTTATCGTAGAGAGGCAGGAAAATATCTTGTAATAGAAGTAACAACATGTTGGAATTTAAATATTGGGAAAAAATGATCCGCAGTACACATCAACACACACAAAAACCTTTCCAACATGAATTCAGCTGACATTCTTCAGATTCCATGGTTATCTGTAAATTACTCAACACACTCTCACATGTTAATTGCCCATTCGGATGAGTCAAAGATTACAGTGGAATGTCGTAAAACGCATGGCATTTTTTTATTGATTCGGGCCTAGGTACTGTCATATTTATTTTCAATGTCAGGATGTTCTTGTTTGGCAAAAAAATAAAAAAATAAAAAAATAATGGCGATATGAATGAATGAATGATTTTAATTACGTCCATCAGACCAGTCAGGATATGAATAAATGAATGATTTTAATTACATCCATCAAATCAGTCAGTTTATGGAACCCACGAAATGAAATAAAAAACCGCCTTTACCAGATAATAAGTGTAGAGGTCCTACCGGCCAAGGAGAATTGAAAGCTCACCTTGCCACCTGTCAAAACTCAGCAAATTCCAGTTTCAATAATTCCACCTTTCCCACCTTTGATTTTTAGAAAAATATTGATTCCAAACTTTATTTCTTTGCTCTAAATGCGCCATACATTTTCGTGCAAAGACATCAAAAACAATGATAGATATAATATTGGTATAGGTTGGCTTTCCACCCACACATCTGCATTCACCCAAATTTTTCCAAACCCATTTTGTGCAATCATGGCAATACAATTTTCCAGAATTACATATTACACAAACATATATGGTGTATAACCCTCCTAGTCCATGGCGACTTTATCTTCTTCGTATAAACTCAAAGCCAATGTCTTTTGCGTTGATGGAGGTTGTAAAGTAGGGACTTCTCTTCATCCTTCTTCTAGATCCATTAATACCAAAGTCTCTTTCCAATATTTTCTTAAGCATATGGATGGTCATTTATTGCAAGTTTATCCATGCTACATCATAAGTTCATCCTTTTTGTTATAGTGATATTTCCATTTATAGTTTAGTTATAAGAGGGAATACTATCCAATTTTAGCATGAATATGGTCTTAGATTGAATTTGAGTCTCACATGTTACTTAACGCACTACAAAAGGAGTTTTTCCCATATAATCACAACACTCATGAAAAATTACCTCCTCATTAGAGTCCATGGATTCAATTGCTTTCATTAGGAACAAGTAAAATTGTTGAGTCTAGCTCTAAGTAAGACGTATTTCCCATAATAGACTCAAGTGAATCAAATCTTGTCAAATGGATAAAGCATTATGGGTTTTTGTTGTGCCTATGAACCAAATGGAAATGAATGAAGGAATCTAGTGATAATATAATAACTTACTTGTATATCCTTGATTTTCTTCTTCATGTAATGCCTCAAAAGCCCCCTAAAGAAAAGATCTAGGTACAAAACAACCACATAAATCAATGGGATCTCCAAAGGAAGAAATCACTATGAAAAACAAAAAATAGAGGGAAAACAAAGGGAAACAAAGAAAATAGAGGAAATAATTGTTGCCATGAAACTATCTAGGTCATTAATCATTCCAAGCATCCTCCTTACAATTGCATAAATGTATCCTTTAGTAGGAGCATAAAGTTAATGGATAATTGAAAATAATATGCTGGATTTTATTTCAAATAATCCTTATACCTTGGAATAAATAATTAAATATTTCTAAGAGGAATTAGCCACAACTTAGGTAGAAAAAAGTAGTAAGAATATATGAACAAATAAGGAAATGATAACAAGATAAAATTATGGTAAAATCATCACTAGAAAACAATGAGAGATTGAAACAATTACAATAGCAAGAACTAAGATCAAAACATTGAGTGAACACACTTTTATCCCTGTTGGCAATACAAGGGTAGACAGCTAAGAGGGGGGAGTGGGGGTGAATCAGTTGTCACAAAAATTCAAAACTTAGTCAACTTATTAACCTTATTCTTTGATCTAATTATTAACCATGAAAACATTAATCATCAACATATTAGAAACACACATAACACCAAGATTTTTTTACGTGGAAACCCTGTTAGGGGAAAAACCACTGTGGAGGTCAGTCCACAAGATTATACCCTATTAAAAGTATAATGAAAATGAAATATGGGGAATGCACATGCATTCAAGCACATTGCCTAGAGCTCACTACTCAATTACAAAGGAAGACACATTGTCTTACAAAGAGATTTAGATTAAAGCCATCAAGATATTGAATTGAGAAAATAGCATATATGCTAATGCCTGATTACAATTACAATTAAGCACATGAACACTTCTTCACTCTTCTTCACTCTTCTTCACACTTCTTCACAACTCTTCACTCTTCTTCACACTTCTTCACAATTCTTCACACTCTGCTCTGCCTTCCAAGAGAAAATCGCCAACCACGATCACAAAGATGAATGTAGATGTGCAACAAAGATAGAGCCCGATCTAGAAACATCCACAAGCATCACAAATCACAAGAGAAGCATCCACAACAACCAAACTAACTGAAATAGCATCATCTTCAATCAAGAACACCAACTGAAGAAACAAAAAAATTGTCTGAATGGAAATCTTCATTACTCTATCAAATCTTCATGCATATTTCTGAAACTCGACGTGGATAAACTATATACACTCAACAAAAAACCCTTTAGTCCATAACCTTTGATCAACAATGTTCAAAAATAACCACCATACTAAACTTCACTTCACGACTAACAACTTGTAACTCATTTATTACAATTTTCTCAATATCCTCGACATATACAACTTCAAATACATTTATGCTCATAGAGTTGACATCAATGACAATCACATATCATCAACACAACCACAAAATCCAATAATCTCCCCCTTTGACATTGATGTCAACACATGATGTGAAAAACACCATCAACACAACTAACTCCTGCTTAGGTTTTGACTCACCTCCTCAACACTTTCACATAATATTTCTCCCCATAAGGCTCTTCTCCTCAGATAATCACTAGTTTTTCACATGAGTCTTCTCCCCCTTTGACATTAATGACAAAGTTCTCCAAGCTTCAAACCACATATCTGAATTTCTGAACATCTAACTACTCCCCTTGAGTAGCAACCACCACAACATCAATCTAAGACAAGATATGATTGTGAAATGCACAGACTGATGCAATGCAATGCATCCTTAGTTTTGATTAGGAGGGGTAATCACCCCTAACTTCCCTCTGAGATACTCAAAAGTACCCTTAGGCAATGACTTGGTAAAGATGTCTGCAATCTACTCCTTAGTAGGCACATACTCCAATTTGACTTCCTTTTTGCTTACCTTCTCCCTCAAAAAGTGAAACTTGATAGATATATGCTTTGTTTTTGAATGCAACACCGAATTCTTAGAAATGTTAATAGCACTTGAGTTATCAAAGAATATAGCAATAGGCTTATCATATATAATTTTGGTATCCTTCAACATCTGTTTCATCCACAGGACTTGAGTACAATTATTAGCAACAACAATGTATTCGGCCTCTACAGTAGACAAGGAAATGGCATTTTGCTTCTTGCTTAACCATAAAATTAGCTTCTTACCCAAGAAAAATGATCCACCACTAGTACTTTTTTCTTTCATTCACATCTCCTGCCCAGTCACCATCAGTAAAGGCACTCAAAGTAAGATCATCATATTTAGGATACCATAGGCCAAGATCAACAATTCCCTTCAAGTATCTAAAATTTCTCTTCACAATAGTCACATGAGATTCTTTCGGATTAGCTTGAAATATTGCAACAATACATACAACATTCATGATATCAGGCCTAGTTTGAGTTAAGTACAACAATCCACCAATCATTGATTTGTATCTTGTTTAATATGCTTTTGGAGAATCATCTTCTGTTGTCAACTTGCATCCAGTCACCATGGGTGTACCAACTGGCTTTGAATCTTCCATACCAAACTTCTTCAACAATTCCTTCACATACTTGGACTGAGATATAAAAATCCTTTTATTTAACTGATTGATTTGCAATCCCAAAAATAATTTCATCTCACCAATTATAGACATCTCAAATTTATTCTGCATCTCATTAGAAAACTTCATGCACAAAGCATCATCTCCTCCAAAAATAATGTAATCAACAAAGACTTCAACAATCAAATCTTTATCATCATTCTTGAAATATAGATTACTATCAGCAATAACTTTGTTAAATCCAAGCTTCAACAAATACTCGTCCAATCTTGCATACCATGCTCTAGGGGCTTTCTTGAGTCCATACATTGCGTTCTTCAACTGACACACCATATCTTCTTTATCAGCCAATTGGAATCCATCAGGTTGCTCAACATACACTTCTTCAAATTCACCATTTAGAAAAGCTTATTTTACATCCATCTGATAAACTTTGTAGTTCTTGTGAGCAACATAGGCAAGAAATAATCTTACAGCTTCAATTCTAGCAACAGGGGCAAAGGTCTCTTCAAAATTAGTTCCTTCCATTTGCGAATATCCTTTACATACCAGTCTTGCTTTGTTTCTAACCACTTCACCTTGCTCATTCAATTTGTTTCTAAAGAACCATTTGGTTCCAATGATATTCTTATCCTTAGGTCTAGGAACAAGAATCCATGTATCATTATTTTCAATCTATTTTAACTCTTCTTTCATTGCTTCAATCCAATCCTCATCTTTACATGCTTCATTCACACTAGTAGGCTCAATCTTTGAAATCATGCAATACTCTTCTGCAATCTTTCTCCTAGTCTGGACACCTTTGTTCTTATCACCTATAATCTAATCTTCTGAATGATTCAATCTTACATACCTCAGAGTCTTCTTAGGATTTTCTTCAACTTCAGGCTTTTCTGATCTTTCTTCTTCTCTTTCACCAATTTCTCCTTCATTTTCTTGATTTATCGGATTGATTTGCACTTGATTTGTAGTCTAAACTTGCTTTCCTTTTGTTTGTACTGTCATCCTAATCATCAGAGTCATATCCACGGGTTCCGGATAGGATACCAAAGTCTTCATCAACCTTAACATTTTCACTTTCAAACATTTTCTTCAATCTTTTATTGTAACACTGGTAGGCCTTACTTTTAGTAGCATAACCCAGAAAGATACCTTCATCACTCCTAGCATAAAACTTTCCTATGTCTTCATCTCTCTTAATATAACATCTACTTCCAAATATTTTAAAGTATTTAATAGTAGGATTTTGACCAGTCCATAGCTCAAAAGGGGTCTTACTAGTATCACCTTTGATTTGTACCTAGTTGAGTGTGTACACAACACTACTCATGGCTTCTCTCCAATAGATATGAGGAATATTTCCTTTCAACATCATAGTTCTAGCAACATCTTTAATTTTTTTGTTCTTCCTTTCCACAACTCCATTTTGCTGAGGGGTCTGCAGTGTAGATGATTGTCTCTTTATTCCATGTTCTTCACAAAAATTATTAAATTCACCAAAAGTGAATTCACCACCTCTATCTAATCTCAAACATTTAATCTTCAAACCCATCTCTGTCTCAACCATAGCTTTAAAGATCTTGAACTTTTCTAGTGCTTCAGATTTCTCCCTTAAGAAAGTAACCCATACCATTCTAGAATAATCATCAATGAGTAACATGAAATACCTATAACCTTGTAAAATTTTGACCTTAGAGGGATTGCACATATCAGTATGCACAAGCTCTAATAGTTCATTTGAACAATGATTTTTACTCTGAAATGAAATCCTAGTTTGCTTTCCCAATTGACATTCCTTGCATATTGCATTGGTAGGTTTCACCAACTTAGGTAGATCTCTCACAACCTTAGTGGAACTTATCTTGATAATATTATCAAAGTTAACATGACACAACCTCCTACATGCCATAACCAAATTTCATCGACTTGAGCAATCAAACAAATTTTACTAGCAACACTCAAGTGAAAGATATTACCTTTTTTTGTACCTGATGCAATTTCATTTCTAGAACTCAATATTCTGCACTTTCCATCCTTGAACTGAAGATTGTATCCCTTATCAACCATTTGACCAACACTCAAAAGATTATTCTTCAAGCCCTCTACATACAGAACATCATCAATATTATGCTTACCATCAAGAGACCTCTTCCACGAATCACACCAACTGTATTATCACCAAATATCACAACACCACCATCATACTTTTCCAAGCTCACAAACTTACTTTTCTCTCCTATCATATGATGTGAACATCCACTGTCAATTACCCATTCATCTTTTTCTTCAACTCGAGTAGCCAGGGCTTTCTCCACATTTGTACAACCAACAGATTCAATAGATACAAGATTATTTTACTTGATAGCAATAAATACCCATTCATGATCACTTTTATTTCCTTTATTAGATTCATCATCTATCACGCCTTCATCAGCAACATAGAAATAATTCTTCTAAAATTTGGGCCTATTATGTCTTGGTTTAGCAGCTCTTTCTAGACACCTTGATGCAAAATGACCTATCTTATTGCAAGAAAAGCATTTAAGAGGTAATTTTACTTCATACTTACCTTTTCCTCTCGATACTCTTTTGACAATAAGTGCTTCCAACTCTTCTAGCTCTCTTTCTTCTTCTTCAATCTATCTGATTTCATCCTCATACTTGAATGTATTTCTAGATGAACTCTCACCTAAATCATATCTCTGTCTATCTCTTCCATAAGTAGTAGCCTTAAATGCAAATTCAACCTTAGGAAGGGCATCACCAAATTCGCTCAACTCAAAAGCATTAAGCTTACCAACCAATGTATCTCTGGTTATGTTTGTTACAGTCCAGAACTCTTCAATAACACTAGCTTTGACTTTGTAAGAATCAAGCATGGATCTAAGCACTTTAGCAACAATCTCAAATTTATCTATCTTTCCACTAGCATATCCAATACCACACACAAGCTCATTCACTCTTTGCATGAAAGTATTAATGTTCTCACCATCACCCATTCTCAACCTTTCATATTTCCCTTTCAAACTCTGCAACTTAGCAATCTTCACATTAGCATCACCTTCATACAAGGCTTCCAACTTTTTCTATATCTCATAAGCAACCTTCAAATCCATAACATTTTTCATCTCAAAATCAGTGAAAGCACTCAACAAAGCTTCCTTAGCCCAAATATTATACTCAACATCTCTGATCTTAGCAGAAGTAGTAGGACCATTATGTGGAATAATATACATATTACTTGTAATGCTCCAGTAGGGTTCACCAATGCATCTCAGATGAAAATCCATTTGATTCTTCCACAAAGAATAATTTGTTTCATCAAATATCAGACTATCCTTCTTGTAACTTGCCATCTCGGATCACCTTAAGCTATTAAAATTCTTCCAAGGAACTTGCTCTGATACCAATTGTTGGAAATACAAGGGCAGACAATTGAGAGGGGGGGGGGTGAATCAGTTGTCACAAAAATTCAAAACTTATTCAACTTATTAACCTTATTCTCTAATTTGATTATTAACCATGAAAACATAAATCATCAACACATTAGAAACACACATAACACCAAGATTTTTTTACATGGAAACCTTGTTAGGGGAAAAATCATGGTGGAGGTCAGTCCACAAGATTATACCTTGTCAAAAGTATAATGAAAATGAAATATGGGGAATGCACATGCATTCGGGAACATTGCCTAGAGCTCACTGCTCAATTACAAAGGAAGACACATTGTCTTACAAAGAGATTAGGATTAAAGCCATATGGATTTTGAACTAGGAAGACAACATCTACTAATGCTTGATTACAGTTCCAATTAAGCACATGAACACTTCTTCACTCTTCTTCACACTTCTTCACAATTCTTTACACTTTGCTTTTCCTTCGAATGATTTAGAACATTATTCACACACACACACATAAGCACATCTTTTTCACACTTAAATTCAACTAAACAATCACTCTTATATATCTGCAACATGAAATTTCATCACTACAAGTTGACCACAAAGAAATAATAAAATGAAAATAAAATGTTGGCCCAAAACATTAAATATTATCAATACAAATCAACCAAAGTTGGACAAAAATTAGTGAGGACCCAAATCAACATCTCCAGCATGAAGACACTTCAATTAATTTCTCCTCGAAGATCCACAACACGCTACAAACACTATGATGACCAAGAACAAGAAAAACATGAACATGCAAGAGAAAATTGCCAACCACGATCACAACGATCAATACAGATGTGCAAAAAAGATAGAGCACAATCTAGAAACATCCACAAGCATCATGAATGACAAGAGAAGCATCCACAACAATTGAGCTAACTGAAATAACATCATCTTCAATTAGGAACACCAACTGAATAAACAAAAAAATCATCTGAATGGAAATCTTCATAACTCGATCAAATCTTCATGTGGATCTCTGAAACTCAACATGGATAAACTAGATACACTCAGCAACAAACCCTTTAGTCCACAACCTATGATCAACAATGTACAAAATAACCACCATACTGAACTTCACTTCACCACTGACAACCTAGAACTCATTTATTACAATTTTCTCAATATCCTCAACATATACAACTTCAAATACGTTTATGCTAATAGTATTGACATCAATGAAAACCACATATCATCAACACAACCACAACATCCAACAATCCCAAGCAACTATAAAAATAGAAAAGGTTAAGAAAGAAATTGTAGATATTACACATCAAGTCTTCACTACATTGCTACAAGAAGAAAAGGAGACACTACAATGAAAAACACACAAGAAAAATATAAATTATATGACATAATAGTAGGATGATGCACAAACACAAGAAGCGTTAGCAAAACAAGAGAATCTCTCATTGAAGCAACCTTCAGTATCCACTACTACGTCTCCATCATAAAATTCACATGAGGAGATTGTAGACACCTAAAAAATTCTTGAGTATATCACACACATTCATTTCACTTATTAACATCATTTCTCTCATAATTCATGCAATTCTTCTATTTAATTAAATAATGTCCAATTATTTATTTAAATTCACCTTTTTCTCCTATTAATTGAATAATTAAGGTTATTTGAATAATTCATCATAATTCACATTTTCTCCCCTTTTTTTAAAATAATGAAATTCTATTTAAATAAATGCTAATTATCCTCTTTGATTAAATAATTCCTAATTATTTAATTAAAGTTTCTAATTCCCCAACTTGCACAATTAAATAATTTTCTAAATTGTTTAATTAATAATATCCCTCCAATCATTCAAAGAATATTCTCATAGAATATTCCCTTTTCAAATTCAAATTTCTCCCTCCACATGGAAATATCTCCCACATGCTTCCTAAAATCAAGGGATATGTTAATCTCTCAAGGATTATGGACTCTTGATTAAATTCTTGATCCATGCCTTCATGAATTATCAACCCTTGATCATTTTCTTGATCCATGTCTTCATCTCTAATTCAATTTCCTCCATTGATTGGAATTTCAAATCCTCACCATTTATTCAATCCAAAATTCTATTAATACTTCTCATTTTACATGAAATTCATTCATAATCATTGAGAGCATCCTTAGTATATTGGAATTCTCACTCACCATTTGAGCATTTATGGATCACTCATCCACCATTATCAACCAATTATCAAGATTTTGCATCAAACTCAATCATGGATTAGGCAATTTGAGCAATCCAACATCCACACCATCACTAAGTTGCATTCAATCACAATGAGATTTGAGGTTTGTTGGTTATTTGTTTCAATTGTTTACAATTTAGACTTCTTTCATGTTAATTGAATCATTTTAACCATGTTTACTAAATTTCATTGGACTATTACCTTTAATTGATCAATTTCTTGTTTAATTCACTTTATTTCATTGTTATTTAATTAATTGAATCCATACACTCATATTTTTGGCATGCCCAGTGGGACCCACGTCCATGGACTAATCAACTTTATTTAAGTTTTGTTAATCATTACAAGTTATAAAAGTAGATAGGTGCCTTTGTTGGTGACAAGGTGACACTTTTCCAAAGCTTGATGCCTTTTTTTCCTAACATTTCTTGTTCTACTGTAGGTGACATAGTGAGACATTTGTAGGATTTCAATGCCTTTGTAAAGTTCTGACACCTTTGCAGGAATATAGATCGCCGCCTCTATTTGATAGAATGACGCTTCTATTTGATAGAGCGACACCTTTGAAGGTATAACAATAAGATCATTTTTTAAGGTTTTATTTGATTTCAAACTGGTTTTTTAATCTAACCCTAACAATCTAACATTTATTGTTTTCTATTTCTTGAGGCTAACTCTTTGCAGGAAGCTTGGAAGATCATTGGAGAAATGCAAATTGAAATGACTAACATTTGTCTTGCAAATTTTCAATTAGTCTAGATCTCACATTTAAGTTTAGTGCTCTAAAATTAAATCATTTTCCCTTGGTGCACTAAAATAAACAATACGACTTGAACATTTAGTTTTGGTGCTCTAAAATGAAGTCATTTTCCCTTAGTGCTCTAAAATGAACAAGAAAGTTTGAATACTTCAATTGGTGCAATAAAATTAAACAAACAACTTGCATTTTTTCTTTAGTTCCCATGCATTTAAATCCTTGGTGCTTTTAAAATGAACATGTGTGTGCTTTGTATTTTGTGCTTGGTAGGTTAGAAGTACATATCATCTCTCCTCATGCCTTGGGAAAAATTGGTGAAGAGAAATACTTCTAACTTGTATTTTGTTATCATTCTTTCCAAAGGAGTTGTCTATCTATCCTCTCCCCTTGTGCTATGTGCAATATTGGGTGATGCGAACATAACAACATGAATCCTTCCTTTATTGTTAGGAGGCATTCCTAAGGATTTCATCACCTTAGGGTTTGACCTCAAACATATTTTTTGGCATGCTATATAAATTGGATAAGAATGAAAGTTGTAGTTCGATCCACGCATGTACTGCTAGGAGTTCCTATGTGGTCTCGAGTGATTCTGAACACAAGGAGATGATATTTCTATATCATGCTTAAATGTAGCTGGTGGTGTTCATAGAGTTCTACCCATTATGAACCAATTGTATTAGAAGCCTAAGACCTATCAAACATCTCTCTATAGTGGTGCATCGTGATAACATCATCACAAGAAGTTACTCACCATGTTCGGTCCTTGGTTGAGGTGATAAGGTGTCTTATTAGGATCTAATCCTCTCAAGGAGAGGGGTGTCAAGGTGGTACATGGCCTTGGCATACCCTACTTATGCATTCCTTGGATTTGGATTAACACAAGTGTGCTGAGCCTACTATAGTTAAACAACCTTGTAATATCACTAATATAGGTTGTGCTTTATGTTGTGTATTCTTGTGGAGACCTTGTGAAACTCATTAGTGTGGTCTTGTGGAAGGACACATGAAAAACATCCAAACACCAAATTGAGTCAATTTAAATGTTGTTTACTATTATTTTACAACATCAAAACTTCAAATGCCTAGGTCAAATTGCACATTAAAGATCTTTTGACAGATCGATGCTTTTGTCCCATCAGTGTGACACTTTTGTGCAAACTGATGCTTATTTTTTATTAAAATGATTCTTTTTTTGTACATCGATTCTTTTGCACATCTCAACGCTTTTTTTAAGGTAAAAAAATTGCATAGCGATGCCTTTGTTTGGATAGTTTGACGCTTCTGTCAAAAAATGGATGCCTTTGCAAATACTAATGCATTTGTAGTGAATAGTTTGATGCCTTTGCAAAAAATAGAATGATGCCTTTGTTTAAACTTTAAAACAAAAAACTTTAAAACATTTAAATTGATTCTGTATCTTGGTCCACAAGCACTAAATTGTCTAAAATTAATGAAAATTAGACTTTGTTCACTGGTATCAATCAACACAAATAACAAACAAATCCATGTTTATTATCATTTTGATCTTGTCAAAATAATTTTTAGGTTATCATTAGGTCAAATTCATATCAACATCAAACCATCAACTTCACTATCAAAACATCCCATTTCAAACAAAGTGGCATTTTGACACAAATCATTTGGACTTAAACTTTTTATCCTATCACCTAGTTTGACTTCATCCTTGGAAGCAATCTATTTTCAAGTATTTAGTTGAGATAGTAAACATCCTTTTAGAAAAAATTACTTTGGAGTTATGGGTCTACTCCTAAGGTTTGTAAGTTCATCATCATCAACATCAAACACATCCAAAGATTGAATCTAAAAAATTGTCAAAATTAAAAGTTCCACATCCTATCAATTCACAAAGCCATTTACCATTGGTCCTAAACCTATAAAAGTGTCATAATTAGTAAAACTTAAGGCAACCAAAGAATTTCAACAAGGTCATTTACATCCAACATATTCTAGGCTAGATACAACTTGTATGGTTACAACTAGGTCTCAACACAAAAGAAACATGAGAACAAACCTTGTAACCCTAATGTACCTACCACTACAAGTGAAAATCCAAATGGCTCAAATTCTCCTATTACTGCAAATGTTAGTGACCAACCTTTTTGGATACCACAAACAACTTCTTAAGGGTATGAACTTCCTCCATTGAAAAAAATCAAAACGTCAACCAACCATTCCAAGTTGAAATGGTTCACATAGAGGACATTACAAACAAAACTCATGACTTCACCCCCAAAGAGCTAGTAGAGATACAACAAGATCCAACCCTTAGATCATAAACACACTAATAAATCTTGACCCAAATTAATACATGCTTAAACTCACACAGGGAGATGCAAAACCTCCCACAAATTTTGATGTGAACCTTTGGTCCATAATATCATACAACAAATAGCACAACCATCCTCATCAAATATACCAAGTCAACTAATGATTATGGATTCAACAAACCTCACACATCACATTACCAAAATCTAGGGAATTGTACAAATTTGGGTATTCAAAACACCAACATCCTACTTACATCCAAAATTAAAAACACCAACATCCCACCTACATCCAACACTCAAAACACCAATATTCCACCTACATTCAATACTCAAAACAACAACATTCCACCCACATTCAATGCTCAAAATGTTCACACAGATGTTCCTAGTACTCAAAATCATCAAAGTCAAATCCCTTAAAATCAAACAAGTCATCAACAACATCAAGTTTCACAACAACATCAAGTACCTCAACAAAATCAAATGTCACAACAACATCAAGTTCCTCAACAACATCAAATTTCACAACAACATCAAGTACCTCAACAACTTCAAGTGTCACAACAACATCAAGTACCTCAACAACATCAAGCTCCTCAACAACATCAAGTTTCACAACATCAAATTCCACCACATCAAAATTCCCAACATCAAAATCAACATCAAAATTCTTAACACCAAAATCCACATCAAAATCAAAACCCACAACATCAACATAAGCAATACCAACCCCAAAATCAGCAATATCAGCATCAAGGTCAAAACATCATTCCATCACATAAAAATCAACAACCCTCTCACAACACCATCTCACACAATCTACAAAATTTCCAACATCAATAATACACCACCTTACAACAATTGCAATGTCAACAATAATAAATTACTCAACAAAAATTGATGTCACAATCAAATCTTCAACAATTATCACACATCAATTATCAACAACCAAATCCATCACAAAAAAAATTATCCCTCAAAATAAATATGGATCCCACAATGCATCTCCCCAACATCAAGGAAATTTTCAAACCGGTCCCCTATCTCAAGGAAACCCTTGATATCAAAACAACCCTTTACCTCAAGGAAATCTTCAATATCAAAATGGTTCTTTACCTCAAGGTAATCGACAATATCAAACTAGTCCTTTACCTCAAGGCAATCATCAATCTCAAATAATTTCATATGGAATTCAAATGTTCCTCCTTACCACGATCCAAATTTAAACAACACATATAATTTGTTACCAAAAATTCCACCTACAAACTTATCCTCACAAATCCAAATGTTAAATCAAAAGATTCAAGATATTCAAATGGGGAAAATAAAGAAATCGTACATGGTTCAAGACTTGTGTCTATATTCATTCAACAGAAGCATAACTATGATTCATTTTCCCCCATACTTTGAACTACCAAAATTTGATAAATACAAAGGACAAGAAAATCATGAGGAACACATAAGAGAATTCTATTTGGCTTGCATGGAAGTATCTTGCAATAATTCATATCTAATGAGACCTTTTCCATGAATTTTGGGTAGGCAAGCAATTGAATGGTTCTCACATCTACCTCCAAGAATCAAAACATTCCAAGAAATTATTATCAATTTGTAGCACACTTTTCCTACAACATTGACATAGAAATAAACTTGAGGAACTATAAACCTTGAAACAAAAAAAGGGAGAAGCCTTTGCTTCTTTCTTACAAAGACAGAGACATAAAGAAAGCAAATGAAAATGGTCCATACTTGAGGAACAAAAAGTTGAGATTGTGGTTGGGAACCTAAAAATAGACCTTTCCTTTCAACTAAGGAGGCAATGTGTATCAACTTTTGATGAAATCATATCAAAACGCCTAAACATTGAATGAGCACTAATTGCCAAGGGATCAATGCAAGCCTATAATCAACCATCTAGTTCTAGTGACAAACCCCATTTTTGGTCCAAAAATAAGAATGTTACTAATGATAGTGTTGTTGGATGCAAAGGTTGTTATCGAGGCACCATCAAACTCACACACATCAAAACATATAATATAATGTCCAAAATTACAATCCTTCATGAGGGCCATTGCCAAGAAAAGTAATACTCCTCAATGATAATTCACTCCCTTAGGGAAACCTATTGAAATAGTGCTAAAGAAATTAATCCAATCAAAACACTTTGAACTTCTTGATTAATGCAATTATTCTGAACTAGAAATAAAACCCTCATGGTACAATGAAAAGGAATTTTTCCAATACCATCACACAAAAGGTCATAAAACAAAAAATTGTGTCAAACTCAAACATCTCATTCAAAACCTTATTCATCAAGGAGAAATCAATGTCGATCAACAATCAAGGAATGAAGATCTAGGAATCTATACAAATCCAATGCCTAATCATGGGAAGGAAAAATATTCTAGAAAACACTGACCTTTAACAATGTAAATCATACATATGATAACATAGTAGGACATATCCATGCTACTCATTCATCACAACATGAAGAATTGGATATGCATCAAGACACTTTCCTAGTGCATAATCAAGATCAATCATTAATATCTAGCAATATTCAATATTGAAATGGTGGCATTCAATACGTCTTAGATTGCAGCATGAATCCCTCATATGACTTCATGATTGGCCATATCAAAGAAGTTCCAAGGTGACAAGAAACCTCCATCACCTTATTTGAACCCATTATGGCTATCAAAGAGTATTTTATCTATGCTACACCATTTACCCAAGATTCATGTCAAGAAGACAATCCTGAGTATAATGAAAGTTGCTCTGAATCAAGTCAAGATCAAGATATGATATCTCTAAAGAATTATCATGATATTCATAGTATTTTCTAATCCATTAGTGACAATTGCTTTGACAGAAGTAACGATGAAGAACTCACTACCTCAAAATACTATCATGACTTAATGAACATCTTCCAATCCATCCAATATTTCAAAGATGATGATCTTGTTCCTACACCAAACACCCCAAAACCTACCCATGAGATGATCCCTTTTGATGGATATGTAGATGATCTTCATCCAAAACAAGAGTCTTCTACTTTTGACATCCTTACAAAAGATCAGGCAACAAAAAAATTCATAGAGATTCATGGTGACTTTCAAAGCATGGATCGTGAAGAAGACTCCTACATTGACTGTGAATCACAAGCCTCTGTTGAAGTACAATCATAATCCATATCTACTACTACTTTTGAGGATTCCCAATAAAGCATAGAAGAAGTAACATCATGTCTCCAAGAAGAATCATATTTAGTAGATTTTTTTCAAAAGATGCATTATCAGGGAAAAGGATTAGGCCTACATAAACATGGTATCTTGGAACCAATATAGATAGTCAACAATCATGAGCAACATGGAATTGGTTATTCAATAGTCTAAGAATCTAATTATGTTAGCGATACCCCCTTAATACTGGGGGAAACTTTACCTAATGCAAACATCAACATAGGGAGCATGAAGAGTCCTTATGATAAAACTACTATCAACACTACAATAATCCATATCATGAATTTCCATTCTTGCATCTTTCCACCCACTAATGAGGACCAACAAAAAAAGAAATATCTATGTCAAAGAAAAGAGAAAGTCATCGAAGAATAAGAACCAACAAATCAAAATGGACAAAAAAAATTCAAATGGATGCCAAAGAAAAATTAAAAAAACCATCTCTATCAAAATCCATTAGTCAAAGAACCTATGGTGCAAAATAAAAAAGAGATTCATCCATCAAAGATGTCCACTGATGCAAAAGAAATCTTTAAGAGCGGCATACAAAGTCTATGAAGAAGTTGGTCCTAATTCCAATCGAATCTCCATATCCACCTTTCATTTCTCATCATCCCAAGTTTGGAGAATCAAAGATTCCAAACTGTCAACCAACCTATCTACATCTCATATCTCTCATCACATTCCACCATCCACTTTGACATATATGATATATAGATCTCACATTGACCGTGTCTTGGTAGAAACACTTTATCATGCTAGAACTCAAAATGCTCTGATATCATGTTGAAATGATGGATGCTGAATCATCCAATGAAGCTGCACACACTTCAAAGAATCTTGCCAAGAGAAATTACACCACATAGAAAGTGTTGCAACTAAGGGCTGCAAAGAGAGATTTCTATTGATCTAAAACATTATATCATAGATTGATATTTGATTGATATGATACAAATGAACAAGTTGCCTGATTATATAGGCAAGAGAGAAAACCTAAAAAGCATGAGATGTTGCCATGTGTCATGATCTAACAACATGTGACAACATGTGAACCCTATCTAGGAAATTATTAAATGTTGAGATAAGTTCTAAAAGGAGAACTCATCTTCTAGAAGGAATCTTATCCCTACAAACAAGGAAGGGGACATTACCCCATTATTAAATGATTTATTAAAAATGCAACCTAGGACTAAATGATATATGACCTAAGTTAACTTATGCTAGTGTAATAATTAATTAATTACACTAACAACCCCCCATAAGTGCAACTTATGGAGGAAATGCAATGATTATGCAAAGATGATGATGATGATGGGTCCTGGCTATGAGGCCATGTTAGGTACCCATTTACATGAAGATGCAAAAAATCTCCCACAACCAAAGAAAAGGGGAAAACCCAGTGGGAACAAAACCCCTCTCCAAAAAGGAGATGCAAATGCAAAAATGTGAGATAGGATGGGAAGGATGGAGGACTCCCAAATACCCCCCAAGTACACCATTCATCACATGGATACAATACAATAGCCCCCCCCATAGGGAGGAAAGAGAGAGAAAATATATCTCCCCTTGAAGAGGTGATCATCTGCAAAGATGGTAAGTGTCTGAAGACAAAACATGATCCAATGTCGACAAACAACTTGTCTCCCTTTCATAAGAAACAAAACCAATTGCAAGTGTAGAGATGCTTCCCATTCTAGATAGGAATTGAAGGAAGGATGTATGTTGATGATGTCTCTAAACTCTGATCAAATGTCTCCTTTCTTGATGATGAAGATGCCATAGTCCCAAACAATGAAGAGGGTGACAAACTAGGACGATGCGGAAATTGATGCCGAACAATATCCAAAGATGATGATGCAATGGATATGATGGAGACTTGATAGCCCCACTTGAATGAAGTGTCTTCAAGACCACTGCAAGAATTCTAAAGAAAATCCAATGGCAGATGTTGAAGAAACCTCAAATCCTGAATGGAATGACAGGGAAGAAGTCTTGGATATGAAATCTCTGAAGAGAAACCAAGTGCCTCCAAGATAGTCTCTAGATTCCTAATCAAGGTCGAGACAAAGGGATTAGGAGACTCAAGATAACGCTCCAAAGAGTGATCTGAATAGAGGAGCGATATCCCCTCAAGAATGTCCTCCAAACTTGTAGAAGTAGCCAAGTGAGTGATACCTAAAATGAAGCCATCTTGTCATGTCAAGTCTGGAAAACTGAAGGTGTCCCGATGAATGATGATAGTGGAAGCCTCAATCAATGATTCTAGACAAGGAATCATTGAATGTGAAGGGATACCAACTGTCTCTGATGGAGAAGAAGCATCTGAGGGAACCTTGTCAACCTCTTCATAAGATTCAAGGCAATCAACCTCCTGCACAACAATATCATCATGGGGTACCTGATCTGAAGAATGACATTCTAAATCATGACCATCGGGGAATGGTGGAGTATCTGAATCTCCATATAGCTCCCAAAGCTTATCCCAAAGGATTGAGGACAATCACAATGATCAATATATCTCAAAACATCACAATCAACTTGAATAGAAATGATCTCCAAAATAGTGTATCTGCTGCAACTCCAAGAAAATTCATGAATACCTTCACTCGGATGAGGAACTATACCATATAGATGAGGTAATAAATCAAGTGATTGGAGATGGTGGATGATCCCATCCTGCCATTGCTTATAGTTTCCCTTGTGCAACATAGTCAAAGGAGTATATGCAAGCCCCATAATGAAATTTCTCCAAAAAACACAAAGACAAAGACAAAGACCTTCAACAGTAAATAGAGACTTCCAAAGAAGATATGCAATTGAAGTGATGCTACCCAAATCAAAAAATATTTTCCCAAGCTTCAAGATGTCCAGGTTATTGAACACATGCACCAAACTGAAAAAAATCAATGCAAGAGTACTTGGAGTTGAACTGATTAAGGGGTTTGGACTAGATGAAAAAAATCTGAAAAATCTTCTTGATGCCACTGGAATCACTGAAATCTGATGAACGGTTGCGAAGATACGAACCTTTATGTCCAAATTAGGGTTTGGACTTCAGTTGACTGTAGAAATTTTTGCAAACTTTTTTTTTGTAGAATGGATGTCACCATTGGAAAGTAGACAAAATTCTCTTTCCAACGATATCTTGTTTGTCGATTTTTGATACCCTGGTAAAAAGTTATGATAAAATGAAAAAATGCCTAGATGAGGCATTTTGTAGGCTAATGAGGAGCAAAAATTAAGCTCCTGGGCGCTAGCACCTGGACGCTGATATGACCACAAGTGAAAGTGAGGCAAAAAAAGTGTTGTTGGATAGGCAGCGATAGGGCTGAGAGGTTGGGTAGAGCAGTGAAAGAGGGAGTGCCGCTGGTGGTAGACTCCACCAGTGGTGGATTTGCACTCGGTGCCAACATTGAAAGAAGAATGAGCTGACAATGGCCACAACTCGATAATAACCACAACTCTGATGAAAAAGGGCTCCTCCTAATGGTAAGGAAAGAAAATCCCAGCGGTGATGGAAACAGGACAAATTGGGCCCAATTTGATGTGATGGGCCCCTGTACTCCAACCTGCAACAAATGAATGGTTCAACCAAGAAAATCAACAGACTTTGATTTTTGGATATTGACAACCTAAATTTTGAATATTGCAAATTGTGCAATTCAAAATTTAAAAAATTGCCATATAAATATTTGAATATCAATTCTACAGAAAACAAAATCAATGCTGACGGATGAAAGTTTGTACGCCGATGAAGAAAATATAAACCCTTGTCGACTATATAATAAAATGAAGGTCGCTTCAGAATTTTTAATTTTTTCGCCAAACTATAGAAAAGCTTGTATATAATTTTTTGCCAAAAACAAGAGATATTGCCCGAAGTTTTTTTATTGTTTTTTTAAAAAAGTTCCTGCGACTAAATTTTTTTTGCCTCAGAGGACAACTGACCTGGATGATTTTTTATTGCAAATTTGTACGGATTGTTCTAGTTGATTTTGCAAACCCAAATACCTCTAATGGCTCCCGAGTTGATGAATCTAATTTTGATGAATGGGCAGACAATCCTAGGGTTTCAAGGCCTTCTAAAGACAATGGCGAGCTTAGATCTAACTCTATCTACTTCAGAAATCAACTTGGTCCCTGGGTGGAGTCAAGTAGCCTTCAATGGAAACCTTCAGCCTACAAGGATTTCTCTAGCCCAAATTTCTTGATCTTGTGATGAAATCTCAATGGAATGGCTCTGATACCATGTTAGAATTCAACATGTTCTGATATCATGTTGAAATGATGGATGTTGAATCATCCAATGAAGTTGTGCACACTTCAAAGGATCTTGCCAAGAGAAATTACACCACACAAAAAGTGTTGCAACTAAGGGTTGCAAAGAGAGATTGCTATTGATCTACAACATTAGATCATAGATTGATATGAGACAAATGAACAAGTTGCATGATTATATAGGCAAGAGAGAAAACCTAAAAAGCATGAGATGTTTCCATGTGTCATGATCTAACAACATGTGACAACATGTGAACCCTATCTAGGAAATTATTAAATGTTGAGATAAGTTCTAAAAGGACAACTCATCTTCTAGAAGGAATCTTAACCCTACAAACAAGGAAGGGGACATTACCCCATTATTAAATGATTTATTAAAAATGCAACCTAGGACTAAATGATATATGACCTAAGTTAACTTATGCTAGTGTAATAATTAATTAATTACACTAACATATCATAAGGACTCTAAGGGCACTCTATCACGATGTGTGTATCTAGATGAGATTAAATTTGGTATTGACAAGGAAGACAAGAACATTTAGGGGTTACATTCAAGTGCCTGTATCTTGGCAAAACAACTCCTCCAGGTAGGATACCATTGGCATATCTTGACAACAACAACATCTACATCGACAACACTAGGTGGTTTGACATGATCTAGACCTTCAAAAAATCCTAAGAATCATAAAATTTAAAAAAAATAAAAAAATAGTAAAGAGAAATTATCCTCTAGTGAAACCCACTTTAGTGGCACTTTGGGCAGGTAAATGATGAAAAACTACCACATAGGTGTCATGTGTAGAATCAAGCATCTATGTGCACCATTTTAGGTGGAAGCATCTCATCCCCTTCATAATAATTCCAACATCCCATTCATTTTATCTATAATAAATCCAACATTCCATCGAATCTACCATCCATCCAATCCATCTTTATCCATCATCAAAATTATCTTGATCTTGATAAAGGTTCAACATACACTTCAAAGTTGCATAAGGAAAAATCTTGACATGGTCTTTACCATTAATCCTAATTTATTCCGTAAAGTCCCATGGCTTATATCTATCATTATCGTAATGATCCTTCATAAGATACAAATATTTTGCATCCTTCACATGCTTATCCATTCATTATCTTGATCTATGCATTTTCTCATGAAATATCAAACATTGCTAGACACTGGGGGCATGTACTTGCATCTTGCTTTTGAATAAATCTTGATTGATGTCCTATATCTCACAACGTGACATCGACATCGTGATCTAGGTATCATTTAGAAAATCCAAAAACATCCAAACATCTCAAAATTCAAAAATAGTTAAAACATGTCAAAATCTAAAAACATCCAAATCAATTCAAAAACTCCATAAAAGGTCAAAAACATCAAAATCAAAACATTATTAGCTATCATTCGTTACTATCCCAGTCCAATAATCAAACTACGAAGTCTTTGTGCAGTTACATAGGAAAGGCCATCTTTGATGAGCCCTCAAGGCATAGTTCTATCCCTTAGGTCTCGTTCTTTGGGTCCAACATCTGAAACTCAAAAAAAATAGAAAATTTGAAAACCAAAATAGTTGGAAAATGTCATATAACCAAAAACAACCTCAAATATCCTCGTAAACTCAAAACATTCAAATAACCTCAAAAATCCCCCCAAAAAGCCTCAAAACATTTCAAACAAATAAAAAACATTAAAATATTCCAAAAACAAAATCACCCATCCCATCTCACTTTCACTCGCAATAAACTTTTAAACATAATAAAAATTGTCATCTTCAACCTTTGGTAAAAAAAACAAAAATAAGTGTTAGGGTTCAGGCAAATAAGAGCAATAAACATTAACAATTATATGCAGATTAAATAACCCAAATATAACAATGAAGAATAACACAAAAGAGATCAACACAAAATTTTAATGTGGTTCACCCAATATGGGCTACATCCACAAAAAATTAGCCATCCAATGATTTTATTATCCAGTGCAAAAAAAATTACAATCTTGTGAATACCATACCACAACATACATCCCAACCACTTATAACAAGCTTTTTGGAAGCTTCTAGAATCAGGGTTTTACAAAGTCGTTTTTCATTTGTCGGTTAAGAAAAAATTAACTACCAACCCCTTGACGTGAAAAAAGGGAAAAAAAATGGCAAGGATACATTAAGAGTGTACATTATTTACATGATCAGTCACCACATACCAACAATAAGTACAACAATTATCCAAAAAATCATTCAAACACAAAATCAAAAATCTTGATCATTATCAAACATGTCAGTTCAACATCATATCAAAAGCCTATCAAACAACTATCAACCAATCCTCATCTAATACATGTCTTACAAATAGATCTTTCCTACAATAGACATCATTTTAGATATCATCTAAAACAACACCCTCTCCAGCAAGAGATATGATGACATTGACATTTTTATTGTTTTGATCTTTTATTTTTATTTATCTTATCATTCCATTCTAATGATCTCTTGAGGATATCTAAAACTGATTTAGAGAGAAAGCTATATCATCTATCACATCTCATCACATATCCAATAAAATCTTGAATAATCATAGGTTTGTTGGTATCTTGATCAATCTCAATACAATGCTAATCTATCCATCTCATTCTTCTACTTCTATCCATCTCATTCTTCTATCTTTACTAAAATATCTATCCAAGTATCAAAGATGTGTGATATATATCAAAATATACATGAGGCTATCCATAGCCGATGAATGTCTATACATCATAAAATCTATCTACACCAAACATTTAAGCTTTCTAAGAATTATTTTTTGACCTCTGTATAGCAAAATCAATCTTGTCATCATGTTGTGAGCTCGACCCAAAAATCAGTTTTCCCACTTGATCTCTCATGGGCGCAACACACCAGCATTCCTTCGTCTTCTACGACACATTGGGGCATTAGGAAATATTAGAAAAAAAAATTAAACTTTGATATGAGCAGTATCAGTTCTTCGAAGCAATGCAACATGCACCTCACTTCAAAGAGGCAAAATGTAGACACCGAAAAATGTCTTGAGTATATCACACACCTTGATTTTTCTTATTAACATAATTTCTCTCATAATTCACCTAATTCCTCTATTTAATTAAATAATGCCCAATCATTTAATTTAATTCACCTTTTTCTCCTATTAATTGAATAATTAAGGTTATTTGATTAATTCATCATAATTCAACATTTTCTCCTCTTTTGATTAAATAATGCAATGCTATTTAATTAAATGCTAATAATCTTCTTTGATTAAGTAATTCTTAATTGTTTAATTAAAGTTTCTAATTCCTCAACTTGCATAACTAAATGATTTTCTAAATTGTTTAATTGACTAATATTCCTCCAATCATTCAAACAATATTCTCATGGAATATTCCCTTTTCAAATTCAAATTTCTCACTCCACATGGAAATATCTCTCACATGCTTCCTAAAAGCAAGGGATTTGTTAATCTCTCAAGGATTATGGACCTTTGATTAAATTTTTGATCTATTCCTTCATGAATTATCAACCCTTGATCCATTTCTTGATCCATGTCTTCATCTCTATTTCAATTTCCTCCATTGATTAGCATTTCAAATCCTTACTATTGATTCAATCCAAAAATCTATAAATACTTCTCATTTTAGATGAAATTCATTCAAAATCATTGACAACATCCTTACTATACTAGAATTATCACTCACCATTTGAGCATTTGTGAATCATTCATCCACCATTATCAACCATTATCAAGCTTGTGCATCAAACTCAACCATTGATTAGGCAATTTGAGCAATCCAACATCCACACCATCACTCAAGTTGCACTCAATCCACAATGGGATTGGAGGTTTGCTGGTTATTTATTTCAATTGTTTAGAATTAGACTTCTTTCATGTTAATTGAATCATTTTAACCATGTTTACTAATTTCATTGGAGTAGTGTTCTTAGTTGATCAATTGCTTGTTTAATTGACGTTATTTCATTGTTATTTGATCAATTTAATTCATACACTCACAAAGATTTTTTTTCTTGGCACAATAAAGATAGTTGCATTGTATACCCCCCCTACCTAGCAGATTCTAATCACACACTAGGTAAAAATGTCCCTATTACGTGAATTTCAATTGGGACATGTGTTACAAGCAATTGCAAGAGAAGGTTTGTTAAAACAAAAATAGATACAGTAGGGAATGCAGATAATATTTTGAATACTCTACATAAAGCATCACTATAAGCAAGGGATGCTTCAAAACCATTGGGACAACAACTAAAATAATTTATTAAGGCTTTGATGCAACAAATATAGATCTAGGAGGAAGGAATAAAGAAGATGTTACTAGTAGAAAGTGAAATACAACATATGAATGAGATCAAGAAGTGTGTCACCACACACACTAGTTTGGAAACAAAAATTAGCAAGATACAAGCCACCATAACCGGTATCAATATATTATATTAGTTTTTCATAAGTTGACCAACAAATAAACAATCCCTAAGGGTGCAAATGGGCATCATTAAGCACAAAATATTATAAGCTTCTTCTACATATGATCCAATGAATCACCTAGATGGAAACATGATGCTAAATTTGAAACATGGCACAACTAGTAGCAACAAATTCAAGATCAATGAGGACTTAGAAGGAAAATCAAACAACTATGAGAAGTATTAAGCCTTAGACTAGCACATATGATAGGGCTATTGACTTAAGACTAAAAAAATGGTCAAATTATTTCAAATTCTATCAAATGATGTTAAAGGGGGAAGAATTCATAAAAATGAAGAGTGAAATATAACTATTGTAGTAGGATTCTATACAATGGGAAGCTACCTTTACTCAAATCAAAGGCATTTCCAAACACATTTTTCCATAACAAACCAAAACTTCTGATATAAAATTTGAAAATAGGGGAACTGTAATGTAATGTCTCTATTTTTAGCACTTCACCTTTCAGTGATTGGTAGCCTATTTCCAGTGTGCTGTCAGCAAGTCAATGGCAGAATTAGGGTTTCCAGCTGTTTGATGGGTTCTCTAGAAGATTCAGGGTGCTGCTTGTTGGAGTTTGGATGTTTGGATTCTGGATTCCTTCTGGGTTTTCAGAAATCTTCGCAGAGGTATGACTTGCAACGGCTTCGAGCAACCTTTCTGAACTTACTATTTTTAGTCAGTTATGATGGCTACACCTCGGAGTTTGGGATTTTGGATTGCGGACTCTTTCTGGGTTTTCAGAAAGCTTCACAATGGTGTCGCTTGCATTACATTCTGAGCAACTTCCTGAATTTACTATTTTTAGTAAATTCTATTTTTAGCAGTGGTCCGGTCAACATCAGCTCAGTAGGCTCCCCCCTCAGTCAGTTAAGTTGGTTTGATAAATTTTGGTCTTGGGGTGCATTATGGAGAGATAAGTTCATTTATTTAAATAATGTTATATTAATGTTATATTTTAATGATATGACCCCTTGGCCTAGTGAAACAACTTTATGTTGTTTTAAAAAGAGGGACTTTGATGGGTGGTGCCTCATTTGGAAATGGATTTTAATATTCCAAAGGTTGAAGAATAAAGTGGTAAAAAGGGACGCCAACCTTTATGAAAGTCAGATTTTAATTGTTTTAAATCAATTAAGTGAAAAGTACGCCATCTTGAAGGAAGGCTTGGTTAGATCAAACCCTAAAAGCATCTTGAGATTAGGGTGCACCTTCTGGAAGCTTCTGGAGGGACTTCTCAAAAGTTATAAAAGAAATCCTTGGGTCTTCATTTTGGTTTCTTTTATCTACAGGAATGTTATGCTGCCGGATTGGCTGTGGGATTGCTTCGAGGAATGTAAGCCTCCTAGCTAGGCATTGCTTCTCGCTTGAAAGATAGTGACTAGTGGTGAGATAGTATAGTTTGAGTGTTTTGTATCTAGATTTCTGCATTATTGTCATTGCGTGGCTTTGTAGTTCAGATTTGTGCATTTTAGTGAGATTCTAGAATGGCATTTTCTTCATAGCAGATTGTTGTTTTTAATCACAAGTCAAAAAATACAAAAAGAGTTGTTCTGGGTATTGTCTCATTGGTTTTCTCTGTTGGAAGTGACCCTTCATGAATATTTGCAGATTTTAATATGAAGCTTATGATTTTATAAAACAAATTCATCATTCCTTGTAGGGTGCACTTTCTGGAGTGCCTCGGGATCCGTGTCATTAATTAATAACCACTTTTAGCTGCCTTTTCTTATAACTAAACTAGGCGCCATCATTTTATAGGTCCATTGCATCAAACTTGAAGTCTTTTGGGTCTGTTTAGGGTGTTATACGAGCAATTTAGTGGGTTCCAGGCATGCTGGTTATTAATTTAAAGTGCAAATATGTGAAAATCAGAATCATCATTTTAGTCCTTGAGAGAAGTTATTGGTTTGGCATCCTTAATCAAGCAAAGGAGAGTTCTTTACATGATGTAATGCTAATCTTTTAAATTCATATGCTCTTGGCAGGCAAATGCTCTTCATTTTGTAAACTGACAGTAGTACTGGCAATAGTTCTCAATCTTGTTCAATTCTGATTTGTAATGCTTATCTTACATTCTGAAGTTGCTTTGTAATATCTCACATCTCCACCCTATGGTAGCTCCTTTCCCACTTCGGGTTAGAAAGCACATTCTGGGTGTCGAGTTACTTTCAGCATTCTAGCTTATTTCTCTTCAAGCATTGTAATTCTTAGCACTCCGCCATATGGTCGCCTCAACTCCATACTGGATTGGGTAGCACATACTTGGTGTTGAGTTCCTTTCAGTACTTTGTAGTGGTAGAAGATCCTCTAACCATATGCTCGCCATCATCGGCACCATTCTTGGTTAGAGTTCCTTCTAGTTTTTTTACCTCATTCAGATCCTCTGACCAATGCTCACACCTTGCCCTCATCGGGATCCTGGTGTACATTCTGGTTAGAGTTGTTTTCAGTATCATTTTGGTTTAGCTGCTAAACCTAACGACTGTGTAATGCTCTGCTTGTTGCAATTGAAAATTTGAAATTTTTTGGCTTAGAATATTTCAGTGGTATTAGAGCCAAGATCTTGCCATCCTGTGCCCAACAAAGTTCATTTGACAGATGAGTGATAGAGATACCAGACACTACGTACAGAAAGAGATGACCAGAGAAGGCACTACTTGAGTTAATGCATGAATTGTTTGCACTAATGAAGGATCCTGACATAAAGTGGGGAATCAAAAAGATTTATGCTAAGTCTGAAAGTCGGGATAGAAAGGTGCACATGCCACATCAGAATGATCGTGAGCTTGATGAAGATACCGTGGCAAGTGAAGAGTTAAGGGTAGAGCCCCATATAACTTCCCTTGACTTGCATGTAATAGGAAGTGATGAAGATCAGCTTGGTGAAAAGAACAGAACGACATTCTTGAATCCTAATAAGGATTCAACCTATGAAGGTCTTGAAGCTAAGGGCTTCACTGGAGATTTTAGTAGTACTGTTGTATGGGATGAGTTTGCTGAAGAAAAGCAAGTAGGAGGAAATACTGATGGTCCCGTTGAATCAGCCTATAAGCATTGCCAAAGTGATGAAATTGGCAATGATTCCAACATGACTGTACCACCTCATGTTGAAGAATTGGTGGTGGATAGTTTTACTTTTGTTGCTGTCTCAACTCCCCAAGAAGTTCCACATGAAGAAGTCAGCAACATACTTTTTCATGATGATTCCATAAAAGATAATGAAGGTGAAATTTTTGAAACAAGCAGCATCGAAGAATCTTCACTTCATTTTGGTGGTGACATTGTTGGACCTGGGTTTGACCAGCAAACCAAACCATTGGAAGAAAATGTTTTTGAAGATATCAACTTAAGAGATTCAGGATCTAACTTATTCATTGAGTCAATACTTCCAGTGAAGCGTGAAAAACCTCTTCCCGTTGATCACCTCAATCAACCCCTTGGAATTTGGGATCCAGGTGTGTTGGCACCAAGGTATGATAAAGAACCTTTGTGGGATGAATTCCCCTTTGATCCAGATGAAGATAAAAAATCAGATTACATGGAAAACTATGAGGTGGCCATTGAAGAGGAAGTTGTCATCGAAGAAGAAGAGTGTTCAAAAAAGCTCCATAATGATCTCTTTGAAATGGTTGCAGCCACTCAAGAAGAAAATGTTTCTACGGAAACCTTCCAAACAGTGGATGATTTTGATTCCTTGAACAAGTTAGATGCTGCTATAATGTTTGATCAAGAAGACAGTGATGAAGAAGAAGAGCTAGAAGACCATATGGCTCTTGAAGGGGAAAGAGTTAAAGAGGTTTACAAACACAAGTCTGATTTTTCCATTCATGAAGCTGATTGCAAACATAGAGTCGTAGAAATCATGGAGATTGATAATCTCCATGGCATTGAGCATTATCCGCATGTGGGTGGTAAAGTACAAGGATGTTGGAGCAGCATTGAGGGCAGCAAAGACAAGGGGCAAGGGTCTGATTTTCAATTGCATCCTATCAACGTTTCATCATCTTTGAATTCTCATGATCGAGACAGACAATTCATGGTGTCCGTCGACAAGGAAGTGCAAGCTCTATCCCTATTTGATCACACACTCAGTTTGATTGAAGATTTCTATTGGAAGGCTCAACTTGAAGAGAGAAGAAGAAGAGTTAAGGATGAAGTTGCTCTTCCTAATCTGCAACTTATCAGAAACTCTTTGGTAACCTTGAAGTCCGAGTACATGCACTTGGTTGAAGATCGTGATCACGCCTTTGAAGTCGCAAAAAGGACCATTTGTGCTTCTCAAGATAGAGAGAGGGAGTTTGATGAACTTTCTCTGGAACTTGAATCAGCAAGAGTTACGCTAGAAGAAACTCAAATGGCATTTACAGAGGTAGAAAATCAGTCTGCTGATTTCAAATTTTTCACAAAGCAAGTGAATGTAAAAAGAGCTGAAGAAATCCAGCAAGTGATTGGAGAAATTGATTGTCTTCAAGAGGAGTTCGATCTTGTAAGCGTCACAAGGAAATCAGAAGTTGTATGTGCAGATTTGGGGCAGCGAGACGAAAGGAATGGCTTCCAAGTCTTTGACAATCCCTTCTTTGAAGTGGGTGCTGAAGCAACTTATGACAATCCTCTCTTTGTTTTGAAAGATGAGTCAAGAAGTGAAGTGACCAAGCCTGAGGTCAAGCATGAACTCCAATCTAAGGGTGCTTTGCTATCACTCCATGGGGATGTGCCATGTATGTTGATTAGTAATGAATGCATAAGTGGGTTTGAGGATGGAGTCTCTACATGGGAAGTGTTGATTCGAGGAGATTTCAACATTTCCGACACCAAGGTGTTAACAAAGCAAGACTTGGTAGCTGCTGGTAACTTCATTACAGCAGCAAGGAGCAAAGATTTCAATTTTGTTACTCATGAAGTAGGGAAGAAAGATGGACTAGAACTTGGTGTTTGTATGCTTGTCAATCCATCCCTTTGGTTGAATGATGCTTTGGCATTTATTAGTCCATTTTTGGAGTTGAATTTGAGGTCATTTAATATTTCATGCTCCATTGTTGTTGAAACTTTCATGGATAGGCTTCAAGGGTTCAATAGAAGAGGCATCAATCTCTTCAGTATACACTTGATCCTTACTAGCTCTTGGGGATGCATTGAGATTACCTTGCATTGTGTTGAAAATCATTTTCAGTTGGGTATCTGTGGTTGGTGTTCTCAACTTGGCTTGATAGAGCTTATTACTTTTGGGAAGGGCTATTGGAGGAATAAGGATCAAATTTTCAAATTTGTTGATGTTGTTCCTTTCTTTGTCTGCCAATTGATGGGTTTATTTGTTCATCAACAAAGGGGTTGGAGAGGAATTTTGAGTATGGGTTGGAGAAATGAACGATTGGTTGCTCTTGAAAGTGATTCTCGACTAAGACCAGGACAGATTTTGAGACTTGAGCTTGTTGGTTTGAGGCAGACCATACATGTTGCGTTTCTCTCTTTCAGGAGAGTTGGTTCAACACTCCTGATCAAAGAAGTGGTATTTTTCTCATGGAGATGGATCTAGCGTGTTTTCCAACCACTTTGGGGGTGTTGCCTTGCAACTCGATGGTCATCTCACATGCTCACACTTGGGAATCTAAGTGGTGTTGTTGTTTTCCTTTGTGTAGGACTCTAGAATCAGATTGCACTACGCTGATCCCAGCCTTGATCAGCAGCAATTATTTGTTCCTTCACACCATTCCTACTCTCCAAATTCATCTTATGATGGTTTGTGATGTAAACTTTGACAGTTTACTCTCAGTGTTGATTCAGGACAGTGGTCTCTCACATGTTTTGGTTCACCATTCTGAGACTCATGGGGTTGGAACTATGAGAATTTCCTGTAGTCTTCATGGTTGTGTCCGTATAATTCAGATGAGGCATAGTAGCTCCATGTGGAGACATGAGTATGAGTTAGTTGAGCTCTTGCAAAGGATTGCTTTCCTCCTTGCAAGAGGATTTGAAGATGTCACATTTGCAGTCATGGTTCCGTTTGTTACCATGTGGAGGTATGCTGAGGAGTTCGATTTTGATTTGAGTAGACTATCCTTCCTATTGATTAGAATTGTGATTGACAGTAGTTTGGTTGATACTGTTAATTTGGGGCACTGTGGACATGAGATATTGCATGAATTTGATCTCCCTCCTTTAAGATCTTTCGGCTTGAGTATCATGGATGGTAACACTTTGGGGTTACAAGGAAGGTTAGTGCAGCATAGGCATGATGATTTCACAGATATAATCAAAGTGGTGCAGCATCGACATTGTGGGTCCCTCCTGAGATGGGTTTGGGAACTTGGGATCATACTTGTTTGGGTATGGATCAGTCTTGAGTTTTCTGGAGTTATGGAGGTATTGCTTGAGGACAAGCAATTTTGGGAAGGGCGGACTGTAATGTCCCCGTTTTTAGCACTTCACCTTTCAGTGATTGGTAGCCTATTTCCAATGTGCTGTCAGCAAGTCAATGGCAGAATTAGGGTTTCCAGATGTTTGATGGGTTCTCTGGAAGATTCAGGGTGCTGCTTGTTGGCGTTTGGATGTTTGGATTTTGGATTCCTTCTGGGTTTTCAGAAATCTTCGTAGAGGTATGACTTGCAACGGCTTCAGGCAACCTTTCCAAACTTACTATTTTTAGTAAGTTATGATGGCTACACCTCGGAGTTTGGGATTTTGGATTGCGGAATCTTTCTGGGTTTTCAGAAAGCTTCGCAATGGTGTCGCTTGCATTACATTCTGAGCAACTTCCTGAATTTACTATTTTTAGTAAATTCTATTTTTAGCAGTGGTTCAGTCAACATCAGTTCAGCAGGCTCCCCCCTCAGCTAGTTCAGTTGGTTTGATAAATTTTGGCCTTGGGGTGCATTATGGAGAGATAAGTTCATTTATTTAAATAATGTTATATTAATGTTATATTTTAATGATATGACCCCTTGGCCTAGTGAAACAACTTTATGTTGTTTTAAAAAGAGGGACTTTGATGGGTGGCGCCTCATTTGGAAATGGATTTTAATATTCCAAAGGTTGAAGAATAAAGTGGTAAAAAGGGACGCCAACCTTTATGAAAGTCAGATTTTAATTGTTTTAAATCAATCAAGTGAAAAATACGCCATCTTGAAGGAAGGCTTGGTTAGATCAAACCCTAAAAGCATCTTGAGATTAGGGTGCACCTTCTGGAAGCTTCTGGAGGGACTTCTCAAAAGTTATAAAAGAAAGCCTTGGGTCTTCATTTTGGTATCTTTTATCTACAGGAATGTTATGCTGCCGGATTGGCTGTGGGATTGCTTCGAGGAATGTAAGCCTCCTAGCTAGGCATTGCTTCTCGCTTGAAAGATAGCGACTAGTGGTGAGATAGTATAGTCTGAGTGTTTTGTATCTAGATTTCTGCATTATTGTCATTGCTTGGCTTTGTAGTTCAGATTTGTACATTTTAGTGAGATTCTAGAATGGCATTTTCTTCATAGCAGATTGTTGTTTTTAATCACAAGTCAAAAAATACAAAAAGAGTTGTTTTGGGTATTGTCTCATTGGTTTTCTCTGTTGGAAGCGACCCTTCATGAATATTTGCAGATTTTAATATGAAGCTTATGATTTTATAAAGCAAATTCGTCATTCCTTGTAGGGCGCACTTTCTGGAGTGCCTCGGGATCTGTGTCATTAATTAATAGCCACTTTTAGCTACCTTTTCTTATAACTAAACTAGGCGCCATCATTTTATAGGTCCATTGCATCAAACTTGAAGTCTTTTGGGTTTGCTTAGGGTGTTATACGAGCAATTTAGTGGGTTACAGGCATGCTGGTTATTAATTTAAAGTGCAGATATGTGAAAATCAGAATCATCATTTTAGTCCTTGAGAGAAGTTATTGGTTTGGCATCCTTAATCAAGCAAAGGAGAGTTCTTTATATGATGTAATGCTAATCTTTTAAATTCATATGCTCTTGGTAGGCGAATGCTCTTCATTTTGTAAACTGACAGTAGTACTGGCAGTAGTTCTCAATCTTGTTCAATTCTGATTTGTAATGCTTATCTTACATTCTGAAGTTGCTTTGTAATATCTCACATCTCCACCCTATGGTAGCTCCTTTCCCACTTCGAGTTAGAAAGCACATTCTGGGTGTCGAGTTACTTTCAGCATTCTAGCTTATTTCTCTTCAATCATTGTAATTCTTAGCACTCCGCTATATGGTCACCTCAACTCCATACTGGATTGGGTAGCACATACTTGGTGTTGAGTTCCTTTCAGTACTTTGTAGTGGTAGAAGATCCTCTGACCATATGCTCGCCATCATTGGTGCCATTCTTGGTTAGAGTTCCTTCCAGTTCTGTTACCTCATTCAGATCCTCTGACCAATGCTCACACCTTGCCCTCATCGAGATCCTGGTGTACATTCTGGTTAGAGTTGTTTTCAGTATCGTTTTGGTTTAGCTGCTAACCCTAACGACTGTGTAATGCTTTGCTTGTTGCAATTGAAAATTTGAAAAAATTTGGCTCGGAATATTTCATGTAATTTCATAAACTTTTGTAGCAAGATAGATCTAGGATGTCTTGATGACAAGACATCATTTCAAAGGGGGATGATTTTAGCAAGACAAAGAAAATACTAAAACAAGCTTCACCCACCATAAACGAGATGTGACACATCTAGGTGAATGTCAACACATAAAACAGGTGTAATATGTACAAAAGACACTCTAAGGGATTGTTGTAGATATATATGTGATGAGATATGACAAATATAATATGCTACAAGTTGACTTGACTCATGTATAGTATGTTATGTGATGTATGTACATATAAATGGTTGTATATTATTAATTTTTCTTATCTTTTCCTATTATAATATTTTCTAATGCATTACATAAGCTTTGGCCTTCCTCTTACCATTGATTTTGGGGTATAAATAGAAATTTTTAAGAGACAGGCATAAATCCTAGATTCACACTCATTCTTTCCAATAATTATTCAAGATGGCTACTCAACAAGTGGACAACTAGTGCCATTATCCTACTATATAGAAGAAAATATATCAAAACTCTGTCAAGTTGCCATTCTATTATAATCAATCCTCTTGGATTATTTTTTTTGCGAACAAGGTAGAGCACATAATTAAAGATTAGGAAAAAAAAGGAGGAAAAAAAGGAAAAAGGATATGCAAGTTTCACACCAAGGCATGCCTCTATTGATTACTATGTTACCCTTAGGAATACCCAAGGTAAAGAAACTTTATGTTTGTTGATTTTAGTTTCCATCCCATTTAATCAACATTTTTAGCATTTTTAATTAATGCCAATTATTGAGAACAAATAGTCAAGAATTTAAGGATGATGTAAACTAACGAGTGGTGACATTTTCTATATAGATTCATGTTATATTTTAATTTTTTTACAAAATTATTTAATCACTTTTTATTTTTAAATTTATTATTATTTTTTTCTATTATTCTTAATTAAGTGATATTACTCGATAATGAATAACTTGTTGAATGAAAAAGACAACTGAGAAAGGGGTTGAATCAATTATATCTTATGAAAACATCAAAACCCTCATTTTAATTTAGATTCACATGCATTCATTAAACCCTTAATTTATTATGATGAATCAACATGAAAAGAAAATAACAAAAACTGAAATAACTTTACACCATGCACAAGAGAACACCAGATTTACATGGAAAACCCAAGAAGCGAAAACCATTTAATTAGCAACTATGGGTAATATTTTTCACCATTTATAATTATATTTATATTTTTTAAAATTTTACCGTTTCATAAAATATCCATTTTGATATTTCCTTCAATACCTTTTTTTTTTATTATTCAAATATTTTGAATTTAAAAATAAACTTTATTAATAAGTGGATTATTAATTCACTATATATATTAATTTTAAAATAAACATTATTTATCATGTTTAAGTAATTATCTTCACATGATAGATAATTATCAATTATTATAATATAATTTAAACAAATCTTTTTACCAAAGTAATTTAATTTAATTTTTTAATAATAAAAAAATTACTTTTAATTAACAATTTAATTTAATCATTTATCACAAACCATAACATTTATATTTCATAAAATTAAATTAGGTAATTATTATTTTAATTTTTTAAAATTTATTGAATTACCTTAGCAAATCAATTTTCAATTTAATTAATTAATTTAAGCAAAGCCATATAAACTATTAAGTACACCAATAAACAACTTACTCGAGATTCAAAGATGACTGAAATGGAAGGGCACTACACTCCATTGATTCAAAGAACTAAAGAACCTTTTACTTTGTTAAGAAATTTGGAATTGTTTGAGGGAGTCACATAAGTTTGTAAAGGCATGCCACTTTTTTTTAAGTTCTTCACAACTTGGGAAAAGCAATGAAAAGTCACAATTAGGGTTTATTTGCCACTTTTCTTGAAATCATACTTTTGGATGCCTCGTTTGTGAGTTGAGAAACCTTCACAAAACAAACTTTCACATTCTTTGCACTCTTTTAGTGGTCCTTTCTTTTTAGTAGCACAACTCACTACTTGCATGCATGTTTTCCAAACTTAGCAATTTTTTTAGCACAACTTATGTATTCATGCTTTGATGTGCACCTTGTTAAATGTGCTGGAAAGTGTCCAATATTGGCTATGCAATAGTGTTTATTAGAATTCAAAAACACAACAGAGATGGAGCATGGGGATTTAATGTTGATTACCTATATAGAAAAGCGTTTCTTCACAAAAAATGACTAGAAAAAAGCTCTATACAATAGCTTATATTTTGACTAAGAACAATTATTGTTTTTTAACGTAAAATAATTGAAACATCCAAAAAGGAAACAAATATGCTAGTTTTGAAGGTCTTTCATTTAAAATCTCGCTTTCAATGAACCTTTATTGTAGGGTGCTCACCAAAACCAAATTTATCTTTCATTAGTAAAGTTGCAATGTATGCAAGGTATCTATTTGCCCAAATTTAGATTAGGCTCTTCCAAACTCATCCCTTTTGTAGGCATCTTTCACTTGATAATAATGAAAATTTGGCACACTCTATATGACCAAATCATGTCACAAGTTGAACTCCAAGCACAACATTTTTACAAATTTATTGTCTTTTATCTACAAACATATGGGAAAGCATCTCGCATACAACTATTAATTTTTATATTATTTTGAAAAGAGGTTATTTGATGTGTTAAAATGTATATTGACTTCCATTTTCTATTTGAATTTAATTAGAATTTTCAACCATGTAATATCAAGCTTTAGTTTTCCTTGCATGACTTAAACCTTGATTTAGTTACTTGTACTATTATTAAGAATGCTAGCAAAATCTTCTAACCAACTTGCCTATAGATAAAATTTCACAATTGATCTTTAATGAAATCAAGGGATTGTAATGAGACCCATATTTTAGATATTGGAGTTACATAACATTGGATTTATATCTATGTTATTATTATAATTACTTTAGTTGATTTTTATGAAGGTTGTTACAATCATTTAATTTATGAATTTTATGGTGCATATGCACACACATACATATGCTTATAAAGGGAATAGAAGGAGCATATAGTTGTGTCATATAAATTCGTAATGATTTAGTGTACTTTAAAGTGTTTTATATATTATAAATACCTTAGCATGCATTTCATATCTATAAATTTCATATTGTCAATTTAATAATGTGTAGGCATATACATACCCCTATTATAGAAAGAGAAGAGAGGGAGAGCAGGGGTTAATAAATGCTAAGTAAAAGTTTTTGTAGGTTTAACATTGCTTCTTATTGCTTCTTATTGTGAGAATAATAATATGTTAATACTATAAATCATTATGTATTTTGTATTTCTTGTTTTTATTGTGAGAATAATAATATACCATGATTGTAAATCATTATGTATTTTGTGTTTCTTATTCCATAATTATAAATTTCACATATAATTCTATGTTTATTATTTTACAAGATAGAAACTCTAACAAAATCTTTATGTAAATAGAAAGCAAATAAAACATAAAATTATTATATATCAATAACAATCTTATTAAATATTATTAGGATAACAAAGAACTATTCATTTTAAAAATAGACTACCCACTATAATCTTAATTACTAAAGAATTAAAATCATACAACAATTTATATAATTAAAATAAATGATCATACACGTATGTATAGGACACTCATAATCAAATTCCACATTTTTTGTATGAACTAAACTATCTTATATAGACATGTAACTTCTCGATATATAAATATGTTTCATTTAACACTTCAACATAGATTAATTTAATTTATTCCATCAAGATTATTTATGAAACTTTAAAAAATCCAGATTTTAAATCATTCATAAATAGTTTTTACAATAATTTTATTATTTTACAATTATCAAAATTACAATAAAAAAAACTTTTAAAAAATATATTTTACAAATTTATACTTCCAAGTTCCTCCATTCATCCAAACTCAATTTACATTTCAAATATCCAAACTGAACAAGTACTTCACTTTTATTTTCATTAACTTCTAATACTTTTACTTTGGTGCCAAGTGAAGGCGAATGCAGTACTTGCCCGACATAAGGTACCTGATTTGCATTATCTGCAGGGACAATTTAGATGATGAGAGACTTTGACATCATATTTTATGCAAAACACTTATTGGCAACATAGAGTATTGTACAACTGTGATTCTATCATGCTAGTAAGAAAATATTAAATGAAATTTGAATTCATGTGTAATTCTTGATTCAATATTTAACTTAAAAAGACAATTCCAAAGGAACAAAGAATAGATAGAGTGAGCTTTTACATCAACACTTAACGATGCACCACATAAAACTAAGGTAGTGATGACAACATAACTCCATGCATGCCATCTCATGTATTTTGTAAGAAAATATGTCTTTGATCAAACAACTCATATAAGGAAAACGCTACATGGAAACTGCTCTTCTCAACTGATTTTGTAACATGACCACCTTAACTACAAGAAATACCATTTTGCTAACTTTTTGCCTATTAAACCTTAGTTTTGAAAAATTAAAACCAATGTGCTTTTGATGTGAGATCAAAACTTGTTTTATGTTTATCAAATCAGAAAGATTCTTGTAAAGGAAAATGCAATTTGTTTGTTGATTAAAAAATATTTGAGGGAATTACTAACAGAACATTTATTTGATAAATAACTTTCTAATGATTTTTTTTGGCACAATTTTTAATGAATTTTTTTTAATGAAAGGCATAACACAAAATTATTAGGCTGACAATCAAGGGTGGAAATGTTTTGGCATCTAGTTTCCTGTTTTGAGGTTTAGCGATAAATCTTGCCAAGGGAAATTTTGGCATCTATTTTACTTGTCATCTTCAATATTGAGGTCTTGACGGCAGCGAGGACAAATCACTGCCCTCTTAGTGCATGCCATGTGATCAATGACTTTTAGAGAACTGTGCCATATGCTATGAAAGAATGATACACTAGTGATAAATATTTTCATATGTACTGAAATCTCTTTACTGCACTTGACCATTTGCTAAGTTGTATTAGGTTTGATGAATGGATCAGATTGGCAGCATGCCAAGATTGATTTCAAAATATCAACATAAAGAGAGAAAATTGGCACACAAAAAAGGTCCTTGAGTTTTTAAAATAGGTCCATATAGTTTTCGAATGGGTGGAGTTGGGCTAGGGGAAAGAGGACTTTGATTTGGGGATGGTGGCAAGTGAGGGGGTCTAGAGGTAGAGCCCCCAATGGGGTCGAGGGACAATGCCCTTCATGGGTTTGAGGACAATGCTTTTAGTGTGTTTCCTATTGTGGTACATGGTGGGGTCAAGGGGTGGAGAAATTGCCACGAATACCAAATTTAGGCCTTCAAGACCACACAAACCTTCATGGCACATGCCATTTTCATAATTTTATCACTGTGTTTTTTCCAATACCAAGTCCTCATTATTTCTAATCAAATCTTCATTCTTCAAAGAACTAACAAAAAAGTTGATGAATTTGACATGTCTAAATAGTGAGGGATACACAATTCTTTAGCCTTTTTGGGAATTTAGGGTGTTAGTGGGGACAATTAAACTATTAGAGTTAGGGTTAGTGGCCCAAAGTTCCTTTTTTTTTAAAGTGCTAGATGTTGGAGAAACCAAGATCAGAAGCCAAGAACAATGATAACTTCCACAGGTAAATTATGAGAATAGGAACTTGTCTATCAAAAAATGAGTGTAAAATGTACAATGTTAATACAAGCAGGATAAGGACAAGAAGGAAGGTAGAAGTAGATGACTAACCCACCCTCCAAGAATGCAACACATGTTAATACACTTGGGACAAATGTGAGGAGATGTGTGAAGTCTCTATGAAGTGAGAAATGTAAAAAACTCAAAGTTCGACTTAAGCTAAATGTGATTAGGTCAACCTAGAAAATGTGATAAACTAACTAGATGGATAATGACCCTATTTATACTAACACCCTCCTTTAAGTGCAACTTAAGGAGAAGAGATACAATGATAATGGGTCCCTATCAATCACTGTCAATCACTTTCTGAAGAAAGAACATAGCTCCACCTGGATCCCAAGGGAAAAAATGTGGTTTGTCCTTGTCTCTAGATAACTCTTACTGCACCAGTCTAACCACATTAGATATGCCACATTGGCCAAGATCGAACCTTGTATCATGTGTCCCATAAGCATGATCATCCTGTAAAGGCAACTCTGGATACCTGCAAGGTTTGCTTCCCTCATCCGCAGAAAGAGATACCTCATACCAACTGTCCATCACATGCATGCGTGCTTTGTGCATCAAAGTCAATCAAGTATGAGTGGGTTGAAAGTAAAATTGTATGCACTCCACACAATATATAGGCTGTGGAATACATATGTAAGCCCTGACTGTAGTCCCAATGTACAACTAGGATCCCAAACTTTGTGATCATTGTCCAACTCCACACAAGGGTCTAAAGGGGGGTCGTCATCGAGCTCGAAGAGTAGATTGTCATAAGTCAAACCAGCCTCATCCTCAAATAATGGATTGATAAAAAATTGTACATTACACGCTTGCCAATCTGAATTACCTCTCTCTGAACTTTTGGAGCAATGAATGGAAACATACCCCTCTTGGATTTGATCACACTCCACTACCTGTTTGACCTCTTTCCCTTTCCCTCTACTCTTCTTCCCATTGATGGAGATGGCACGTAGACTCCCCTCAGCCATTCCCCTCAATACATATTTCCTACCATCAACTGTAAATTTCATTTCCATTAAGCGTAAGTTGAGGGAAAACTCTCCAATTGCATGAAGCCACTTCATGCCTAAGACAACATCCATCTCACCCATGATGACGACATAATAATCAGCTTGGAATTCGTAATCATTTAAAGCAGCAAGGTGAGATTAAGAATCCTCCTCATACAAGTGAGAGTGAAACTGTTTGCTACTCTCACCCTGAACCCCTCAAATTCTTTTGTCTGGAGTCCACGTCTAGCAACCAATCCCTCATCAATAAAATTGTGAGGAGCACCAGTGTCAAGTAAGGTGATCATACATTGACTTGCCAAGACTCCTCTGATTCTGAAAGATCCCTCTCTTTGGATGCTAGAGAATAGTGCCATAGGGGATAGCTTTGCTGAGTCTTTTCTTGACTCTGTGGATGCTCTTCCTATCTCATTATCCTCCGGATCAGCTCGCTGTTTTGAATTTTTAGAATCTGATTCATCCGCATAATACCACTCCATTTGACTTGCCGTGCCCATCAAATGACACTTGTGACCTTTTTCCCAAGGCCCCTTGCATTTGAAACATAATTTCTTCCATCTCAAGTTGTTTATGGAGTCATCATTAATTTTTTGTGAGGGTTTCTTTTGCTGGTCTGCAACTTGATGATGACTCTCATCCTTTGGAGGAGTCATGGTTTTAGGTGGAATATGCCTTTTTGGGGTAGCGAGCTCCATGTCTCGTGCCTTCTTCATTGTGTCTTGCAATGATGGTGGATCAAAATCCTTGATCCATCCACGTAAGGGTTCTAAACTAAGTTACCGGATTCGTACCCACAGGCCTCGAACGCGGTTAGTACGCGATTCCGTTCGTCGTGCTGGAGTGTGATGCGCATGCCGCGTTCCCCACGTGTTCGTTCCCGGGGGTCATGGACACCACCACGAAGAGCCCGCGATGAGAGCCGCGTTTATCGACCAACACGTACCGAGAAACCAAAGCACCTGGGCGGAACCCATGGGCCAAGTAAAAAAAAAATGGGCCCAAACATGATTAAAAAACATTTTTTTAAAAAAAAATTTCCCCCTAACCCTAAAATGGCATTGATTATAGTATGTACTTGATCATTGATCATTTCATAGTGATGATTTCCATTGTGATAATTCAATGTGTAATGCAGAAGCAAATCTGGGAATCAATACTGAGCCATTCCAACTTTCAAATATGATACACAATAGATAACTGCTCAGAAATTAATATCAAACCTGTACATACTCAGAATAACCAACAAAGAGCAGATCACAGTATTCCAAAACTATGCCAGACCACAGCGATACAAACTGAGCTTATATTTGCAGCAGAAACATTACATACAACGACCAGAATTGACAACAACCTCAAAAATTTGCAGTAGATAACAGTATGACAGATAATCAGCATTACAACATTACTCTCCACTCCATAGACTTGACGTGACAGTACTAACAGTAAATCTGATAACCCAAATCTGAAACGTACTACTCAATATTGGACTGAGTTTACCAAGCATATTCAGAAATACATATTCAGACTTATTGCAAGAACTTCCTGTGTTCTGTTTAGAGCTGATGTATGAAGTTATTCCTCAGAAAATTAACAGCAGATAGAAGAAAGTCTGTACTCAATCTGAGACAAGGTTATAATCTTTTACAACTTCTTACAGTCTGTTTGTAGCAGCAAATACATTGATTTATAACAGCAGATAATAGAATGAACAGCAGTTACAAGTAATACAATGAGTTTGTAAATATCTCAGACCTGGGAATGTGTTTGCCAGGGTAAATGTATGATGAATCTTGCTCGATCAATAATCAATGATCGTGAATATTTATCTTTAGCATTTGGCATTGATCAATGATCAAGTATCATACTATGAAATGATTTAGTTTTACAATTCTGTATATTTCTCTTATTTTTTTGTATATATATATATACACACACACACGCACCCATACATACCCAAACCCCTAAAAAAAAATTTCACGTACCCACGTACCGGGTTCTCGTACCTGCACCCGTCCCCGAACCCGAACCGGTAACTTAGGTTCTAAAAGACCCTCATTGAAGAGTACTACCAATCTCCTTTCTGCGATACTAGGAACCATCATAGACAATCTTTGAAACTCTGTAATATAGGAATTCAAAGTGCCAACCTACATGAGCTGAGCTAGCTCCCTGAAATACAACTTTGGATCCTTATGATCAAAGCATTCAATGAGTTTATTAGTAAACTCATTGTAGGTGGTAATAAGATTGTGACGAAGTGTCACCATACCATGATACCACCACTCATGGGCTAGACCATCCAGGTGTAGTGTGGCAAATTTAATTGCATCCTCCTCTGGCATAGGTCTCAAAGAAAGATAATGGTCTAGTTTTTGGACCCAAGACCTCGCAGTGCATCTGTCACTTCCATCAAAATGTGGCAAGGTAACTTTGCTCACAACATGCTGCAAATATTTAGGACCTTGTGGTGCCATGTGCTCTGTCCTAACTGCATCTCCAACTTTGTGCCTCTTTTGATTTAGGAATTGCTCTAGAGTCAACAACTCCCTAATCTCAGGTGGTAGGGTCATGTACTCAACATAATGGAGTGTAATATCACTAGTCGTGATTACCTGTGGTTCCTGCACTTGAACCTGTGGAGCCTGTGGCGCCTCCCTACGAGCGAAGGTCAGCTGCATAGGTCTAAGAACTAATCTTGTAGCAGTAGTAGATCGTTCAACTAACACATTTTGCTGTCCAATTCCTTGAGTACCACTAGTCTTACTAGGATGACTAGGGTGCTAAGGTGGGGTAAATTGTCTCATATGACCTACGAGTTGCAACATCATATCCATCATATTATCAAATTGCCTCTTTGCTCTAGTGTCAAGACTAACTGAACCTGCACGTCCTTTATCCCTTTCTGCCATAGCACCTGTGATACTCTCATTGTCACTAGAACTACTCTTGTGAATACCCACAACCCCTAAAATAGTTTCACCCTCTGCTACCTGTGATAGTTCCCACTAAGTTGCCCCTCTGGTATATTGCACGTTCTTTTTACTCATGAAATATTTTCTCGACATAGGATGGTAGGAAAATTGCTTTGGTGCCACTGAAATATCCGACCCCTGATAGGATATTTATTTTTGTTTTTTGCCTGTCTTTGGTCTTTTTTGGTTTTATAGTTTTTTGTTTTTTTGTGTTTTTGATGAATTTTCTAGGAAAGTAAGAAATGCATATAATTGCAAAGAAAAAAAATACTAAACCAAATACTCTCAACTATCAACTCAGATTTTTTATTCAATGCTTGAGAAATATAAAGCATTCATACTTGGAAGCCAACAACACAAAATACAGGTCTGAAAATGCTTTGACCAGCAAACAGGAATCACCAAGAGATGGACGCCACACTCAAAAGACTGATTTGTCCACCTTGAAATTGCTGCACACTTAATTGTTTGCCTTATACGCCAAGAAAGGAGTTGTGATCACACCCAAACCTTGGGGCGTTTCTTCTTGGAAACCCCACGCCACAATCTCACTTGTACGGCCAGCTAGAAGACTCACACATGCCAATATTAATGGGTGCAATCAGCAATAATATGATCAGCAATATTTGTCCTTCAACCAATTTCTGATCTGCACTCTAACCTTTGAAAATCTACAAAATAGTAAACTCCAATATGCACAAATACAATTCCTGAATGAAGCAAACTGTAGAGCAATCCTTGGGTGATATTTCACACCTATAGATCACTGAATTTAAGAGAGTTTTTGTTCTCCAAGATTGAAATTCAGACTAAAACCCTTGTTTCTTATCCACAACAAAAAGCATCAAATTTGTAAAAGTTGAATGAATGATGAATGTGCTTTTTTGAATGCTTTTATACCTCCTCCAAAAAGCCACGATGTCCCTTAGCTTTTTAATTCATTAAATAATAAATAACATTTGCTTTTGTTGTTTCATAATAAATAAACCTCATGTTGGCATTGCTTTTTTAATTGACCTTATGATTAATAAAATCATATATTATAAAGGTCATTAAACACTATTAATAATAACATCCACTTATAATTTAATTATTATTAAAGTTAATACTTTAATAATAACTAATAAATCATAACTCCATATAAACCCAATATATCAACATTAAACTGATTCTGCCAACACCATGTGGTTACCCACTGATTCTACTACTCATCTGAATGGCTTACTATAAATAGTAAGGTTGGACACAAATGTCCAAGTGACTTACAAAAAATAGTGAGTGCAAACGGAACCTAAAACACCTCAGGAAGGTTATCCCTGAATATCACTGAACATTGGAGAAGATAACTCCCAAATAAGGCCCTCTGAACACCAACATTAGCCTACGAGAATCCGTTGATAGGCTAATCCACCAAAACACTGAAACTAGCTAAGGAGGGGATATTACAGAAGACATGTCACATGTCCCATATGCTAGTGCAGTTAGTGGCCTTGTGTACACAATTGTATACGCATGAAATCAAATATTGCCCAATCAATGAGAGCTCTGAGCAAGTTTATGTCTAACCCAAGACAAGAACATTGCATTGTAGTAAAAAGGGTCTTTAGGTATTGTCATGACATTTCAAATTCTTCTATTTTCTATAGTGAGAGACCTCATATAAGCAAGATGTTAGATATACAGAGGTTTGTAGATGCATATTGGGCAAGTGATACAAACAGCAGGAGGTCCACAAGTGGCTACGTCTTCACCTTGTTTGGTGGGGCTATTAGTTAGATAAGCAGGAAACAATAAGTGGTTTCTCTTTCAACTATAGAGATTGAATATATAGCAGCAAGACATGCTTGCAAGGATGCAGTTTGGTTGCAAAGATTATATACAAATGTTGATTCCATAAAAAAATTGGTGAGAATCAGTTGGGATAGTTAAGAGTGCTATTTGTTTAGCCAAGAACCTACATTCTATGCTAGAAATATACACATAGACGTGTAGTATTACTTTGTGACATCGTAGAGGATAAGGTGTTGCAGGAGAAAGTTGACACCTTGGACAATGTTGTAGATTCACTTAACAAGCCAACTAGCACAAAAAAGTTTGGTGTAGAAAGGCTATGGGCATCTTTACCCATAGCAACTAACTCATGTTTGACCATGGCTGTAAGCACTTATGCAATGCATACAACAAGTGAGAGATTATCGAGATGGGTGTTGTAGTACTTGCATAACTATAAATTAAATTTAGGGGTTAAGTGTGGTCATCTTGGGATGGATGCCATGCTTGGGATAAGACAATTGTAGACCACTTTTGAAATATTGTATAATATAGACTTCACACATCATGTTGGGGTTGCAACAAGACAAAAGAAGACCACTCCCAAAGAGAAGTTGAAGAGTCACAGCTTAGGTGTCATTCTCTAGGTGGAGCCAATGAGCCTTGGGAGGTGAAAGGTCATAGGGGTGGGTGAAGGTTCCCAAAGTGGTGTAGGAGAACCCTAGCAAGTACATGCCTCCTAAGTCACAACATTCAATGCATTTGAAGGTTAAAATTTGAACTTCGGCGAATTTGATAAAATCCCATGAAATTCGATCAAATGCGTGCAAAATTCGTATGGAATAAAAGGCGCCTTCAATTTTGTTAAAATACATTTTAATAAAGCAATTTTTTAGGGTTTTTCTGATGGTTTGTGAATTTCTGGCGTTGGCGACTGAAGGCAGAGAGGTTTATTATCTGCAACTGAAGGCGAGAGTTTTATTTGCATCTACCTCCATTGCTCGCAACCCGAAATCATTTATGGCTGGGGAGTTTGTTATTGGCGATAGAAGCCCTACACGAAATCTGTTGCTGCTCCTCCTTCAAATCTGCAAGTCTACGACTCTACTTTGTAGGCCGCCTGCCGCCATTCAAAACAATTTTAGGTTTTTTTTAGTTTTTTCAATGCATTGGCTTTTAAGGTTTCTTTATGTTTTATTTAGATTTTAGATTTTATTATTTTATATACTAAAAATTAATATTTAATATATTTGTATAATTGTATTTACTATTATTTTAATTTAAAGTTTTTGTTTTCTTATGTTAAATATTTAGATTTAAGATTTTATTATTTTATATATATATTAAATTTATATTAGAAATTAATATTTAATATATTTATATTTACTATTGTTTTAATTCATTTATTAATTATATGATCTCTAAATAGAATAAAGTTATAAACTTCACAAAACTATAAAATAAAAATAAAAATTCAATATAGTGTAATTTAATATATTATATGATTTTTTGTAATGATTTCAAATCTATTTATCAATGTTAAATTATTTAGACCATTTTGTGGATATATTACTTATATTTATAAATATATTTATATTTATATTACTTATTTTTACTTTTCAAATTTTTTCCTTGTCGAATTTCATCCGAATTTCAATGTTGCCGAACTCAAATTCAAATTCGAACCTTGTGACTTAGCATGCCTCCATGAGGCAATCTTAGGTTTTGGTTTAAATCTAGTGTTTTGATGTTGTAATAAGGCCCAAGAGGCCACATTAATGATGTAATAGGTCCTAGGAGGTCATTTGGGGTTCATATTTCAAATATTGCAAAAATTGAAAAATGTTGTCAAAATTGTCATGGCAAAAGTGAAAAAAAGGCAAAATAGAGAAGTTGAAGGGTCAAGGAGGTTAAAAGACAGTTTGAATCGGTTGATTTACTTGTAGGAAGTTGAAAATCCTTTAAAAAGGCCATTTGCATCGTTTGTAATGCAGAAGTGTGGGTTTGGAGAAGAATTGAATAAGAAATGAGACTGTTTTGTGCAAATTTCCAACATTTACCTTGATTGCAGGCCATTGTATGGCCATGTACTGTGCATAAACCACTTCTCCTCCATTGTAAGTAAAAGTCCTATGAACTACTTTGATATGCATTTGGTTTTAAGAAATTTCATTAAGGTGTGTGTAAGTTATGTTGGATTCTTTGTAGGCAGGTTAAAACCCTGATGTAGAGTCACAGTCAGCTTTTAAAATTGTGTTACTTCATTTCCCACTGTTGAAATCTCCTGCAAATTGGTGTACAGAGGGAAATACATGCATTTTAATAGATCCCCAAGTTACAGAGTCTGAGGATAAGGGTTTGGGCAATTACAATGATGCCCTAGTCTGTAAAACAATGTTTTGTGAGCAACCAAGGAGCCTAGAACCTAGGGTTTGGAAAAATACTTATGAAATGGGAATTATGATGGTTTAATTAGCATGTGCAGACCTAATAAGGGGAGTTTGTAGGTTTGGTTGAGAGAAATTGAGCCTGGAAGTGGTAGAATCAATAAACCCTTGTGTAACCCAAGCCTAATTAGGCATAATTCTGGATTGAGATAGCAAGATTTGAGCCATATGTTACAAAAGAACTATAACCTATTTTGGAATATGTTTTAAGCAAGCAAAAATGGTAGCTAAATATGGGATTGGTTCAGGGTTTCAGTGCATATTCTGAGAGTAAAGCTCTGATAGTCCTATTTGGAGACCTACTAGCCTTGCAGGCAGCTTGGGAAGAAATAGTCTTTGGTTGATGCAAAAAGGTCTTGATATTGACATGATTTGAGTAAGATAGAGTTCCTAAGGAGTCTGAAGGTGATGAGTAACCTTGTTTGCGTCTGTGAGTTTGTAAACCAAAAGTTGCCTTGTGAATGAAGGTTGCCTTGAAGGATGGTTACCTTGAAAATTGAGAAGAGTGAAACCCATTGTTGTGAAATATGCCTACAGTAGTTTGAGTTGGATCCCTTGTACTGCATCACAAAGACACATTAAGTGTTATACATGGGGCCACCATGGATGATGTGGACTCGGGGATTTGAATTTATGGTTTGTAAGAGACCTAGTGTCTCTCAACCCCAATCTGTGCTGAATGTTGCAACTTGTTTTTGTTTTTGATGGTTTTGTAATATTTTTTGTGTTTTTGCAAATATATAATTCTTTTTGTATTTTTAAATTTTAATATAAAAATGCCAGGCAAGATGAAATTAAAAGAAAATAACTACACTTAAAGGAAACTAATTTATTGTAAGGCTGCAAAGGCTTTATTTGATATCAAACATTATTTACAATTCTTCTTGACAAAGAGCATACCCGAATTTATTATTTGAAGCCTTTGTAAATTTCTGGAAATTATTGCAGCCACCTGGGAAGCTTTATAACTCTACGGCCAGCCTTGTATATTGATTTCTCCCTCTCTAAAAAGCTTGGATTGATCTCCTCTAGCCTAGCCGCCAATTTTGAGGAAGAAACATGCCCAAGATGAAAGGCGTTTGGGCTCCTAAATGACCACGTCCTTGCTGCAGGTACTAGTACGACCTGTAACAACAATAAATGTAGAAGCATGGCCTGTAGAATGGTGCTGGAGAAATGGTAATCGCAGCCACTAAATAATTTATGCCCTTCTCTGATAAAATCGATTCAAACCCCAAGATAGATCTTCACAATGTGCAAAAATTTGACTCCTGTGTGAAGCCAACACAATGAGCAATCTTCAGCTGATGGTTTCACAGCCTCAGAATGCTAGACTGAGAAGAATTTTCGCTCTCCAAAGTTTGAAATTGAAGAATTTCTACAAAAACCCTTGTTTCTCCAAAGCTCTCACAAAATGCAATATCAAATATTCACAAGTGAATTCTGATCTTTCTTTTTGAAAGCTTTTATACCTTCACTTGAAGAAGTCGACCCCTTCATAGCTTCTTTAATTACTTTAAATTTGCTTTTGATGCTTTTTAATTGTAACTTAGCAAAATACCTTGGTTTGGGCACCTGCCTTTAATATTATTTTATTTCACTTAATGATGGGTCATGACCCCGTTCAAATAATATTTTATAATTTGACTTTATAATATAAAGTCACATCAATAATTAATTAATTATCATTAAATGCTCCAATAATCGCCAATTGCTAAGTCAACTGCAAAACTGGGTTGATTCTCTGAATGCCAATTGAACCAAGTGCCCTGCCAGAAATAGTATGTCCTGATAGCCTGACTTACTATAAATAGTAAGTGCCAAAATATAACTCTGTGAACATCTGCAAAGGCTCAAACCTGAATCAGAAAGTGGAGTAATGTCCCTGACAACTAGGTATCTGCAATAGAAGACCCTCTAACCACCCCTGTCAGCCTACGAGGGTCGAAGTGATAGGCCAACCCCACTGCAAAATAAACTGACTAGGAAGGGGACATTACAATCCACCCTCTCTAAAATTGCTTGTCCCCAAGCAATCTCAGCTTTGGATGCTGTAAAATCTCCTCTGACTCCCAAGTAGCATCCTCTACTGGCAAATCTCTCCATTTAACCAGATACTCCCTGATCACCTGCCTCCGAAGATGATGCTCTCTGACATCAAGGATGGCCTCAGGGACTAAAATCAATTTCCCCTCATCATCGAGAGGTGGCAACACTGAAGAGGGAACAACATGATGCCCCAAAGCCTTCTTCAGGCGCGATATATGAAACACATTATGTATCCTACTATTGGCCGGTAGATCCAACTCATAAGCCATTTCGCCCACCCTTCTGATGATCTTGAATGGGCCATAATAACGTGGCTTCAACTTCTCTGCACCACTCTTTCTCAGAGTGGACTGTCAATATGGCTGTAGCATAAGATACACCATATCACCCATTGCAAATGAATGCTCAACCCTCTTCTGATCAACATATTGCTTTTTCTGATTCTGTGCCTTTTGAATATTTTCTTTGAGAGCTTGCATGATGTCCTGGTTCTCCTGAACAAGATCCCCAACAATAGGCCCTCTGCTATCACTAAGCACTAAATCCAGAAAGTTGGGCGCCTCATACCCATAAAGTGCCATGAAGGGTGTCATTTGTATCGACATATGGTGAGTGGAGTTGTAACAATACTCACATAGATGTATCCACTTCACCCAAGCCTTCTGCTGCCCAGCTACATAGTTCTGCAAATAGCCCTTAACCCATTTGTTAACAAATTCTGTCTGTCCATCTGTTTGCAGATGATAGCTGGTGCTAGGAGTGAGTTTGGTTCCACAAAGCCTGAATAACTCCTACCAGAAGTTACTCATAAACCAACTGTCTCTATCACTCACTATAGTCCGAGGTAAACTGTGTAGCTTGAAAATCTCTCGGAAGAAGAGCTCTACAACCTGAACTGCTGTATATGTAATGGCAATTGGAAAGAAATGTGCATATTTGGTCAACCAATCCACAACCACATATATGCTATCTCTGCCTTGGGCTTTAGGCAAGCCCGTGATGAAATCCGTGGATAAACATTCCCACTTCCTGTCAGGAATCGAAAGTGGCTGAAGTAAACCAACAGGATAGCTATGTTCCTGTTTGTTCTACTGACAAACAGGGCACTCTCTCACATACTGAAGAACATCAAACTTGAGTCCCTTCCATGTGAAACATTCCCGAACCTGTCTGTATGTCTTGAAGAATCTGAGATGGCCTGCCATAGGATGATCATGAAAGGCTCGTAGTACTATACTCTTCATCTGAGAATCGAGTATCAAAAATATTCTCCCTTTGTAAATGATCAAGTCATCCACAACGGAGAATCGACTATCCTGCACTGATCCATCAACAATGCCAGAAGCCCATGGGTTCTTGGCATACTCTGTGGCAATCATATGTCTCCAATCCTTTGTAATCTGTGTCATGGAGCTCAACTGAGGTCGACGAGACAATGCATCAGCAACTACATTTTGCTTTCCTTTGACAAATGAAATGTCAAAGTCATATGACTGCAATTTGCTCACCCACTTTTGCTGACGCTCATTGAGGTCTCGTTGCCCAAGGAAATGTTTCAGGCTATTGTGATTCGTCTATACACTGAATTTGCTACCCACAAGATATTGCCTGAATTTGGCCAATGCGTACATAATGGCCAACATCTCCTGATCATATATACTATAGCTCCGCTTTGGCCCCCTAAGCTTCGGGCTCTCGAAAGTAATAGGGTGGCGATCCTGCGTGAGCACTGCACCTATGCCTTCCCCTGAGGCATCACAATAAAGCTCAAATGGCTTCGTGAAGTCTGGCAATGCTAGGACTGGGCAAGAAGTCATAATCACCTTGAGCTTATCAAAGCTCTCTTGGGCCTGTGGTGCCCAAAAAAATGCACCCTTCTTCGTCAAATCTGTGAGTGGTGTTGCATGCCGAGAAAACCCACTAACAAATCGATGGTAGAATGCACACAAACCAATGAATCCTCTGAGCTGTGTAAGTGTCTGTGGAGTAGGCCACTCAAATATAGCACGGACCTTGTCAAGGTCCATCCGAACTCCCTCTGCAGAAATAATGTGACCAAGATATAAAAGCTCCGACATGCCCAGTGCACACTTGGACTCCTTGGCATAGGAGGACTCCCTGTCTAAGATACCCAAAACTGTGTCGAGATGAGCTAAGTGCTCCTCCCATGATCTTCTATATACCAAGATATCATCAAAGAAGACTAGAACATATCTCCGCAGCTGGGATTGAAAGACTCTGTTCATCATAGCCTGGAAGGTGGCAGGTGTGTTGGTTCGGCCAAATGGCATAACCAAGAATCATAATGGCCAATGGCATCTAAATGCCGTCTTCTCAATGTCCTGCTCCCGCACTCTAATCTGATGGTACCCTGATCTGAGATCAATTTTTGAAAAGTAACATGCACCATGCAACCCATCGATCAACTCATCAATACGTGGTATGGGGTACCGGTTCTTTATTGTCCTCTTATTCAACTACCTGTAGTCTATGCACATCCGTAATGATCCATCCTTTTTCTTCACCAAAACAACCAATGAAGCAAAAGGTGACTTACTAGGCCTGATATGTCCCATGGCAAGCAGCTCATTGATTGTTTTCTCAATTTCATCCTTAAGCCGCTTTGGGTGCCTATAAGGAGTGATCATAATGGGATTGGCACCCTCCTCTAGCTCGATGATGTGCTCAATACCTCTATCAGGAGGTCTACCTGGTGGAATATCACTAAACAATTTAGAGTGTTTAGTTCTCAACTTCTGAATATCAGGTGGATAATCAAACTTTTGCTGCTCTTGCTGTGGCATCATCATACATTCAGCTGCCCAATCCACCATACCATGACAAATGAGCCTCTCCATTCATCTAAAAGAAATGACTCTCAAACTGCTATCCTTGATTGTTTTCAGAACATGAGGCTTCCCATTAACTTTAAATTTCATCTCCATGTCACAAAGATTAAGCGTGAACTCGCCAATGTCATGAGGCCAAGCCATACCAAGAACAACATCTGTGTCTCCCATATTTACAATGTGGAAATCTTCCTTAAATTCATAATTATTAAGGCGCATAGGAAGATCAGAAATTTTTCTTTCACACTTGAGGGTATATCTATTTGCAACTTTTAATCTAATCCCCTCAAAAATTTCTGTTTTAATGCCACGTCTCTCCACTAAACGTGCATCAATAAAGTTATGGGTGGCACCTGTATCTAACAAAGTAATAACTTTTTGACCAGCTATGAGGCCCCGAAGTTTAAAGGATCCCTCTTTTTGAATGCTAGTCAATTGTGCCTCTGGGAGCTTCTTCTTCTCTTCATCTCCACTCTCACTATCTGATTTTTCGCCACTAGAAGGCTTTGAATCAAATTGAAACGAACACACTTGTATGATAAATTTAAAACCTTAAAATTCAGTCACAAAAAGTAAGAACAATACCATAATGATAAAATTTTTCCTTTCAAAAACATAAGATACATCTTTTGCAACTTTTAACTATTTCATTCCAAATGAAAATTACAAAGTAAGAAGAGTAACATACATACATACATAGCCCGTAGGCTTTTGACACCAATAGAAGTAAGAAGGTCCAGGAGTTCGTCCTGTCAAGTCTTGGATCATTAGTCGGGTGTTCGTGGAGGAGAGACATCACTCGGGCGCTTTTCCGCCAACCACGGACTTATAATGCGGTCCCCCGCACGATCATTTTGCAATGAACGGCCCTCCCTTCGAAGAAGAGATTGGTTGGGTAACCTTTAATGACTACCAACTGGACATAGTGCTGTGATCCTACAAAGCTAGCTTTCGTGCTATCGGCAATCTCAAACTAGGATGTATCTCGGGATCACGGTGATCTGACAGTGTAGTACTACAACTAAATGGTTCCTTACACTACTTTGGCCAAAGTGTTTACGTTCAATGAAGAACATAGGTCATATGTCACATTCACTAGCCAGGTTCAACTTGACTTAAGGCTATCTTATTCTACGCGTAGGTTGGTCTATCGGGGTAGTTCGTACCCTAGACTTCCTACAACAACTATCTATTGGAATGATGAACATTTTAACAAGATACTACAACTGACGCCTTAATTCAGGATATACACATCCTAGGGATATAATAACTTGACTAAGTTATTTAGTATCTAGTTGTAACTTGTAGTTCTTATAATGCTCACAATACGTTCCTATTTTAGTAACTAATTACAAGTATATACTCCGTATATGAAATCAAATCAATTTATGTAGTTTCCAATCCTTTGACAAGTGTAAACCGTACACTAATGAAAACAGAAACTAATAAAAGATTACATGCTTTTATCACTCTATTTAACTTATGCTAACAGTCTTTATTCCTTATTCAATTCCAAAGCAACTAGTTTTCAGACTCTTTTCTTTTCTATCCAAGAACAAGACACAGATTATCCACTGATTATATGAAATACTGAAAATATAGAAAGAAATAAGTTTGACATGCCTGATAAAAGTTTGCTGCCTGACAAGAACCTTCCTTTTGAATTTTTGGAGAAAAAGTTAGCTTCTCTTCTTGCCTTTCCACTGAATGTTTATCAAATGGCTTTGTAGTAATAATTCCAGCTAAACAATTTGACAGTTCCAAATTGTTACTCTCAGACTTTGTGATTGCTTCACACAATATGAACAGAATAGTTTCTCTTAACAGCTAAAGATTAAAAATTTCTCACTAATGGCGGATTCCTTTTCAACTGCAAAATGCTATAACAATATGAAAATCTTGATTGTGAAATTCGTGAATATTGTGAATGACATTCGTAGGTATTTATAGGGTCGCCATTTGAACTGTTTTCTTCTTCTATGGCGCCAGTATTGCCAGCAAGATTTGGAATGTTTCAAATTAAAAACGTGTTGCATAATGGCAAGGATTTCGACCTCCATTATTGACAGCAAATGACGTTTTAATCAAATTCGAAATTGCTTAGTCTTTAAAAACATGACAGCTCTTGATTCGGGCGCGTTTTTATTGCTAAGTTAAATAACAAGTTACTATAAGACTTTTTCTCAGCTCCAATGGCATCCAAATCTTATTTCATTTGCCAAGTATGAGTTTAGTCGGCCATTTTCAGATGTCTGGCCCTAATCGTGTGTTTTTCCTGCGCGTTTTTCTTTCCTTTCGCCATTCTTACAGCTCAGCTTAAATTTCGAATTTTTGCTCAATAATATTTTAATAAAGTTCGATGTCATTCTATGCTGCATTTGACAAATGATTTAAAGTATAAAAATGAAGCCAAATAATTCGATGCAATGAAGAATTTTTATTTTAGAGAAAATCGCGATTTTATTCTCTTCATTGATTTAGTCTCATAAAAATGTTAATTTACATTTCATTTGATTTTCAAAACTTTTATTTTAATACATTTATATATATTCTATTTTATTAAAATATTTATATAATATAGTTTTTGTATAATTATTTAAATTAGTAATTTAAATAATATCGTATACATTTATAAACTATATTATATTTATATTTTAATATAATATTAAATATACAAATATACTTATCTTTATACCTATACATATATATACATCTACATTATACGTCTATATACTGTGAGCAGTCAATACTATATGTAAACATGTATATGTATATATATGTGTATGTATAAATTCAGAGATAAAATATTGTTATCATATACAAATTCATTCATCACGTTAGTTGCGGGTATGTATACTTGTATATATATTTATTTATATATACTTTACGTATAAGTATTCATAAATACACTTATATCGAAGCACACGTATGGCATATCCATATGCTCAATACGTTGTATCGACATGAATGTACTTATGGGTACTTGTACATATCATATTCGTATGTATATATATACAAATACACATATCCACCTCTAACAAGAAATATTACTCATAAGATTATACTGGCAAGCGTCACTTATTTACACATTCAGAAGAAGACACGACTCCTAATGATACTAGACAAGCCTACGGTTGACTTACTTTTAACCAGAACAATGACTTAGCTTACTCAGTTCTACGGTTTGTGTGTATATGTCCAATTGGTATTCATTACTGTTTACCCGACCAAGTTCTTCCTCGAGTGATATCTCTCCTCTGCCTGGAGGTACGAACCTGTTTCCTGCACATCATGACATGCCAACGGAAGTCATTTGCTCAAAATCAAGGCAATATACATAAAGCATCATAGAAAGTTAGAACAACCTTATTCCATAACTCAATATGCTAATTTCATTCAAGAATTACATCAACAAGAGTATCAGATAACGAGATAATCATTAGGACACATTCAATTGATCATAAGAACAATTCAATTTATTCAGAAAGATTCAAACATTTACAATGTACTTCCTATGTAGTAGTAGCTATACAATCGGGGTGTAACACAGATTGCTGGTTTGACTGATCTGGCCCGACCCTCCCAAGGTCCTGAGATGTCTCTCCCTGAGCCTCTCTGTCACCCATAAGTCTGTCACACTATCCTCACTACCGCTGGAACTAGACTTATGCAAACCCAAAATGCTTGAAACAGTATCACCCTCTAGAACCTGTGGACTTGTCCAACCTCCTGTCCTTGTTCCTCTACCCTTGGTGTAAAAAATGATGTCTCTACTTATGACATAAAATTTGACATGCATAGGATGGCAGGATGACTGTGCTCTGATACCACTGTAAGAGACCTGGTGTCTCTCAACCCTAATCTGTGCTGAATGTTGTAGTTTGTTTCTGTTTTTGATGGTTTTGTAATTTTTTTTTAATTTTTGCAAATATATAATTTTTTTTCTATTTTTAATATAAAGATGCCAGGCAAGATGAAATTGAAAGAAAACAATTACACTTAAAGCAAACTAATTTATTGTAAGGCAGCAAAGGCTTTATTTGATATCAAACATTATTTACAATTCTTCTTGACAAAGAGCATACCCAAATTTATTATTTGAAGCATTTGTAAATTTTTGGAAATTATTGCAGCCACCTGGGAAGCTTTATAACTCTACGGCCAGCCTTGTATATTGATTTCTCCCTCTCTAAAAAGCTTGGATTGATCTCCTCTAGCCTAGCCGCCAACTTTGAGGAAGAAACATGCCCAAGATGAAAGGCGTTTGGGCTCCTAAATGACCACGTCCTTGCTGCAGGTACTAGTATGACCTATAACAGTAATAAATGTAGAAGTAAGACCTATAGAATGGTGTTGGGGAAATGATAATCGCAGCCACTAAATAATTTATGCCCTTCTCTGATAAAATCGATTCAAACCCCAAGATAGATCTTCACAATGTGCAGAAATTTGACTCCTGTGTGAAGCCAACACAATGAGCAATCTTCCGCTGATGGTTTCATAGCCTCAGAATGCTAGATTGAGAACAATGTTCGCTCTCCAAAGTCTGAAATTGAAGAATTTCTACAAAAATCCTTGTTTCTCCAAAGCTCTCACAAAATGCAATATTAAATATTCACAAGTGAATTCCAATTTTGCTTTTTGAAAGCTTTTATACCTCCACTTGAAGAAGTCAACCCCTTCATATCTTTTTTAATTACTTTAAATTTTCTTTTGATGCTTTTTAATTATAACTTAGCAAAATACCTTGGTTTGGGCACCCACCTTTAATATTATTTTATTTCACTTAATGATGGGTCATGGCCCCATTCAAATAATATTTTATAATTTGACTTTATAATATAAAGTCACATCAATAATTAATTAATTATCATTAAATGCTCCAATAATCACCAATCTGCTAAGTCAACTGCAAAACTGGGTCGATTCTGTGAATGCCAACTGAACCAGGTGCCCTGCCAGAAATAGTATGTCCTGAGAGCCTGACTTACTATAAATAGTAAGTGCCAAAATATAACTCTGTGAACATCTGCAAAGGCTCAAACCTGAATCAAAAAGTGGAGTAATGTCCCTGACAACTAGGTATTTGTAGTAGAAGACCCTCTAACCACACTTGTCAACCTATGAGGGTCGAAGGGATAGGCCAACCCCACTGCAAAACAAACTGACTAGGAAGGGGACATTACATGGTTTACCATTAGTGGTTTTTTGTATCACTTGTGTCTATTAATAAGATACTTAGGGTATTGGTTTGGCCTAGTTTTTCTTTTCAGGTAAGGATATGCTGTCAAATTTCTGTTAGATTTGGAGAGAAAGTGGACACTTAAATCAGCTTTCTTATTATATTGTAGTCATATTTCCTTGATAATATGGTAAGTGGTATTGATTTGATGCTGAGTTTTTCCCAAAAGGGTGGCTTTTCCCGGGGTAAGAAAAGATTTATGTGAACTCTGTATCTGACTAATTATATCTCAGTTGTTGCTGATTTACTTTCATGATTCAAATTTGGGATGATTATAAGTCTACAGTAAATCTGGTATAAAATGGCAAATTAGATCCTAAATCAGATTATCCAAACATTTTTTCTCAAGAGTGTGGGGCCATATTCTTTGAATGTGAATCATGAGTGTATGGATATTAAGGTTATTTTCATTTTTATGTTAATTTCCCTCTCTTCAAGCTCATCTTGCATATGTTCACTGTGTGTGTTTGGCACATGGTGTCATAAATTATTACAGATGTTCATATGGTGTCATAAATACTTGTCATAGTGTCATAAGAATAACTGATTTTGAATTTATTCTCTTCCCACTTTCTGTAGCTCCCACATGAGGCTTGATTTCATGAAACTTGAATGAAAATATGGTGAACTATTGCGTATCAAATTTAAATTGCATTCCGTTTTTTTTTGCCACCAAAGGCTCAAGATTTCATAATCTCACTGAATGAGGAACAAATGTCATAAATTTGATATGCAAAGGTAAGGCATAAATTTATAGCTTCTTAGGAAAAACCACGCGATCATCTTTGAGTTCAAAACTATAAATGCCTTGTTTTCTGTGCAGGAGATTTCCAGATTTGAATGTGTAAGGTTGCTTTTTAAAGTATATATAGGATAAGATGGTGCAACGAGACAACCCAAAGTAAAAATTTAAATTTTCAACAATAACTGTACACAACTAAATTTGATGCCTTTTTCATGATATAAAACTCAATATGTTCATTTGAAAAAAGCATATTGATTTTAGGTAATTTTACCACATGTTCCTTCCATTCAATTTACTAACAACAGAGTGCAGGGAAATGAAGAGATAAACAAATTGAATAATTTCTAGGAAGTTTAAAAATGATTTAAGTAGAGTAACCTTCTCCATCTAGGCTTTAATTTTCCATTCTAATTTTCTCTATTCTTGAAACTAATTTTTATTCAATGCTCAAGGACGATCAGGACATCAACTAAAAATCAATTTATTTTTGTGTAAGCAGTTATAGTTTATGTTTTTACCTGACATAAAATCCATAGAAGATTCAACAGGAACTTCCATTTTCAAACTTTCTGCAGAGCTAGCAGCAGCAACTGAAATTTCACTTCCACTTTCACGAAAACTTTTTACTATTCTATGCAAAGAAGAGCGTGCACTAGCTCCAGCTACAGAAATTTCTTGTGTTTTTCTGTGCTGTTGAAGAGAAGAATATTCCAAGATTCGTTCATTAGCTTCCATTAGTCTTTGATAAAGTAGCCGTGATTGCCTTCAACCAAAACAAAAGGTTCTCACAGCATAAGTCACATTATCATAGATGTCCTCAAAGGAACAGAATTCCCTCTTCATAACAATGCAGATAGATTACGTATAGACAAAAGAATGAATCTTAAAGTGATGGATATAATAGCAAAAATAAGTGATGTTTTGGGAAACAACCATAGAATGGAGATGAAATGAAATTTCGCATTACATAATGCTTTACATAACATTTAATTTATGTGTTATTTTGTACAATTAACGACCTTGGTAAAGCTTAGATAGTTACCATTAAAGATGTCAATTCAAGACATTCAAAAATTTAATTGTGTTGTATGAATGATCTGTTTTCTATGCAATAACTAAAATCACTAGCTTCTGCAATAATAGGATCAAATCACCTCACAAACAATCTTCCATAATATCTCAACAAGTGACACATAGTGGCGAGTACTTGCCTTTGTAGTATTGTAATAGAAGCATTGATTAGTATAGTTGAAGTTCAATTAGTTTGATCAAAAAAATATTGGAACTCTTGTCCATCTAGATACAAGATAAATATTACAATAATATTAAGTACAACTATGTTGTATTTTGTTAGTAAATATGTCAATTTCTAGCCAAAAAAATTATCATAAAGTTGTTTTCATTCAATAAGTAAAAATAAATTTAATTCTTTGACTATGTCAATTAAATTAGATATTAGATGATTAGAGAAACAATTAAATAACTAATAACATTAATAGTATTAGACATTAAAGCACTTGTTAACAAATAAGTAGGTAGATAGTTTAATTGAAGAAACATAAATAACTTAAATATATAAAAAAAATGTGATTACAATAGTAATAGAGCTATTTTATTTACTACATATTTAAAAACTTCAATATCAATAATTTATTGTACAGTCTAAATATAAACAGCTCCTTAACTCTAAAGTAAATTAAATAACTTTATAGTAAAATAAATGTAGACTTCAAATAGTTTTTGTTTCAAGTTGACCATAGTTTGAGGACTCTTCGAGTCCTGGAAAAAACTCTTGAGACTCCCGAGTCCTAGGGCTCGCCGAGTCGACTCACCAAGGACTCCCGAGCCAAGTCTTAGAGAGTCTAGGCTAGGACTCCCGAGTTTTGTTGAGTGACTTGCGCGAGTCCTAGAATTGGACTCCTGAGTCCCAACTTAGGACTCTTGGCATCGCCTCAAAATAATGAGTATGATTGTTTAAAACTTGTTTTTTGTTTGTTTTTTTCATTTGAAAATTTGAAACTATGAGTATGAATGATGAAATTTCAAATATTGAGTGCTTGAAGATCATATAACATGTGTAATATTTGAATTATGAAAAATTGATAATCAAATTAGGCTCTTATGTTCTCTAATTGCATTAATTTTTTAATTTTTTTTGTAAAACTACAATTTTCTTCTTTTTTGAGTCCTAGCCAAGTTTTTTGCCGAGTCTGTGTCAAGTCCCGAGTCCGAGTCCTATTTTGGGCCACTGAGTCCGAGTTTTCCAACTTTCGTTTCAACCATTCTTCTTCCCCCTTCTTTATTGGAGGTTAGGCCTCTCAAGATAGTTCTAATTATTTAATTAAAAATTTAAACTTACGAATGATATAAAATAATTAATAAAATTATTATGGCTTAAAATACATTTTGTAAATAATTTACTTATTTGTAATTTCACAGTAATTTAAATATAACTTCTTTTAATTAAATAAAAACAATATATTTTATTATAATAATTTAAATAACCATCAATTTTACCTCAAGCTCCCGCAATGTCGTATCTACAGTTACTTGCTGTTGCAACTAGGGCCTTCTGTGGTAGTTTTAGACGAAGGGTATCTAGTCTCTCTGATGAACAACAACTTTATCACCATGTGATGGCTAATGCATGCCTCGAACAACCATTTTCGAAGGTGGTTAGGGGGCAGACAGTGGCAGGTTAAGGGCAGAATGTTGGTGGTGGTAGCTCGAAAAATCGTCCGGCCTGAGACCCTATTGGCCGGCTTTCGATGCAGCCATGGCGTGGGAGGCTGAAGGCCCGACAAGGTGTTTGGGGGTGGGTGTGTCTACTTGTGGAGAGGGGAGGGAGATCCGTTCTCTCCACAATGCAGATTCAACCCTTACTGTCATCTTTGAAGAGGTTATTGCACACAAAGTAGCCAAAAATGCATCATATTTTGCAGAGTTGGGTCTGATCAGTAGATTCCGAGGGTTTTGGCTGTGCTTGGCGGAGTTGTATTGATGGATTGCAAAAACTTAGCGACCTTTTTTGGATGGTGATGTACAAATTTACCCAAATGCAAGAGGATTTTTCGTCATGGTGTTTGATAATGCTGAAGATAGCAACACTGTTCTCTGTGATTATCAGTGGAGCTAGGAGGAGTAGCATTTGTTGATGCTTAAACCTTGGCACCCCGCTTTCAACCCAATTGTTGAATCCTTTGATCTAGCTCCTATTTGGGTAATGCTTCCAAATCTTCCTCTACATTTTTGGTTGTTATATTGCTTTGAAGCCATTGGCAATTCGCTAGGAAAGTTTTTGGGGGTGGATGAGGGCTCTTTTGTAACAACCACTCCTGTTTTTTTAATTTTGTTTGCTATCTGATATGTGTTTTGCTGATGTGTTTGTTGGTTTGTTTACACACCTTTGCATCATAATAAAGTGTGCATAGGAAATAATGCATGAATAGATAATACAATGAGATAGTCTCGTTTTCAAATCGATTCATAACAACTCATGATAGCAATGAAGATTAATGTATTTTCAAACTTAAGAAATATATTTCAGACCTGTTACAAATGAGTTGCAGACCTGATAGGAGCCAATACAGTCATATTTATTCACCATACATTGCAAGCTCTCACCATAGAGTGAGCATTTACACACATGAACTCAAACAAGACCCGGTCACTACGAAGAACAGCAAGAACAACCTCCAATAGGCAGATTTCAAATCTTTGTAGCAGCAGACCCAAGTTTCCAACAAAACCTAGATTGGCACAACTCCCTAAGAGGGTGACTTGTCTCCAAAAATCACTGCTTCATCAATAAATTCAAGTAAATACATGAAATGTGGCGCCCAAGCAAAAGGAATCCAATGAACCAGTACCCAAAATGATTGACCAAGCATGCACGGAGATATGAATGGATTTCACCTTTAGTGACTATCAAAAAGAGAGTTTCCAAAATTCTGGAAATGCAAATCAAACCTCAAAAAAAGCTTCAAAACACCTCCAATCACCACCAAAATGAAGCCAAAGATCAAACACTCCAAGAACTTCAAACCCACGTCAAAAAACCACAAAAATCTTCATCATTCCACCACAAAAAGACTGAAAATCATAACTTTGTTGACACCCAATGTGATCCTTGAAGTAGAATCACTCCTATCTGGCTAGGGTGGATCTTTCACCACCGAAACCAGCTCCATACGGTGAGGATTTTTTCCCTCAACACTGTCATGTCCCCATCCTAGTCAGCACAGCTGGTGACGAGGTTAGCCTATCATTTGATCCTCGTAGGCTGACAGGAGTGTTCAGAGGATCCTTTTTGGCAGTTGCTCAGTGTTGGTTAGCTCCAGTTTGCAGTGTGTCAGGTTTGGGCCTTCGCAGAATCTTCCAGAGAGTCTTTTCAGAGAACTTTCTATTTTTAGAAAGTTAGGTCAGACGGAAGCTGCTATTTCGGGCAAGGCACCTGGTGCAGTGATTTAGCTCAGATTCGACCTGGTTCAGTAATTGTTTGATTTGACGGAGAAATAAGGAGTAATTACTGAGTTATGAAATATTTAATAATTTGACTTTATTATAAAGTCACTTTATTGAAATATTAAAATATTTAATTATTTGGCTAAGTTATAAAGTATTTAATTATACTTTATATTATATTATTAAAATGTGATTTAATGAGTATTTAATGCTCATTAAAAAGGGACGCCAATAATTAAATAAATTCTCCTAAGTCCAAAGTGAAAATTAAATCATTAATTTAAATGATTATTTTAATGGAGAATTAGGTCGAACTTTTCAAAGAAGAATATATTGTTCTTCCCAAGGCAAAATCGAACTATCAAGTTTATTATTCAATTTTGTCTTCTGAGCATCTGAGCTTTGGAGTTTGCAAACCCTAGGGTTTCTGGCAAACATCGTTTCTGGAGAACGTAACCTCTTCAGAGATCAGGCATACTGAGGCTGTGAGATACCAGCTGAAGATTGCACTTGGTGATTTCATCCAGAAGTCACAGATTGAGCATAATCAGTTAATCAGACAGAGATTCATCGAGTTCAGCAGAGATATTTACCACCTTTCAGAGGCGACTTCATCCATCATCATCCATCATTGTTTTGGCACAAATTTCAAGAAGCCGTACATATCAGTTATTGCTGTACTTGGCCGTACCAGCAAGGCCGTACTTTCTTGTATCAGGAGAAACGTCTCTTATCTTCAGTTACTGGTGAATGGAATATGGGCGCAGTGATCATTGAAGACTTTTGCATTGGTTTTTGAGCTCGAGTTTCCCTCCATTAATTCTGGCCGTACTTTTCTGTCCTGCTGCAGCCGCCATTTTAATTCCAGGTTTTTATCTAATAAAATTCCAAAAATTGCTTATATGTTCAGATTCTTATATTGTATGTTCGGGAATAAGTTGAAATAAAGGAACGCCTTCCATTTTGAGCAAATTCTATACAATTCTGAGTTAGTGTGAATTTTATATGATTTTTTATCAATTTCAAGAGAAATCGCATTTTTCTATTTTGCCTGTGAAAAACCTCAAAAACACAAAAAATTGAAAACTTTGCAAAAACAACACAAAACACATCAGGGTTTGTTTCAGAGAACCACTAGGGTTCTGACAGTGGTATCAGAGCACAGATCTCCTGCCATCCTGTGCTTTTTCAGTGATTATTCAGAATACAGTGCATTTCTGGGTTGCCTTTTATGAACCAAGACATTATTCAGTATACCAGAGGTGTAGGGACAGGCAAAGACGAAGACTGGACAGGTCCTCCGATTCCAGAAGGTCAGACAGTATCAGGAGTGCTTGGTTTTCACAGATCCAGTTCAGACGGTAGTGAAAACAGTGTTGCAACCCTAATGGCAGATCGTGAGACTTCCTCAGAGACTCGCAGGGATCCAGGGAAGGCACATGCAGAGGGTGACATTACTGATGAGGAGTTTAGACGGAGACACGACAACATGATGGATATGATGTCGCAGTTGATGGGTACTATTAGGCAGTGTACGCCCACACAGCCTCATTTCATACAGATTGGACAGACGAGCGGGACCACTCCAGTGGATCAGCCATTGGCATCAGCTCCTAGGCAGCCGTTACCGATCTATCAGGAGCGTAGGCCAGGCCAGCCTACTTTCTTACCCAGAGATACTCCACCTCAGACTCCAGGGGCAGAGCATCAGGTGCATCATCAGGACTTCCAGCCACAGAACGGCATGTCGGTGGCAGACTTGACGAGATTTCATGGCGAGTACATGTCTTTAGCGCCTGAGATCCGGCAGGCACTTACGTTTCATGAGTTTATAGATGTCTATAAACCCAGAGGAGGAGGTAGATTTGATCGTAGACCCCCACAGCATCAGCAGCAGCAGCCACAGGTGAATAGAGATTTACAGTATGCTGTGAGCAAGATTACACTGCCATATTTTGATGGGTCCGAAAAGACATCAGCTAGGTCATGGGTCCAGAAATTGGACAACTATCTGTCACTTAGACCTATGCAGGAGGATGAGGCAATTAAATTTGCCACTTTACATCTGGACGGAGTGGCGCATGATTGGTGGCACCACGGCATGTACACATTAGGCCATCATGCGGTTAATACCTATCAGGAGTTCACGAGCAGATTGATAGAAAGATTTGATAGGAAGGATCCAGAGTTGTATTTCAGAGAGTTGGCTCAGCTCAGACAGACTGGTAGTCTGGAAGCATACATTGGAGAGTTTCAGAGAGTGGCAGTCATGGTGACTGGCATTTCAGAGAGGAGACTCATTATATTATTTGTTGAGGGTTTGACAGAACCCATGAGAGGTTGGGTCAAGGCTTTTGACCCTCCCACACTTCAGGGGGCCATGCGGAAGGCACGCAGCATGGAACTTGCCGCACCTCGCAGCAAGTTCAATTCAGGGTCCACTCCATACACGAGACCCAACAGGCCTTTCGATAGAAACAATGACAGAAATAGACCCTTTGACAGGAGGAAGGATCAACAGGATCCGAAGAGACAGAATGCACCACCGTTTGACAGAGAAACATTGAATGAATTACGCAAGAAAAAGTTGTGTTTTTGGTGCAAGGCACCCTATGATGAAAAACACATATGCCCACTTCGTCCGAAAGTCAAAAATAACCAAATGGAGTGGTATTATGAGGGCGAAGAGCAATCTGATCTGTCAGACCAGCAAGCTGATTCCGAGCCTTCAGATGATGAGAAGTCCGAAAATGAGAATGAACATGAAGGTGGAAGGAAGCTACAGGAAGCCCATTTGACTAGTCTTCAGAGAGATGGTTCATTTCGACTCCGTGGGCTCTTAGCAGGTCAGAAGGTGATTACTTTGTTGGATACGGGTGCGACACATAATTTTATTGATGCACGTCTAGTGGAGAGGCGTGGTATCCAGACAGAGGCTTTCGAGGGTATCCGAGTTAAGGTGGCTGACGGATATACTCTCAGGTGCGACAGAAAGATTACTGATCTTCCGATGAGATTGAACAACTATGAATTCAAGACTGAATTCTATGTTGTTAATATGGGTGATACAGATGTGGTATTGGGGATGGCATGGTTGCATGATTTGGGTGAGTTCACGCTCAACCTACGGGACATGGAGATGAAATTTAAGGTTGACGGAAGACCACATGTCATCAAGGCAATACGGGACAGTAATCTTAGGATGGTTTCATTCAGGCGGATGGAGAGGCTCATTCGTCATGATATGGTTGACTAGGCAGCTGAGTGCATGTTGATGCCAACCCAGCAGGAGCCGCAGAAGGGTGAGTACCACCCTGACATACAGATTCTGAGGACTAAACACTCCAAAGTGTTTAGTGATATTCCACCTGGTAGGCCTCCAGATAGAGGTACAGAGCACATTATTGAGTTGGAGGAGGGCGCAAAGCCCGTTATGATTACTCCCTACCGACATCCGAAACGACTCAAAGATGAAATAGAAAAGACCATTAATGAGTTGTTGGCTATGGGTCATATCAGACCTAGCAAATCCCCTTTTGCTTCATCGGTTGTATTGGTGAAGAAGAAGGATGGATCCCTTCGGATGTGCATCGATTACAGGCAGCTCAACAAAAGAACCATCAAGAATAGGTACCCCATTCCGCGCATTGATGAGCTGATAGATGAGTTGCATGGTGCAGTCTTCTTTACGAAGATTGATTTGAGATCAGGGTACCATCAGATACAGATGAGGGAGCAGGACATTGAGAAAACCGCTTTCCGGTGTCATTGCGGTCACTTCGAGTTCTTGGTTATGCCCTTCGGGTTAACCAATGCACCTGCCACCTTTCAGGCAACTATGAACAGGGTTTTCAGTGCTCAGTTGAGGAGATTTGTGTTAGTCTTCTTCGACGACATTTTGGTTTATAGCAGGTCATGGGAGGAGCATCTGGCTCATTTGGACACAGTCTTGGGTATCTTAGCGGATGAGTCTTTCTATGCTAAGGAATCCAAGTGCGAGCTTGGCATGGAGGAGTTGTTATATCTGGGGCACATCATCAGTGCCAAGGGAGTGAGTATGGACCCTGAAAAGGTCCGAGCTATTGTTGACTGGCCGGTACCTGAGAACCTTACGCAGCTCAGAGGTTTCATTGGGTTGTGTGCATTCTACAGGAGATTTGTTAGCGGGTTCTCACGTCACGCCGCACCCCTTACTGACTTGACGAAGAAGGGGGCTTTTCTTGGTCACCACAGGCGCAGGAGTGCTTTGACAGGTTTAAGGTGATCATGACTTCATGTCCGGTGCTAGCATTGCCTGACTTTACGAAGTCATTTGATTTATTCTGTGATGCTTCAGGGGAGGGCATTGGTGCCGTTTTGATGCAGGAGCGTCATCCGATTGCATTTGAGAGCAGGAAACTCAGGGGTCCTGAGAGATTTTACAGGATATATGACAAGGAGATGTTAGCCATTATGCATGCATTGGCTAAGTTTAGGCAGTACTTGGTAGGCAGCAAATTCAGTGTTCGTACAGATCATAACAGCCTAAAACATTTCCTTGGACAGCGAGACTTGAACGAGAGGCAGCAGAAATGGGTCAGTAAACTGCAGTCATATGACTTCGACATTACTTTCATTAAGGGGAAGCAGAATATAGTAGCTGACGCCTTGTCTCGTAGACCCCAGTTGAATGCCTTAGCACAGATTACAGAGGATTGGAGGCATCGGATCATTGCAGAGTATGCTAAGAACCCATGGGCTTCTAGCATCGTTGACAGGACAGAGCAGGACGACAGGTATACAGTTGTAGATGACTTGATCATTTACAAGGGGCGGATTCTTTTGGTTCCTGACTCTGAGTTACGGACTACAGTTTTGAGAGCCTTTCACGACCTTCCTATGGCGGGCCATCCTGGATACTACAAGACTTACAAAATGGTTCGGGAACGGTTTACTTGGAAAGGGCTGAAAACTGATGTTTTGCAGTATGTCCGTGAGTGTTCTGTGTGCCAACAGAACAAGCAGGAGCACACTTATCCTGCTGGATTACTCCAGCCACTTCCGATACCTGACAGGAAGTGGGAGTGTTTATCTATGGACTTTATCACGGGTTTGCCGAAAGCCCAGGGTAAAGATTGCATTTATGTAGTGGTCGATCGGTTGACTAAGTACGCCCATTTCTTCCCGATTACGACTACTCTCACAGCATCGCAGACTGCAGAGTTGTTCTTCAGAGAGGTTTTCCGATTGCATGGATTGCCTCGGACGATAGTCAGCGATAGAGACAGCCGGGTCATGAGCAACTTTTGGCAGGAGTTGTTCAGACTTTGTGGGACCGAGCTGACACCGAGTACCAGCTACCATCCGCAGACCGATGGACAGACAGAGATGGTCAATAAGTGGGTGGAAGGCTATTTGCGTAATTATATAGCTGGTCAGCAGAGAGCTTGGGTGAGATGGATTTACTTGTGCGAGTATTGTTATAACTCGACTCACCATATGACGATACAGATGACCCCTTTCATGGCTTTGTACGGGTATGAGGCGCCCAATCTTCTGGATTTGATTTTAAGCGATAGCAGAGTGCCGAGTGCAGGTGATATGATGCAGAGTCATAGATATCTTCGAGGTCTCTTCGGTGACAATATCCAAAGAAAGTACTTAATCGCGATAAGCAAAGATGTCAATTTTAAGAGGGTTGAGCAGCTTTGAGGTGCATATGGTGTACCTCATGTTGCTCGTATCGCTACCATCACAAGGAAGAGTGGGGCAGAAACTTAACCTCGCACTATGGTCCACTTCGTGTTGTCGACGAAAGGGCGAAGCTGGTTATGAGTTGGATCATACCGACAGCGCGCCCCATACCGCATTTCTCGCCTGAAAAAGGCATTGGGTCAGCATGTTATACCCTCTCCAGCTTTGCCACCCCTTGATGACGAAGGGAAACTGATATTAGTACCTGAGGCCATCCTTGATATGAGAGAGAGACACCTTCGGAGGCGTGTGATCAGGGAATATCTGGTCAAGTGGAGAGATTTGCCAGTTGAGGATGCTACATGGGAGTCAGAGGCGATTTTACAGCATCCAGAGTTGAGATTGCTTGAGGACAAGCAATTTCAGGGAGGGCGGACTGTCATGTCCCCATCCTAGTCAGCACAGCTGGTGACGAGGTTAGCTTATCATTTGATCCTCGTAGGCTGACAGGAGTGTTCAGAGGATCCCTTTTGGCAGTTGCTCAGTGTTGGTTAGCTCCAGTTTGCAGTGTGTCAGGTTTGGGCCTTCGCAGAATCTTCCAAAGAGTCTTTTCAGAGAACTTTCTATTTTTAGAAAGTTAGGTCAGACGGAAGCTGCTATTTCGGGCAGGGCACCTGGTGCAGTGATTTAGCTCAGATTCGACCTGGTTCAGTAATTGTTTGATTTGACGGAGAAATAAGGAGTAATTACTGAGTTATGAAATATTTAATAATTTGACTTTATTATAAAGTCACTTTATTGAAATATTAAAATATTTAATTATTTGGCTAAGTATAAAGTATTTAATTATACTTTATATTATATTATTAAAATGTGGTTTAATGAGTATTTAATGCTCATTAAAAAGGGACGCCAATAATTAAATAAATTCTCCTAAGTCCAAAGTGAAAATTAAATCATTAATTTAAATGATTATTTTAATGGAGAATTAGGTCGAACTTTCCAAAGAAGAATATATTGTTCTTCCCAAGGCAAAATCGAACTATCAAGTTTATTATTCAATTTTGTCTTCTGAGCATCTGAGCTTTGGAGTTTGCAAACCCTAGGGTTTCTGGCAAACATCGTTTCTGGAGAACGTAACCTCTTCAGAGATCAGGCATACTGAGGCTGTGAGATACCAGCTGAAGATTACACTTGGTGATTTCATCCAGAAGTCACAGATTGAGCATAATCAGTTAATCAGACAGAGATTCATCGAGTTCAGCAGAGATATTTACCACCTTTCAGAGGCGACTTCATCCATCATCATCCATCATTGTTTTGGCACAAATTTCAAGAAGCCGTACATATCAGTTATTGCTGTACTTGGCCGTACCAGCAAGACCGTACTTTCTTGTATCAGGAGAAACGTCTCTTATCTTCAGTTACTGGTGAATGGAATATGGGCGCAGTGATCATTGAAGACTTTTGCATTGGTTTTTGAGCTCGAGTTTCCCTCCATTAATTCTGGCCGTACTTTTCTGTCCTGCTGCAGCCGCCATTTTAATTCCAGGTTTTTATCTAATAAAATTCCAAAAATTGCTTATATGTTCAGATTCTTATATTGTATGTTCGGGAATAAGTTGAAATAAAGGAACGCCTTCCATTTTGAGCAAATTCTATACAATTCTGAGTTAGTGTGAATTTTATATGATTTTTTATCAATTTCAAGAGAAATCGCATTTTTCTATTTTGCCTGTGAAAAACCTCAAAAACACAAAAAATTGAAAACTTTGCAAAAACAACACAAAACACATCAGGGTTTGTTTCAGAGAACCACCAGGGTTCTGACAAACACTTAGCAATAGAACTTTAGAAGCATTCTAGTAGCGTCCTATTATGTTGCCAAATGAAAGATGAACAAATGAGAGCCAAAATGTTGCTTTATAGAAGTGAGGGAAATTAGGGCAACCTTTTTGAATTATTTTCGCTCCAAGACTCTCATGCCCCCCTCATGACCCTTTTATTTTATTTAAAAATCCTTATATCTCCCTAGGGTGGTGTCCACCTTTTGAGGCTTAATATTTGGCCCTTTTAAAAACAACTTTAATCAACTAGGCGTAACAAGGTACTTTTTGATGACCCCAAGACCCTCACTTAAGTTATAAAGTGACTTTATAAAAATAACTTAAGTGATAGAAAAGTACAACACTATTTTAATCAACTTTAGACTCACCAATGCCCAATCAGTAAATATACGCTGCTAGTGTAGCATAGGCCTGGACAAGTTGCCAAAAATACACTTACTATAAATAGAAATTGCTAAAAATAGTAAGTATTCCCAAACATCAAACTAGCACAAAATTGAGATATGTTGAGACTTACTATAAATAGTAAGTACTGAAATTGGCCGCTGCTAATAATAGAAAGTCTTGATAGAAAGCACTGAAAACCACCACAGAGCCCATACTGGCTTTGAGTCCCCTAACCAACACCACTTAGCCTCCGTGAACTCAAGAATAGGCTAATGAAACTCACCAAGTGATTAGGTGCAAGAAGGGGACATTACAATCCTCCCTTCCCAAAGATTGCTTGTCCTCAATGTAAAGTCCCTAGTTCAATTTCACTCAAATCTTCCAATTTAAGTTGTTTGACATTTCGCCAAACACTTGGCATGTAAACTGATTTTCTTGAACTACTGGATTGCAGCTCAATGTCTTGATTAAGCAATGCAAACATAGTATCATGTAATCCACTTTTAACACAATATGAGATGTTTCTTCAATGAACAAACCAACTACAATAGACTAGGACTGTATATTTTCATTTTATTGAACAATTGCCTTGCAATCTGACATTTTTTTAAGGACTAATAATAGATTGTAGAGCATACTAATGCCCATTTAGAATGCTGATTTCTTTCCTTTACATCACAATGTGCCTTTACACAATAAGGTTAATTCCCAAAGACTCCACAACACTTAATATGACATTTTTACACCCTAGACGCTCTGACCACACAACAATATAGAAAAATTGTAACAACAAATTGTTTATAATTTTCTGAGTGCAATACAGGCGGCCATACAGAACAACAACACATTTATTTCATCACGGTACATTTCCCTTGATACAAGGTAATTCCTATGCAATATTAATCAAATTTCTCTTCGACACAAACCAGGTCGGAATATCATCTTACAAAATTACCCCAACTTCACAATACATGATTTATAAGGCAAGAAAATGCATCAATTTAACTTGGAGATCACACGCCTTGACCTGCTAAGCACTTGCGACCTCAGGAGAACCCATCATATGCATTTGTAGTCGTTTTTCTGGCCTCAGCTACTCAGGTCAACTCTCATAAGTCCCACGACTCCTTATGTTGGTGACGCCTTTGATCCCTGAATGAACTCGTGACCTCCTTTTGGCTCCTCTACATAAGCAAGTTCTAAAACATCTACAAAACTCTTCCAATGAGGCCCAGATAAGAATGAATCAACCTCACTGCAAGGACGACTTTGGATATAGCCACCACAAATGCTCACTTCGATCAGGGGATGATAATATTCGTGTCTTCAAATACTCCAAAAAAACCTTCCTTAAGGGCTAGCGCATAACAAAAAGCAATCTCAATCTCATAAAATAATACTTGACAGCTACCAAATATGTTATGGCGGCAACTTCTGAAGAATCCTGTCTTCTCTTGATAATTTCAGAAATTGCACCTCTTTGATAAATGCCTCGACTCCTTAATAAGCTCGGATATGGCGCAATGAAAAATCATGGGATAATATTTTACTAAGCCTCAAATGTTATCACGGAAAGTATAATAATGAAATCCACTTTATCACTCAAAATAATATTCCCAACAAATGTATTTATTTTCCCCAATATTTAATCAAAAGGAATTACTCGCCCCCCTTGATAATATTATTCAGAAATGCTCTACATTAATGTAACAATCATAAATTCCTGTATATAAACTTTATTATGAAGATAGCCAAATAGCCAAATACCTCAATAATATTTATCTCTTCGCTTCTCAGACAAGCAGATCTCAATCGATTATCTTCAAATTTGGTCGCTGAAAATGACCATCAAATTTGCAATGAAGCACTTGTAGAAAACTTGGATGGTTTCCTCCACAACCTCCAGCTAGGGTTGATGGTCTCACAACCAAAACTGGTATCCTAGAGTCTTCAAACCCTTGGACATGAAAAGCTTTCAAGCTCTTCCCAAACTGAAATGAGAAATGAAATTCAAGTATATCCCAAATGGCTAGCTCACAGCTCCTTATAAAGAACCTTTTGCTCTTCTAGAAAGATCCTCCAAGAAGCTTCTAGAATAATATTATAATATTTCCAAAACTAACATTATAATATTTTATTTCCACTTAAGTCACTTTTAAAATATTATTTAAGTGACTTTATAATTTATTATTTTATTTGAGTCACTTTAATTAAATTAATTAAAAATAAAGTTACCTTTATGATTTGATTTATTTAGATAACTTTATAAATAATTAATTTAATATTCCCACTTTATTTTAATTAAAATAATCAATTAAGCCATCCTTTCGAAATATTATTAATTTTTGGACAACTTAATTAAATTAATTAAACCACTCCACCATAAATTTGGGGACATTACACCCAAGCCATCCCATTCCATGTAGCACATTCTCCCTACTTCAAACAAATGTTTAGAGATGTGGCAATTGTTGGTACCTCATTCAACCCCCCTAGAGAAAATAAACTGCGTACTACACACCTTGACAAAGAATATTCCAAGGTGAGTGTGGTGATGGACGATGTGAGACAATGTTGGATTAGGACAGGCTGCTCTATTATCATGGATGGGTGGACCGATATTAGACATCAACTACTTATCAACATCATAGTCACATGTGTAGTTGGCTCATATTTCCTTAGAGCCATTGATTGTTCTGGGAAGCGCAAGGATGCATAATTCCAATTTCATATTTTGAGAGATGCCATAGAGGAGGTTAGGGTAGCTAATGTTGTGCAGGTGGTCACTGATTCAACATGTGTGTGCAAATAAGCTGGTTTGATGGTTGAGAGTTCTTACAAGCACATCTTTTTGACCCCTTGTGTTCATGCGTTGATCAATACAAAGACATAGGGAAGATAGATTGGGTGTAGCAGGTGGTTGTAGAGGCTAGAGATATTCAAATGTTTATTTGCAACCATTACACCTCACTTGCTCTCTTCAGGACATTTTCAAAGAAGGAATTTCTCAAGCCTGTAGAGACAAGGTATGCCAACTATTTTATTTTATTAGAGAGGATGCTTGAGGTGCAGGATGCTCTATAGTTGATGATGGTTAATTCAGAGTGGAATAGATGGTCTATGGCAAGCACTACATAAGGGAGAAACATCAAACGAAAAATTCTAGATGATAATTGGTGGTCCAATGTGAGGTAAAAAAATTGTTATTGATTGCCAATTTTATAAAAAAAAAAATCAAAATATGATTTATTATTTTTTGATTTTCTAAGTTCTAACTTGCCTTTTTTCAAATTTTTGTTTGCAGATATATTTGCTCCATCATTTCATCAGTTGTGTATGTCATTAGATATCATGGAAATGGGACTCGCCAGGACTTGGCGAGTCGCGAGTCGAGTCACCCTGGTCGAGTCCTGGGGGCTCGGACTTGGATTCGGTTGAGTCCTGGCTGGACTCGCCTAGTCCAGGCAAGTCTCGTCAGCAAGACTCAATAGGCTACAGGGTTTGAAAAGTTCAAAAAATTACATGAAATTTAATGTTAAAACTTGTTTTTTTTTTTTTTAAAATTATTGTGAATGCAAAATGATGTACGCCATGAAGGTTTGTATGTTTTTGGAGGTCTTCATTTGGGCTTGGTGGCGGGGGTTGCCCTGAAACCCTGCGAGGGGTGCTGCCCCTTGACCTCGCTGGGGGCACTGCCCCTAGACCCTTGCAAGGGGCATTGCCTCTTGACTCCACTGGGGGCGCTGCCCCTACAACCCTGCAAGGGGCACTGCCCCTTGACCCCTTTGGGGGTGCTGCCCCCATACCCACACAAAGGGCATTTCCCCTTGACCCCACTGGGGGCACTGCCTCCAAACCCTTGCAAGGGGTGCTGCCCCTTGACCCCGCTAGAAGCGTTGCCCCAAAACCCCCGCAATTGGCGTTGCCCCCAAACCCCTGCAAGAGGCGTTGCCCTTGACCCTGTTGGGAGCGCTTCCTCCAAACCCTTGCAAGGGGCATTGTCCCTCGACCCCACTAGAGGTACTACACCTAGACCCCCACAAAGGGCACTGCCCCTCAACCCCATTAGGGCAATTGCCCTAATACTTGAGATTATGGCTACTGCATCATCCATGACCTATCTTAGACACATTCGTAGGAAGGATGTAGGCTTCTTTGAGCCATAGAATTCTAGTTATTGTTTTGAATCTTTGGATATTTTATATTTGTTTGGAACATTTGATGTCATGGATTTTGCTGAGTTTTGTATAAATTTGAGTCTTTGACTATATATCTAAGTGTGCTATTTCCTTGGGTAGCTTAGCTATAATTTGTGTTTATAGTTATACTTATATGATTGATGTATACTTGTGTTAGTGACGAGGACCTTGATTGGGTCAACCGAGCAGATAAAGAGGCTAAGGCTAGAGCCATGGTAGAGGGGTAGGCTAAAGGACGAGCAAACACATCCACAACTAATGTTGGTGAGGGTGGCATGGAGTCACAAGCAGAGACTATGGCTGCAGTTGCTACATCATCTAGGACCCACCTTAGATGCCTTCGTAGGAAGGATGCAAACTCCTTTGAGCCATATACTTGTAGTTATTGTTTTGATATTTCATATTTGTTTGCAACATTTGATGTCATGGATTTCATATTCCATGAGTTTTGTATACATTTGACTATATTTATATATCTAAGTGTGCTATTTCCTTCAGTAGCTCAACTACAATTTATGTACTTTATACTTACGTGATCGATGTATACTTGTGTATGTGAACAAATTTGCTTCTATTTCATGATGTTATTGTGTCTTTAAGGTTTATTCAATAAAGGGTGCTTAAAACAAGTTTTAAATCCTTAAAAATCTCTAAATTCCTAGGGTTTTTTCATTTTGCCGAGTCTGCGTACAGTCCGGGCACCCAGTCCTGAGTCCCGAGTCGAGTCACCCTAGCCGAGTTTGAACTGAGTTTGAGTCTTGTTACTATGCTAGATACGTTGTGAAATATTCCGAGCCAAATTTTTTCGTTTTTCAAATTACAAATTACAAACCAATGCACCCATTAAGGTTAGCAGCTAAACCAAATGAAGCTGAAGCAACTCTAACCAGAATGTACACCAGGATCTCGATGTGGGCAAGGTGTGAGCATTGGTCAGAGGATCTGAATCAAAGTGCTTATGCAAAAAACTCTAACCAAGAATGGCGCCGATGATGGCGAGCATATGGTCAGAGGGTCTTCTACACTAAGTACTGAAAGGGAACTCGACACCAAGTAGGTGCTACCCAATCCAAAATGGAGTTGAGGCGACCATATGGCGGAGTATTACAAAATTACAATGCTTGAAAGGAATAACTGTAATGCTGAAAGTACTCAACACCCAGAATGTGCTTTCTAACCCGGAGTGGGAAAGTAGCTACCATAGGGTGGAGATAAAGTAAATACAATAGCAATTACTGAAAGTAAAGTTGAGCATTACAAATTGATAAAGCAAGATTATTTACTGCTGTCAATACTACTGCCAGCTTACAATATGTTAGACAATTCCTTGCTATCAATACAAATCGAAATGTAAATAGAGTTGCAACAATATTTATAGAATTTCGTTCAATGAATAAGGAAGCTTTAATTAGAAACTGCACGATTAAGGCCAACCTGATAATTTGATTTTTGACAGTCCGAATCTTCGTATGCATGAACAGCAGCCCTGTATCTCACAGATTCATTCACAACTCATTCCAAACTTAACCAAATTCCACCAAACGAAAAGCAATATGATCCTAATATGATGGCAACCAATTGAGAACACTGAAACTCCCTCAAAGGACTCTATTTATTTAATACACGAATTCCAAAGCAGATCTGCATAGTACGGCCCAGCAAGAGGGCGATTTTGCATTTAAAAATCACAGCCTTCGAAATAAAATCTACAACTTCAGGAAATGGGTCGCCCCTTACAAACAGAGAGAAAGGAACAATACCCAGAAGCACTCTTTTTGTATTTTTTGATTTACGAATTAAAAAGACAATCTACTGTACTAAAATGCAATTTCCAAAATATTTCTAACATGCCTAAATCTGAACTAGAAAGCCACAAGCTGATAACAATGCACAAATACCAATGCAACTCACAAAACTACACTAATTCACCACTAGTCGCTATCTTTCAAGTGAGACGCAATGCCTAGCTAGGAGGCTTACATTCCTCAAAGCAATCCCAGAGCCAAACTGGCAGCATAACATTCTTGTAGACCAAAGATAATGAAATGAGGACCAAAGGCTTCCTTTTATAATTTGTCGTTGACCTTCTCGAAACCCTAACCTTCTTTTCAGAGTCAAACCCTAATCCTCCAAAAGATGGCGTCCCTTTCTTCAAAGCTTCAATTTGACTTCTTTTAATTAAATTCATCACTTTAATAATGGCGTCCAACTTAAGGCTTTAATTCAGTCTTAATAATTATAAAATAATCTCAATGATGGCGCCACCCTTAAAAGACCACTTTTTAAAACAACATTAAGTCAATAGACTAGGCCAAGGGGTAATATAACATTAAAATATAATGTTATTTAAATGAAATGAACTTATCTCTCCGAAATTGCATCCCGAAGCCAAAATCTGAATAAACCAATTGAGTCGACTGAAGAGGAAAGTCAACTGTGCCGGGACCAAAAGGACCACTGCCAGAAATAGAATTTACTAAAAATAGTAAATTCTAGAAAGTGCTTAGAATGCCCAGAGAAACATATCACTGTGAAGCTCACAGAAAACCCAGAAGGAATCCGCAGTTCAATCACCAATTCACGAGCAACCGCAACCTCCACACAAGAAACCCTAATCAAACTGTCCCAGTAGCCTACGGGTCTCCAGAATAGGCCAACGGTCATCTGAGAAGATCATACTCGAGAAGGGGACATTACAAGCTGGTATAGAATCTCCAAGTCTTGGAGATATTTTTGAAGCATTTGACACCATGCTTGGGAAAATGAAGCAAGCAATTTCTGATAGGGATCCTAATTTAAGATTATATGAGCAAAAATTAAGGCCATTGTGATGCGGCGGTGGAACACTATAAACACCCCGCTTCATATGGCAGCCTTTGCTCTTAATCCCAAATGGTATGTACCAAGGCTTGGTAGGGTGCCTCCTTGTGATGACGAAGAGGTGAAAGAAGGGTTTATGAAGGCCTTTTCAAATATGTATTCAATTGAGGAGGTGAGCATACTTCGTACATAATGGACTCACTTTTATAATCTTTGTGGTCCAATATTCGTTAGACCAGAGGCCAAGGTAGATAGAATTACACTAGCTCAAAAGGATCCTCTTGGATGGTGGACATTGTAAATTTTATGATCAGATTTAATGCACAGAAAATTAATTTAAATCAGATGCAGAGACACAGCAGATACCCTGGGAAAACCCTCCTCTTGAGGGAGAAAAACCCAGCAACAATATATCACTTATATATTATATCTCAACAAGGAAGTTCTCCTTTTACAATGGGCCAATGTGAAGGCCAGATATGAACATCCAAGAAGGATACAACACAGCCAACTTAGAGTAATAATTCGCTGATACAGCCTCAAGAAATATCGAACTGCCTTGAAGAAACCCGCGCCAAGTGCTAATGAAGTGGAATACGAATGAGTGTATATGAATGAACAAATGAGATGTCATGAATGGTAATATATACAATGAAGGGAGGAGGACGCAACCCTTCATAACAGCATGTCGGCTTCTCTCAAGAGACATCACTCCAAATAAGTGTGAAGGGTCGGCTACATGAAAAATCGAGCCTCCAATAACAAACATTAAATATAATAACAATTATTAAATGTGACAAGAAGATAGCGCCAAACAAGAGATCGACCTTCAATGCAAATCGCGCCTTATCCAAATATAGACTTACAATTCAAATAGCCGTTAGGCTACGATTTGAATTGCCTTCAGTTTATCAAATTGGAAGAATCATCCTGACGCTGCAAACATCAACACTCCCTCTCAGCTAGGGATGATACTTCCGGTTGCACAAGACAAATCACCTCATCGTGATGTCAGTCACTATGGCTACAACCATAAGTGAAAAGAAGAATATCACCTCATCGTGATATTAGATATCGCCTCAACACGATATCAACCATAATGGCTACAACCATACTATGGTGTGTACAAGTGTTCATCACTTGCGTGATGTTGTCACCTCAACATGACTTTCACCATGGCTCTCCCAGAGGGTGAAACACAAGTACAAAATATGTCATGGAGTCACACACATGACAGCCACCGTGACTTAGCTCAGAGGGTGGAAACAAGGGCTTTCACCTCAAATCTCAAAGAGAAATTCTTTAACAAGGGATTTCACCTCGAACTTCTCTCACAGAGAAGAACTCATTAAAAAAGGCTTACTGATACTGAGACTCTTTCTCAGTCAAGACTGGATTCTCCACCATACCAAGCCTATCTCGAAAGTACACAAACTTTATTCTGGAGAGAGGCTTGGTAAGAATGTCTGCCATCTGCTCATCAGTGCTAATATACCTCAACTGTATAGCCTTGCGCAGTACCATATCTCTAATATAGTGGTACTTGATCTCAACATGCTTGGTTCTGTCATTCAACACAGGATTGACAAAAAGCTTCACGCAACTCTGATTATCACAATGAATGATAGTAGGCTCCATTGATTGTCCAAACAATCCTGCAAGGAGCTTACGAAGCCACACTGCTTCCCAAGCTGCCATACAAGCTGCAATGTATTTTGCCTCTGCTATACTTAATGCCACAGATGACTGCTTCCTGCTGCACTAGGATATCATAGCAAAACCCAAACTGAAGCAACAACCAGATGTGCTCTTCCGATCTGTGACACACCCTGCCCAATCAGAATCAGTGAAACCATGTAACTCCAAGTCTGCATCTGAAGAATACCTCAATCCATATCCAACTGTGCCACACAAGTATCTCAAGATATCTTTAGCTGCAACAAGATGTATCTGTCTCGGCTCACACATGAACTGGCTAAGTGCACTCACTACATAACAAATATCAGGTCTAGTGTTAACTAGATACATCAAGGATCCAATCAGCTATCTGTACAATGTAGGATCCACCAAGTCTGAACTAGCTGCAACCTCCAATTTATGTAGGTTAGTCTCCATGGGTGTAGACATGGATTTGCAATCCATCATACCAAATCTCTTAAGTATATCAATGGTGTACTTCCCTTGACTTAGAATCATCTCATCTGGTTTCTGCCAGACTTCTAAGCCAAGGAAGTAATGCATGAGCCCAAGGTCCTTCATCGCAAATTCAAAAGTCAACTCCTTACACTCAAGAATCAGGTGATCTTCTCTAGTAAGAATCAAATCATCAACATATAAAACCAAAATTAATGCTTCAACATTGATTACCTTGAAATAGAGATTTGAGTCAACATCATTTTTCAAGAAGCCCAAACTTGACAGGTACCAATCAATCCTTTCATACCATGCACGAGGAGCCTGCTTAAGACCATAAAAGGCCTTCTTCAGCTTGCAAACATGTGACTCCTTCCCATGAACCTCAAATCCATCAGGTTGCTCTATATAAACTTCTTCCTCAATTACTCCATTGAGAAAAGTTGTCTTCATGTCCATCTGGTGAATCTTCCATCCTCTAGATGCAACAATAGTAATGATGGTTCTGACAGAAGTATAGCGAGCAACAGGAGCAAATGTTTCTTCATAATCAATTCCCTCTTTTTGAGAAAACCTACGAGCCACAAATCTTGCTTTGTACTTTTCAATGCTCCCATTTGTAGCATGCTTAGTCTTGAAGAGCCATTTAGAAGATACCACAGACTTGCCCTCGGGTCTAGGAACAATGTCCCAAACATCATTCTTAAGAATTGACTGATACTCCTCTGCCATAGCATCTTTCCAAACCTGATAACTAGATGCTTCCTCAACATAGGTAGGCTCGGATTCTATAATCTGACTCATTAAGGCAACATAACTGGAGAACTTATGTGGCCTTTTACTTTCTCTGAATGTGCCTGTAGGAGCTACAAAACTTTCAGCCTCTTGCATAGTACGCCTAGCCCATAGAGGTCTTTTTCTCCCAATTACAATGTTGGTAGGCCTATTAGTAGGTTCCAAGGGTTCAACAGGATCAATATCTTCTTTCGCTTCTGAAGCCTTCCTCTGAATCTCAGGAGTATGGTCATATCCTGAGGAGACTCTTCATTATTGATCTCCATATGAGTGCCCCTGGATCTCCTAAATGCAACATCTTCCTCAAATGTGACATCCCTACTGATCTCGATCAACTTCTGTCCTGGAATGTATATTCTATAGGCTTTTGATGTCTCACTGTAGCCCACAAATATTCCCTTTTTGCCAGAAGGCTCCAACTTAGTTCTCTTTTCCTTTGGAACATGAACATAGACAGGACATCCAAAGATCCTCAAATGACTGACTTCAGGCTTCTTTCCTGTAAAGGCTTCTTCCGGAGTCATATTCTCCTTGACCTTATGAGGACTTTTATTTTGTACATATACAGCCGTCCTAGAAGCTTCTTCCCATAAGAAGGTTTGCAAATCTTGATCATGGATCATGGCCTTTGCTGCTTCCATGATCATCCTGTTCTTTCTTTCTGCAACACCATTCTGTTAAGGATTATAGGGAACACAAAACTCCCTCTTAATCCCTGCATCAATATAAAAATTCCGAAAATGAAAGCGCAACCCTTGCAAGTACCTTCGTGCTCTTGGTTGAACTTAGGAAGGCCTAACACCATCTTCTCCATGATAGGTAAGGCTTGAAAGTGTAGGTGAGCCAATCTCCGATGCCAAAGATCACATAGACTTGAAGAATCATGAACCAAAGCTTGTAGAGGACGGGTGCAAACCCTGTAAAGACTTTCATGTCTATCTCCAATTACTTGGGCACCCTTGAAGCTAGAATCCTCCATCCACACAAGTACTTTGCCTTTTGAGAAGGTAACTTGATATCCTTTATCTTCTAGGGCTGAAATTGAAATGAGATTGTGCTTGATTCTAGGAACATAAAGAACATTACTCAACTAAAGTGTAATGCCAGAATCCAAATGAAGTGTAGAGGCCCCAATTCCTTTCATGGACTAGCTAGCATCATCTCCAATGATGACTTGTTCGGAAGACTCCTTCTCTACCAAACTTGATAAGTGCTCCTTAAAACCAGTGATGTGTCGTGAAGCACCACTGTCGATTAGCCAAGTGTTGGTGTCGGAAGGTACACTGCTTGACAATGCCGAGTAGAACAAATATTCACTTGAATCCTTTTGCAGAGAAGCATCATCAACATCAGCAATGGTGGCTTGTTGCTTAGGCCTAGTTGGACAATGCTTAGCGAAGTGCCCAAACTTATCACAACTAAAGCATTGAATCTTGGACATGTCTCTCTTCTTCTTGAATGGAGGTGCATCATCATTTCCCTTATCTCGATTCCTCTTGAAGAATCCTTTCCTTCCATCTTTTCCTTTCTTCTTTGAAGCATGGGAGGCAAGAACATGAATGTCTTCATTCTTTGAACTTTGACCAACGCCTCTTGCCAACAACCTTGATTCTTCTTGAATGCAATCTGATCTTAGGCGATCAAACTTAGGCAATTTTGATCTTGCACTGATTTCTTGAATGTAAGATTCCCAAGACAAAGGTAGACCATTGAGAGCAAGCATCATTAAGTCTTTGTCATCAACCATATGCCCGATTGTCGAGAGCTGATCTCTCAAATCTGAAATCCTTAAGAAATATGCAATCACCGATTCTCCTTTCGCCATCTTCACATGGTGTTGTTGCTTCAGTGCAAGTGCACGACTAGTATTGTTGATTTCATACATTTCTTCCAATGTTTTGAACATATCTCTTGCTGTCTTCAACTTAGAGACGATAGGAACAATGTGATCCTTGATGGAATCAACCAATATCTTCATTGCCTTAATATCTTTCTTCACCCACTGCAACTTCTCTTCTTCCTCCTCAGGTTCAGGAACACTAGACTCCACAAAATCACCTAAGTCATTTTCATGCAAGGTGAGCATAATCCTAAATCTCCATGATGTGAAGTTTGATGCTCCATCGAGCCTATCCTCAATCTTCAAACTGTTCACCATCTTGACTAATGTAGAGAATGGACAAAGAATATGAAGAAGAGAGTAGAGTATTGCTGTTTAGGAACAAATCTGATCACGATCCTCTCAAACCCGCTCTGATACCATGTAAATTTTATGATCAGATTTAATGCACAGAAAATTAATTTAAATCAGATGCAGAGACACAGCAGATACCCTGGGAAAACCCTCCTCTTGAGGGAGAAAAACCCAGCAACAATATATCACTTATATATTATATCTCAACAAGGAAGTTCTCCTTTTACAATGGGCCAATATGAAGGCCAGATATGAACATCCAAGAAGGATACAACACAGCCAACTTAGAGTAATAATTCGCTGATACAGCCTGAAGAAATATCGAACAGCCTTGAAGAAACCCGCGCCAAGTGCTAATGAAGTGGAATACGAATGAGTGTATATGAATGAACAAATGAGATTTCATGAATGGTAATATATACAATGAAGGGAGGAGGACGCAACCCTTCATAACAGCATGTCGGCTTCTCTCAAGAGACATGACTCCAAATAAGTGAAGGGTCAGCTACATGAAAAATCGCGCCTCCAATAACAAACATTAAATATAATAACAATTATTAAATGTGACAAGAAGATCGTGCCAAACAAGAGATCGACCTTCAATGCAAATCGCGCCTTATCCAAATATAGACTTACAATTCAAATAGCCGTTAGGCTACGATTTGAATTGCCTTCAGTTTATCAAATCGGAAGAAGCAGCCCGACGCTGCAAACATCAACAGACATTGCATGGGAAGGATCCACCATAATTGAGGGCACTTGTTGTTTGCCTCCTTTCATGGGTAATACATTAACATAATTTATTAATTTGATTAGTGTTGAACATTTATATAATCATAAAAATTGAATGTCCTAATTTATTTCTCGCCTCCTTGCACAGGTTGCTAGTTCTTCTACTGCAGAGAGGAATTGGTCAACATACAACTTTATTCACTCTATCAAGAGGAATAGGTTGACCTCTAGACAAGCAAAGAAATTAGTGGTTGTGCATAATGCTTTACGGCTCCAAGATTGTTAGATTCCAGAGTATCGACAAACTCTAGCATTACAGTGGGATGTTGATCCAGAGGATGCCGCCCAGATTCATGACAAGGAGACACATAAGGGATTGGTTGGAGTTCCATTAGATGAGCTAGCCTCTCTTACTCATAGTTGCAGTGAATCATAATTTGAGTCTGATTTTCATGCATTGTCGGCAAATGCCAATTAGAGGCAGACATCATACTTTCTATTACTATGTTTTTGACATTTGTGACAATGTCATTTTGACATTTGTAGTGCAAACTTGTAGCCTTTGGGCATTTTATTTTTAAAATTTTATATCATATGCACATTGACTGTTTGACATGAAATATGGAAGTAATTAAGTAGATGTACTATTAATTTGTTCGACTCTCATCACTCATGCGAACTGTATTGTTGTGCTTTACTAAGTACTTTTGATTCTATAATGTATATGTCAATATGATTACATGTGCAACTTTATTAATGTTCATTGTTATCATTATTCATATGAATATCTGAAATTTGAAATTTCCCTATATTTTTATAATATATATATAGCTGTCCCCTTTGCCATCCCTTGCCGTCCCCAAAAATCCCCTAAAAAAATCCCGTCCTGGAAACTTGGTGGAGCATAGGTCCAAGTGCCTTTTTGAGATATGACACATGGAAGACATTATGCACCTTGCTACTCCCAGGTAGCTCCAACTCATAAGCCACTTCTCCAATTCTCTTGGAGATTTTGAACAGGCCATAGAAATGTACCATGAGGGTCTTGATTCTACCATAAGGAAGGGGTGTGGGGAGACGTACCATGAGTGTCTTGATTCTACCATTTGCGAATATTTGTTTCAGATCTAGCATCTATGACACACGTACTTTCAAGTTGGAAAGGGCAATAGGATCCTTGTGCTGGAATGATACTAAGCATGATCTTCCACTGATACAATAATGTTGTCTTATGTACATGAGCTTGTATAATGTTGTTGGTTGTTATCCATTGGTGGGAATAAAATTAGTTCTTTTTCTCTCCTTGTTGGCGTAACAACTAACACCTCTAGAGTGCAAGTTGGTACGGACAACTATGCACACTATGTAATGAGTGCTCTTCAAATTGGGAGGGGAAGCTCCCTTGTATTGCTGAAATGCATGGAAAAGAAAAGTAATCTAAATCCTATCTTTTTGTTCTCAGTTGGAAGAGGCACAAGGTTAAGAAAAACCACGAACATTGCAACTAAGGATTTTCTGGTTTCGCAGATCACTAACTACAACTAAACTAAAGCTTTTAATCTATCCAATCTCCTCAAGTAAACAAAGCATGAGGAAATGGAGCAGGAATGTTCTATACGATAAACTTCAGGTACAGGTTCACAACGTGAAGGCAAGGTGGCAGAACTATTTGCTTGGCTAGGAAGAAGTTTATTGGAAACAAACGGATATACAATAAACTGAGTACAGATTCACAACATGAAGGCAAGGTGGCACAACAATTTGCTTGGATGAATAGGTTTATTAACACACACATCAAACGACAAGCTTTAGGTACAAATTTACAACATGAAGGCAAGGTGGCATATCTATATGCTCATCCGAATAGGCTTATTAGAAACAAAACATAGAATAGCCAACTAGGACACCAAATTGCATAGGTGAAACACGCATACAATCAACGATCAAACTAGCCACTATATTTAACTAAGATAAGCAATCACCATAATAATAACATGAAGGCAAGGTGGCACAACAATTCATCATCATAGTAAAAACTCATGAACAGATACAGAATCAACAATATTACAGCCAAGGTGGGCACAACATATATTACTATCTCGTGCAAAAGTTAATTACAAATGAGCAAAGAGCTCTTATTTATAGACATCAAAAGGTGTAGGGAACCCTAAAATCACCTTGAGTCAACTAGCCTTGCATGCATGCAAAATTTTATTGCTAAACCCTAAATAAAGGAAACTATACAGTTAACTGGAAAGCTACCATCAGTAACCGAAACAGGACTCAACTGAACTGGACATGTGCAACATGCAAGTCCTTATTTGAAATAAAAAAGTAACTGATGACTAACATCAGTTAACTACTCCTAACTGAAAGCCTAAACTCTTGTGAAGATAATCCCGAGGAAGAGATGTGCATGCATGAAATCAGCAAGAAGAACTCAAGACTAAAAGTCGAATTAACTGCTGCTCTTGACTCTATCCTCGAAACTAACTGCAAGTCCCAACTAGCTGATCACTCCAGGTCGTCACGATCTAACATCTCATCCAGGAATTGGTTGATTGCCTTGTCCTCTGGGACTTTGACACTGTCCACGATGATAGCCTACTTGTTCAACTCTCTATCGTTCCCATGCATATCCTGACCTCTTCAGTTGCCTTTTTGAAACAAGTTGTCATCACTGAGATGTGATCCAACTTGTCTGCCACAGGATCTCCTTCGAGATTATCACGAACCAGCCCTTCAAACTTAGTCTACACTGCATCAAGTTCAACATACGTGCCATCCTCAAGATGATAACAACACGGGATCTGAGTAACAAAGTTGTTGATGAGTTTGAGCGCTTTAGTGACGCTCTCTTTGAGTGTATTCAACCTAGCAAAGATCCTCTCGCATGTCTCCTTTTGAAAAGGTGCTGCTCTCTCCAAGCGAAGATTTTCTTTTTCTCTTCTTCTATCTCCAAAGTATCATATGCAACTGACAACTGGGATATGAGAACACGATCCTTCGCCATGCCCTCTGCTACTCAATCTCGAAGTTGTTGGATCCCTTGACGAAGTCCATGCGCATCACTCCTCAACTAATATAGCTCTGCAAGAAGATGCCAACCTGTAACAATGAAGTTTTCAACCCAGTTGTCCAGAAGTTTACCATGATTGATCAACTGATCCAACTTCTGTTGTTTTGCAGGTGTGCTACATGGAAGAACAGGTGCTCTACTCAGATTTCCATGAACAAGATCAGAGATATACTGTCGAAGTTGCCCGATTTCGGCCTTAAGAAGCGCTTTATCTTCTTCATCCTTTATGATGCGCTCTTCAAGATTATTTGTGACAATCTTGAGAAGGCTCACATCTGTCTCTCGACTGGTCCTGCCAAGATTCGCTTTGACGAAGGTGAAATCACCAACCTCAACCTTGTCTAGGCTCTTACCCTCTGGTAGCGTAGCAACCTCTATGACAATCTCTGATTCTGGAGTCTTCTCACTGTGCACCTGCTTCTTGATTTTCTTGTTCGACCTCCCCTGATAAGGATCCCCAAACTCAGACAAATCAAAGATATATGAAGGCTCTCGCCTCTATCTCCCCAAAGATCTCTCGAGCCAACAAGAATGAACAATATTATCAGCTCGAGGAGAGACTGTCCCTAATGTATCAACTTGTGGTGGGTCAACTGTCTCTGATGCTCCTCAAACTGGTGTCTCCGGCTCTGAGTCTATATTAATAGGATGCGAATGTGGTGAACATGGCAAACTAGGAGGTGAAAGATGTGGCTCAGCCTGTATGATTGTCTCTACTGGAACTTTAGGCGCCCTTTCTACCTGCTTTTGTTTCCATTTGCTAGGAGTCCTCGCTCTTGTATTTCCGCTGAGTCTAACCCCTTCAGGCAGCTTCAAGATAACCTTAACTCGAGGCCTTGACCTCGAAGCAGAAGGCAACGAAGAAAACCCCACCGGCGGCTCCATGATTGGAACTGACCTGCACCTTCTCTTACTCTCCAAGAACTGCTTGCTGGTCTTGATAACTGATTTAGACACATCCTCAATGGAAGTACTCTCCCTGGCATACCAATTTGGTGAGAGTAGTGGCTGGCGACCAACTTGATCTTTGACATATGAACTGAGCAAAAACCTCTCCGTCATCATCTGACAAACCCTCAACATCCTCTGATAGCAAATCAGAGAGCTAAGCAATAGTAAGTTTGCAGTAGTGATGTCGATGAACCTCAAATTCATCCTCGGAATTAGCCCAAAAATCCTCAAGTGCTTGCTTATGTGCAATCCTTCGCTCCAACCTGGCTGCATATTGACCCAAAGGATCATAGGAACGCCTCTCACTATGGTACTTGAGGTTGAATTTCTCAAGCTCGGTCGTTATAAACTTGCAATCTGCGGCAGTCCTGCATGTGAAAATACCCCATCCGAAAGGAAAGGAAACTACAGACTTATGGCAATTGCGAAGAAAAGAGTGAACATGTTGAGCTTGTCTGAGAAACTCCATGAAAAGGATCTTGTCTGACGGGTACCTTGGTAACATTAGAGGCTCTCCGATATAACCATAGACTCGAATATATGTGAAAGTGAGGAATTGAATGAAGCAATCCGCCCAACTCTCCATCGCTGATTTTGCCTCTGGTGAAATCCAGATGTGCATTTCGTTGTCGAGATCCTTGACTTTCTTCATGAAAAAGTGATCATTCATTGCCCTGAAATCCTATTCATCTTTAGAAAACTCCAACTGAGAGTAATACTTGTGAACAAGCTAAACACCAAGAGTTTCGTTAGTCTTCAGGTGTCTAAAACTGCCTTGAGATGCAACCAAATAGACCAAGTAAGACACCATGTGAAACTCGTGGATTTTGAGGAATCAAGTAATCTGCTGATGAAGGCACTCGCTGATCAACATGGCCCAGTCAAAGTGCTCTGTGTAGTCAAGGATCCTAGAAATGATGTAACACATCCATGGTCGGAAAATATTCGCTTCCTCTTGACCTGTAACATGATTGAGTAGAGTTACCAAAACAAAAACTTCATCCTTGAATTCACCGCGACCAAACTTTTTAGGCATGTTAGTCTTTTGTATTTTCAACCATCTCTAATCAACTTTCCTCTGTGAACACTCTTGGTCTTCATACCATATCTTCTCACAAGCCTCAATGACTACAGTGAAATTGTCTGAACAAGGAGGAATAACAAAGCACTTTTCCATGTCCTTCGGCTTAAGGCTGCAAATGACTCTCCCATCAGCTAATCTGATTTGTTGTGTAGACAAGTCGTAGTGCTTGATGCAAGCAGGAACAAACTTGAGATCGAAAGCTGTGATAGGGATAGACGTTGCTGCCAGCAACACGAAACGCTAAAGATTCTTTAGTGTATTGCTGCTAATGCCTGCCAAAGCGCTCAGATTGACCACCGGATAGACATGACCCAGGTCTATCTAAAGTTTTCAAAAATTCATGCATCAGGACCAACTTGGTCTTATAATCTATGGGGTGGAACTACATTTTGAAAATGAGGAATTTTGATTGTGAAGTTGGGTATGTTCGGACAATGTAATGTCCCCTTCTCATCAGTCATCAGTTCAATCGCTCTTCAGCCTATTCCAAAGGCCCGTAGGTTGGTTTAGGTAAAATTAGGGTTTCCATGTTTGGAGGTTCTTTGGCTTTTTCCTGGGTGTTTACTATTTATAGTAAATACTATTTTTAGCAGTGGTCCTTTTGGCAATGCTTCAGTGTATTCTTTTCTTGTTGGAGCAGTTGATTATTTGTGGTTGCAGACTTCCATATGCAGTATTTGTGGCATGTTTTTAATTACAAGGCATTAATGTTATAATTTGCAGTTGACCCCTTGGCCTAGGAAAATAACTTGAAGTTGTTCTTAAAAGGTGGTCTTGAAGGGGGACGCCTTCATGGAGGATGAATTAAATATTATTAAGTCTTTTAATGCCTTGGGAAAAGTGGATGCCTTTTCTTGGAGATATTATTTTAAAATAAAGTTTTAATGTGCCTTGATAAAGTGGACGCCATATTGAGAAGTTTAGAAGGTTTTTGGAAATTTGAAAAGTCAATTGGTGACTTTTGGCGTACCTTCTTGGGATTTGAAGAGTCTTCTGATTTTTTATAAAATGAAAGCTTTGCTCCAGCTTTGACCATCCATGAATTTTGCTAATGTTATGCTATCGGAATGACAATTGAATTATTGCTTCGAAAAAAGCTTACCTCCTAGCCTCTTGTCCAATTTCATGTTTGAAAAATAACACCTAGTTGGCTATTTTGCTGCTTTTCAAATCAGACTAGCAGATTGAGCTCATCAGTTGAAGGTTTTGAAGATATTTCCAGTTTTTGAGTTGCTAGTTCACATACAACTGAAAGTGAAAATTGTATGCAGCTCTTTGAATAATTTTAATTTGGTTTTGGGTACTTTTGAAATGAAATTGTCTGCCATGGGCGCCCCTTTCCACCAAGTATGAGATTTTATTATGAAGTTTCTGATTTTTAATAGCAAAGTCGCCCTTGCTCAAGGCCGTACCATTCAGAGACATTCGGAATTGTGCTGGGAATTAAATGCTCACCTTTTGTTGCTGTTTCTTCATCATAGAATTGGCGCCTACCTTCCAGGAGACTATTGCATTTGATTTCACTTCATTTGGAGGTATATTGCATGACTTATGTACATTTCTTTGAATTTCACAGTTGCTGATCAAAATTCCAAAACTCAGATTTTACATCAGATTTCATTTGATTTCAGTTTTGGCCATAATTCATTATTGGAGAGTTAAAAATCATTGAAAGAATTCATTCTCCTCTTCTTAGCATTGTTCGCTATTATTGTAATTTGTAATTTGCAGATTTCATGATTGTAAGGTTGAGATATAGTAGTACTAATCCAACCATTTTAGTTTCTGCAATTACTTGTTAAATTTCATATTAATTACCCCTGGATGGTTTACCGCCAGTGTGGAGAATGAACATTGTAGCTCTCTTTGTACCCACTTTCAAGTGGTGAATCCCCACTCTTAAGTGTATGCCCGCCGCAGCGGAAGAATTAGTTAGTATGAATTCCTATGGTTGGTTATCCGCCTATTTGTTTCAATTTGAATTAATAACTCTGTCATATGTTAGCACGTTGCCCTCATTAGGATCTTGAGCGCACATTCTTGACGTTGAGTTTGTTTCAGTTCAGTTGCATTCCATTCTGTATCAAGTTGAAGCATAGGGATCCTCTGACCATATGCCCGCCCCTCTTCCTTAAGTGGTTTTAGGGCGCATTCTTGGTTAGAGTTGCTTTGATAGTATTTGGAGTTTGAGCGAATGCTAATCAAGTGGGCTAGTGCTGGTTTATGTTGTGAATTTCATCGAAAAAATTCGTTAGCATATTTCAGTGGTATCAGAGCTGAAGACCCTGCCATCTTGTGGCATTTTTACAGTTGGTTGTTTGATGAGTGAAAGAGACACTAGACCATTCACCAGAAGTTAGGCCAGAACTCAGCATCAGTTTCCACCTGTTCCAAAAGCAGAGACATTTTCAGAAGCCTTAATAGATCTTGGCAAAACAGTGGAAGGTACAAAAAAGTCAGTGGAAGAAGTTGGTCAAACAGTTGAAATAATGTCAGACAGTGTTAGGCAAGCTAATGAAGAGAGGGACAGAGTTGAGAAGTTTGATGGAATGATAGACATGATGTCCCGATTATTGTCCAAGTTGGATCAACAAGCAACACATAATGTTCTTCAGCCCCAAAATAATCCAACTGGTGAAAGCAGTGGAGTTAATGGAAATACTAGTAATGGCAGTCCTAAGGTGAATAGAAGAGATAGAATTGTGGGTCCACATGCTGCAATTCCTAGTGGGTCATCCTCTAGACCTCTTTTTCCCATCTTCACGCCAAGGGAAGAGCAACAACCGGTTGAAGCTGCACCAACTTTTGTTGATGATGCACGTCAAGCTTACATGGAGTATGCTTCTTTACCTCTCGATTTGAGAGATGCTTGGACCTTTGATCAATACATGAATCAAAGGACTCAGAGAAATGGAGGAAGGAATGAGAAACGTCCTCCTATGGGGCCTAGAAATGATTTTCATCAAGCTTTGGGAAAGATTACCTTGGAGCATTTTGATGGAAGTAACAAGTGTACAGCCAGATCATGGGTGCAAAAATTGGATAACTATCTCTCTCTCAGACCAATGCCAGAAGAGGATGCAATTAAATTTGCCACATTGCATTTGGATGGAATAGGTCACGAATGGTGGACTCATGGATTGGTCACTCTTGGCCATAACCTCATCCGCACCTATGATGAGTTTACCAACAAGCTGATCGAGAGATTTGATACCAAGGATCCTGAGTTGAGATTCAGAGAATTAGCACAGTTGAAGCAACAAGGATCTTTAGAAAATTATGTGGCTGATTTTCAAAGGTTGTCAGTAATGGTGCCTAACATTACTGAGAGAAGACTTGTGGTTCTCTTTTCAGAAGGATTAATGGAGCCTTTGAAGGGATGGGTCAAAGCCTTTGATCCACCAACTTTAGATGAAGCCATCAAGAAAGCGAGGAGCATGGAGTTGGCAGCTCCAAGGCCTAAGTTTCATTCAAAACCTTTCAGCCATAAAAAGGATAAAATACATTCTTCAAATCTGCCAAAGAAGTTTCCACCAAATATGTCAGAAGAGCTCAAAAAACAGCTTAGAAAAGATGGAGTTTGCTACACTTGCCGTGAACCTTGGGTTAAGGGTCACCGTTGCTATGGAAGAGGCAAAGCAAACCGAATGGACGGCTATTCTGATTATGGATCAGAATCTGATTCGTCTGATCAACAATACGAATCAGAAAGTAGTGAAGGTGAAAAAGCTCCAAAAGAGAAGCCCGATGAGGTTGGAGATGGTAGTGCTTTCACACAAGTATCAAGTTTTCAAAAAAATGAGTCCTTTCGGGTTCGTGGAGTGGTTGGATCTCAAAGGATAGTTGCTCTAATTGATACTGGAGCAACTCACAACTTCAATGACGAAGGATTGGTGACAGACAGGATTGAAGACTGAAGAATTTGAAGGCTTCAAAGTAATGGTAGCTGATGGTTTCACCATGTTATGTACAAAGAAAATTCCTAACCTTTCTATTAAGTTAGGAAAATATGAAGTTAAAGATAATTTCTATGTTGTTGGTATTGGTGATACCGATGCCGTGTTGGGAATACAGTGGCTGCGATCTCTTGGAGAGATCACTTTGAATCTACAAACAATGGAGCTGAAATTTCAAGTTGATGGGAAGAGGGTTGTTTTGAGAGGAATGTCAAATGGGGGCCCTCGAATTGTGTCTTTGAAGAGAATGGAAAGGCTGATCCGTCATGATCAAGTTGAGTGGGCAGCACAGTGTATGGTCCTACTAGCTGATCTAGTGGAAGAGAAGAGGCAATATCATCCTGATATCGAAGCTTTACTTACCAAGAAGAGTAAGTTTTGGTAGCCTACTCTCCTGGGAGACCTTTGAAAGAGGTTTTGAGCATAGTTGAAAACTACTTAAAACTCGCGAGTTTTTGCAAACGGTAATACAGAAGAACTGGAGGAAAAAACTCACCTTTTTGTGAAAAACCTGTCGCTTTTTAAAACCTCGATTTTTGTGAAAAACTCGCCGACTTTTGTGAAAAACTTGCCGACTTTTGTGAAAAACTTGCCGACTTTTGGGTCACAAATGCTATGGACTACAATGATTGGATAGGGCGAGGGGAGCAACCTCCATTGTTTACTAAAGATGAGATTTATGATTTAGAGCGACAGGCAATGGAGGAGGGTGGATTTGCATTCTCATTGGACAACCTTGAGGATGACCCTGAGGAGGAGTCATTGCCAGTGCCACCACCACCAGCTGCAGGAGGATCTACATCCAAGATGGAGGTTGAGGAGCCACAGGCACAGCAGGAGCAGACTCCTACGATTAGACCCTCTTCCGGTCCCTTACTGAGATCTAGACATGGGAAGAGGAAGATGTGATTCATGTGAATTTGTAAAAACTGAAATATATTAATGTTTATGTAGTATTTACTTTCAGTTTTACAAAAACAATTTGCTATTTTCATTTTGTTTCAGACTATTATCATATCAACGCATTGAGCACTCAACATTCCACATGAGGATGCCATTTTGTATCCAATTTTCTTTCATATCAATCAAATACTGCTTGTTTCTTATATGTACTCATTTATTGACTCATTGGATGCATCTTATCTTTGAATTTTGCAAAAAAAATGCGTTTTTAGTGAGAAGTTTAAGCAATTTTTTAATTTCCGAGCTTTTGCCGAGTTTTTGCGAGTCGAGTTTTTCGGCTTTCGAGTACTTGCATTGGCGAGTTTTCCAACTATGGTTTTGAGCATGTGATTGAAGTAGAAGAAGGAGCAAAGCCCGTCATCACCACACCTTATCGTTATCCCAAGAAGCAAAAAGATGAAATTGAGAAAGCCATCAAAGAGCTTTTGGAGATGGGTTTTATTTGGCCAAGCAAAAGCCCTTTTGCTTCAGCAGTGGTGTTGGTAAAAAAGAAAGATGGAACAATGTGTATGTGTGTTGACTACTACGCACTAAATTAGAAGACCATCAAGAATAGACATCCTATTCCTAAGATTGATGAGCTCCATGGGGCTATGTTTTTCTCGAAGATTGATCTTCGTTCGGGCTATCATCAAATCAAAATGAGGGAGGCGGATATAGAGAAGACAACTTTTAGATGCCATTTTGGGCATTTTGAATTTCTTGTCATGCCTTTTGGTTTGACAAATGCTCCAACTACATTCCAATCTTGTATGAACAAGATTTTTAGACAGCAGTTGAGGAAGTTTGTGCTCATCTTCGACGATATTCTCATCTTCAATAAGTCTTGGGAAGAGCACCTCAAGCACTTGGAAGAAGTGCTTAGCATTTTGGAGGCGGAATGTTTGTTTGCCAAAGAATCAAAGTGTGAGTTCGGGATGACAAAACTGTTGTATCTCAGCCACATCATTAGTGCCAAGGGTGTCAAAGTTGATCCAGAGAAGATTAAGGCCATCCTTGATTGGCCACCTCCAAAGAATATTTCTCACTTGAGAGGATTTTTGGGTTTGTTTGGATTTTATAGAAGATTTTTCTAGGGATATTCTCACATGGCAGCCCCCCTTACAGATCTTACAAAGAAAGGAGCTTTCCTATGGACAGATAAGGCACAAGGAGTCTTCGACAAGTTCAAGTACATAATGAGCTCATGTCCAGTGTTGGCCCTACCAGATTTCACAAAGCCCTTTGAATTGCAATGTGATGCTTCAGGTGAGGGAGTTGGAGCTGTTCTCATGCAAGACAAGCACCCCATTGTCTTTGAGAGCAGAAAGTTGAGAGGAGCAGAAAAATCTTACTCAATATATGATAAAGAAATGCTTGCTATTATGCACGCATTATCTAAGTTTCGTCAATATTTGGTGGGGAGTAAATTTGTTGTTAAGACTGATCATAACAGTCTTAAACACTTTATGCACCAAAAAGATTTAAATGAAAGACAGCAGAAATGGGTAAGTAAGCTCCAAGCATATGACTTTGACATTGAATATGTCAAAGGGAAAAATAACATAGTGGCTGATGCCCTTTCAAAAAGGCCTCATTTGCAGTCACTTTGTGAGTTATCAGCAGATTGGAAGGAGTTAATTGCTGCTGATTATGCTAAAAATCAGTTTGCAACCAGCTTGCTTGAAGGTCATTTGGTTGATGAAAGGTATAAGTTGGTTGATGGGTTAATTTTCTATAAAGGTAGAATCTTTTTAGTGCATGAATCTAAGCTTAAAAAGAAGATTCTACAGTCTTTTCATGATGTTCCCCTTGCTGGTCATCAAGGCATGTTCAAGACTTACAAGCAGATTAGAGAAAGGTTTGCTTGGAAAGGGATGAAGGATGAGATCATGAATTACATAAGAGAGTGTTCTATTTGCCAAAAGAATAAGAATGAACATTCTTTTCCAGCTGGGTTGTTGCAGCCCTTGCCAATTCCAAATCAGAAATGGGAAAGCATTGCAATGGATTTCATCACTGGGTTGCCTAAGGTACAAGGACGTGATTGTATTTTTGTGGTGGTAGATAGATTGACTAAGTTTTCACATTTTTATGCCATCACAACTTCATTTACAGCAGTTCAAGTGGCTGAGTTATTCTTTAGAGAAGTTTTCCGGTTGCATGGTTTGCCTAAAACCATTGTCAGTGATAGGGACAGCAAGTTCCTAAGTGCTTTTTGGCAAGAGATTTTCAGGTTGAGTGGTACAGTGCTTACTCCAAGCACTAGTTATCATCCACAAACAGATGGGCAATCCAAGATTGTCAACAAGTGGCTAGAGGGTTACCTTAGAAATTATGTTTCAGGGCAGCAAAGAGCTTGGATTAAGTGGCTTCATTTGGGAGAGTACTGTTACAACTCTTCCTATCATATGTCAATTAAGATGTCTCCTTTTATGGCTCTTTATGGTTATGATGCTCCTAACTTTGTAGATTTGGTGTTTGGAGATAGTAGAGCTCCATAGGAAAAGGACATGCTTCAGCAGAACCAAGACATCTTGAAATCTCTCAAGGAAAATCTGCAACAAGCTCAAAATCAGCAGAAGTTATACGTTGATCAGCAGCGTATTGAGAGATCTTTTGAAGTAGGAGACATGGTCTACTTGAGGCTTCAGCCCTATCGACAATCTACCCTTAAGAAGAGTGGTGCAGAAAAGTTAAAGCCACGTTTTTATGGTCCTTTCATGGTCACCAAAAGGATTGGTGAAGTTGCATATGAGTTGGAGCTTCCAGCTGAAAGCAAGGTGCATAACGTCTTTCGTGTGTCACGCCTCAAGAAGGCACTTGGACACAATGTTGTGGCTACTTTAGAATTATCTCCATTGGATGAGGAAGGTCAGTTGGTGTTGATTCTAGAAGAGATTCTTGATACTAGAGAGCGTTCCTTGAGAAGAAGGATAACGGAATACTTGGTTAGATGGAGGAACTTGCCTATTGAAGATGCCACCTGGGAAGGATAACATATTTTGTTGCATCCATCTTTTCGGTTGCTCGAGGACAAGCAATCTCGAGGAGGGCGGACTGTAATGTCCCCTTCTCATCAGTGATCAGTTCAGTCGCTGTTCAGCCTATTCCGGAGGCTTGTAGGTTGGTTGAGGTAAAATTAAGGTTTCCATGTTTGGAGGTTCTATGGCTTTTTCCTGGGTGTTTACTATTTATAGTAAATACTATTTTTAGTAGTGGTCCTTTTGGCAGTGCTTCAGTGTATTCTTTTCTTGTTGGAGCAGTTGATTATTTGTGGTTGCAGACTTCCATATGCAGTATTTGTGGCATGTTTTTAATTACAAGGCATTAATGTTATAATTTGCAGTTGACCCCTTGGCCTAGGAAAATAACTTGAAGTTGTTCTTACAAGGTGGTTTTGAAGGGGGATGCCTTCATGGAGGATGAATTAAATATTATTAAGTTTTTTAATGCCTTGGGAAACGTAGACTTCTTCTTGGAAATATTATTTTAAAATAAAGTTTTAATATGCCTTGATAAAGTGGACGCCATATGAGAAGTTAGAAGGTTTTTGGAAATTTGAAAAGTCAATTGGTGACTTTTGGTGTACCTTCTTGGGATTTGAATTGTTGACGTGGTTTTTTGCTACTACACCAACACAGAATAAAGTCGCCAAGGGCTATCTTGTATCCTCTCTTGAACAAAGTTTCCTACATGCTAAGATTGTGAAATAGATCATACATTTAACTCCAAGGTTCCTTGAGTGTGAATAGTCTCAGTTGGCTTGATGTGATATTGCTGGTATTTCAAGGGGACTTACACAATTTTTCAATAGTTGACAACAGACAGCGGACTAAGGGCTTTCGTGTAATTAAAATGATTTGGAAAGTAAGCACAAGTTTCCTAATCCTAACCAGAAGTGGACTGCAATTAAATGAGTGTAGGGCCTAAGAATTTTATGTTCTATTCTAAATGCAAGATATGTGGAGCTCGACCTTAGCAGACTTCAACCGAATTTCACCTAGCCTCGCATCAGACAACTTCAACAAAATCGGTGCAATCTTTAGGGGAGTAATGAAGAATATTCAAATTATAATTCAACATACATGTACCATCACAACGATGCATACAAGCATACGAATCACAATCGAAGTTAAGTTTGAAATGATGTCTAGTTGACCATGCAAGGCAAACTCACCGTCAACGAGTCTCTAGTGGTATGGATAAAGAGAAGCTACATCGATCAAACACCACAAATCCAAAGTAAACTACTTGCATGAACTGAAAACTACACTACTTTATGCTACTTAAAGTTGAAGCGATGAAGAAATCTTGCTAGCTACTTATAATAAAGATGAATTCACCATTCAATGAAAGATCTTTTATTACAATAGTTTTTCGCAACAATCTCTTACAAAGTTTTCAAAGGAAAACTTTCCTTCTTCAAACTACACTATGCTAAGATATTACAACTAAAGTGCCTTTGCTCTACTCTCTAGTTTGATCTCTAAGCTCTACCTATATTGAGTACAAATGAGGGGGACTCCCCCTTTTATAGATGGCCAAGTCCAATAGACGACTCAAATTACAATCGGTTGGATGGCCCAGGTTGTGCCACCTCATCCCTAAACAAGATTCGCCCTAAAAACTGCCATAATGGAGAGTGGGGCAATAAATGAGCAATTAATGGCCACCATCTTCTAGAAGATTCCCGTTTGTAGACGCGTTCACACTGTTCTTGATCTTCTTCTGGACGTTGTTCTTCAACTTCTTCTTTGTCACTTGAGTTATACTAAGTCTCAACACTTAGCCATTTTTTGCAACTTTTCTTCCTTCGAGGTTGAAATGTAGTCTCAGAGTATTTTCTTCATCACTTAAGTCATCATCGCCTGGTCTCAACGTTTTTCCTGCAAAACAAACAAGAGAAGAGCATCAGGACACTTCATAATATAAACTCACCTTACTTACCCAATTTTCGCACTTTAATTTCCAAGGGTTCATCATCTTTCTTAGTCAACTTCATCTTCAACGTCCTTATGCCTTAGCCAAATTTCAACTTCCTGAGGGCACATTTTAGAGATGCATTTTAAAATCATCTTTGAAAGTGCCAGCTTCAACTACATCTTCTTCACTTTTCCAGCTAAGGCATTGACAATTTTGATTTCATTCATCTCTGGCTCGGGAAGATTATCTTCACGAAGAATTTGAGCAAATTCACCTAGGCAGTTCCTTTCAAATTCATTGTCTAGAGGATTTTACCTTGAAAACATGTTTTCTTCACATTTGCCTTAGAAAATTTTAAAATTTCCCTTAGGAAAATTCATAATTTGAGCACCGATCAAATTCTTCATGCTGAAGGCCCCAACGAATTGTGGAGGACTTCGAAATCCATTCCTCCTCGCAAACGTCTAGTACCTAGAAGAAGATTTTCTTCAGAACGTGTCAAATTCATGGGTACACAACGAATGGGTTTAGTTAATTTTCTTGAATTTTGAACCTTGGAAAAAAATAATTTTTTAAACAAATTTAATCCCGTTCTTCACATCTGTGAACATTTCTTGTCGCTCTGACTTGGAAATATTTTGTTGACCCTGTGCAGCTGGCACCATCAGACTCCTTCACTGGCAATCCTACTCGTGCTTTAGGAAATTTCATCACTATTTCAACTTGGGTGTATTTCTCCTAAGGAAAATTTCCTTGCCCTAGAAATCTTTTTGAATCACTCAGTACTTTTGAAAATTTTTCCTTAGAAATTTTTTTTATTCACCTTCAATCACTCTGCCTGTGGTGAGGAAATTTTTTATTGTTTCGACTCACTTAGAAAATTTTTCTTCTTGAATGCCTTAGGGGAATTTTATATTCTATGAGGGACATTTTTATTTTAAAAATTCCCACGCCTAGCACATTTTACTTCATGTTATGGACTTTGGGCGCAATTCATGTGTCATGAAGAATATTTTCCACGCCTTGGTAATTTTCCTCTACCAACTTTACTTTGTTCAACACCTTAACTCCCTTTTGAACTTGGGCACATATCGAGGAGGAACATTTTAAACTTTCAATGCCTAGCATACTATTTTTATTCACTCACCACCTTTACCTTATTTACCACACTTCACCCCACACTCACTTTTTTTTTCTCTTGGCGCATTCAAAGGGGAGAGAGGAAGTCAAAGCCTAGAATATTCTCAACATGCATCACGCCTTGATTTCTTTTCATCCTGCATGGGTGCATTTGAGTACAAGAGGAGGATAAACATATTTGACCCTTTGACTTTCTATCTCATGCTGATAGTGGGCGCATTTGGAGGGGGCAAGAGGATGAAATTTCCAACGCCCATCATGTGACCCTTGAGCTTTATTTTTTTTTGTCTTCACATGCCATGGTTTGGGCACATTTTGCACCTCATGAAGGATGAAAATTGTTGAATTCTTTGACCTTCTTGAGAGGTGGACACATTTTAGCATGTGAGGTGGATGAAGCTCATACTTAGAAAAATTTTCAAATATCTTTCACCAACTTTTCCTTGGGTGCATTTTGCCATGGCAGGAGGATTTTTAGACTTAGAATTTTTTCTCATCAAACTCTCAAGGTGGGCGCATTTTGATGGGCGAGGAGGACAAGACTCATGCCTTAGAAATTTTTCATGCTTCATACTCTCAAGGTGGGCGCATTTTTAGGTAGCTGCATGATGAAGTACAATACTTAGCCATTTTTTCTTCGTCTTCACCAGTTTATCCATGCCTGCTATTTATAGTAAGCCCTTTAATTCTCGTATCTCTGAAGCTCAGAATGATTTGAAATTTTGAATGCTGGATCTTCACAACCTCATCAACCTGTTGACACTGTTATTTCGGGTTGGCCTACTATTTTTAGCCCATTTCTGAAGGTGGTTTGCTATTTGTAGTAAATGCTTGCTTCTGATATCTCCACAGGTCCGTTTCATTTGAAATTCGAATGATTCACTCCTCGCCACGTGACCTGCCTGCTCACATCAGTGCCTGCAACTAATTTTCTATTTTTAGCATGTTTCCAAAATGACTTACTATAAATAGTAAGTGCTTTGTTTGCCTTGAAATTTTACCAGCAGATAGCTTGAAGGATGCTAATCGCGGTGGTTTACACCGGTTTTCAAAAATTCTAACTTTTTACCCCTCTTTTTGGGTCCCAAAGCTAGAAACCCTAATTCATCTTGCATGCATATCAAATGATCTCCATTTGTTCTTGTTTCTACTCCATTGCGATCAGTTCATGATTTTGAAGTGCTAAGAGGTGGTTGCCGGGATGCACCTGCTAAAAATAGTAAGTTCCTAAATGAGTGACCATCTCTGTTTGCATGTCACATCACTGCGAAGCTCTAGAAAAACCCATAAAGAATATGCAGACATGCAAAGGAAACCTTGACATGCAAACCCTAAAAATAGCCTCGGAAGGATGAACTCTTAAAGTAGTCATCTCGCTTTGCATGTTACACCATCACGAAGGTCTTGAAAAACCCAGAAGGAATCCTCAGACATGCACTAGAAAACTTAGCATATAGGCCCTTAAATTTGCTCCAGAAGCTGAACTGCTAAAAATAGTAACTGGTCGGTTTTAGCTCAAACTTAGCCAACGGGTAGCTTGACATGTTCTCGATGCAGTGTGACTGTCAAAATTTCAAAAAATGCTGAGAGAATACCTAGAATTACGCACTTACTAAAAATAGTAAGTAGCCAAAATCTGATGAAATTTAGCTGATAGTCCACTGGGAGCACACTAACAACAACATTAGGCTCTGTTTTCAATTTATTCACCTTGTTTGATCCTAGATTGACCAGGAAAGCACAAACCCTAATTTTAAGACTTGGCCAAATTTCACGTTTAAGCTCAATGACGAGCACAATCCTCGAAAGGCAGACATCAGAAAAGAGACAGAGAGAGAGAAAAACCAAAGCCAAAAAGGCCAGAATGGAGCAAAAATTAGGGGTCCCCATCTTGAATGGGGCAATGTGTAAAAAGGTCACAGCACATTGTAGTGGCTATTGCCAATTTTGGAAAGATAAAATTTAAAATAGATTAGGTAGATGGTCAAGAATTAGACGTGTTGACATAAGTGCTAACCAATTTTGAAGAGTATAAGCTATAAAAAACAAGTTGAATTTTGAATTTAAAAAAGTAGAATATGTTGTTTTGACTGAGTCAACACCAAAGATGTTGTTTTGGAGATTCTTCTACAAGACAGGCAATGTAGCAGTTGGGTTGAATGAGTGGAGAATTAAAGAAAATACTGAGTGCCTACTTTTGGAAAAATTAGTTGCCAAAATATTAACTGATGCTTTATGACCACACCCCTATTTTTGTGGATCTGCATGCTAGGTGCCAGATTTGTGGCTGTATGTCTATCAGTTTTGGAGGGAAAATTACTTGTAATAACTTGATATATTGTAAAAATTTCCTCATTGTAAAGGTCAAAAAATGGAAGTATGATTTGTAGTCCTTAGGCTAGAAATAATTTCAGAATTTTTGCACTTAGTTTAGTTTTTTGTACTCTTAGTTTTAGAAAGTGAGATCAAAGATGATAGTTTTCCTGCACCAATGATGTTTTTTGGGTGTAAATGCTGCTTATTTTCTTAAAATCAATAGAAGGAGCCAAATTGAAAACCACCTTTGGTATTGCTCTAAATGGTATTTTTCTTGCTACTATTGATTTGTAATTCATTATATAGGAATAGAAAATATAAAAAAAGATTTGTGATGCAATGAGTTTGAATATGTTAAATGAAAATGAAATATGTTATTTATTCTGCACTATGAATGGATGTGATGTTATAGTCTTTACAAATTGTTTCATTTATTAGTTTTCTTAAAAAGGATACCTTAAAGAATTGCATGTTGGATTAATAAAATAAGTGATCATTCATGTTTTCTCTTAGAAACTTTATAATATCTCTTGTCGTTATTTGATAATCGATGTTAGTTTAGTTTTAGTTTAGAAATACTCTCTAGTTCGCTATCATAGACTAGCAGGCCCCTTGAGCATTTCACCCATTTAGAACACTAAGTTATTTAGTATAGTTATGAACCAACTCCCAAGACATTGGAAGGTGACTGATTTCACAACTGACTGTCTTTTTAAGGAGAGGTAAGGTTGTGTTGATGTGATTTTTGTGACCTCACCAACCAGGTAGAACAAAGTTTCCAAATGGATCCCCTATTCTCTCTTGAACAAAGTATTCGACGTGCTAAGATTGCAAGTAAGATCACGCCTTCAACTCCAAGGTTCCTTAAATGCGAATAGGCTCAGTTTGGTTGATGTGTGTATGCTGTGTACTCACGAGGGGACTTACGTAGTTGTTCAATTGCGTGTAGTAACGACCAATATGTGCCTTGAAGGGGGATTTATGCGCGAATGATTTAGCTTTAGCGTGCAAATGTCCTAAAACTAACCAAGATTGTGCAGAATTGAATGGTTGCAGAGATTTCTAAAATCTAACTTCTAATCTAAATGCAAATGGATACTACGCTCAACTCAAATGAACTTCGACAAACATTGTTTAGCCTCCTATTGGACAGCGTCAACAAAGTAAGTGCAATCTTCAAAGGGTGAAAATGATGTTCAAATCACGATTCAGTAGAGCAACTACCATCACGACGATGCATAACTACCTATGAACCTTGATCGAAGTTAAGAATAAAAAGTCCAGTTGACCACACAAGACGTGCTTACCATCAGCAAGAACGTTAGTGGTATGGATAAAAGAAATTCACTTAAATCAAGCATAAACATCCATGTCTAACTACAAGCATGAAATTAAGTTCCTAATTGAAGTCAAAGGAATAAGAAACCTCACGAACTATTCGAAACAAAGTTGAAATTCACCATCAATGAAAAGCTTTATTAAGAATAGTCTTTTGTGACAATCTCTTACAAAATTCTCTAAGGGAGAATTCCCCTTCTTCTTCAACAATGCAAATGAAAAACTACTCTAACTTAAAAGCTTCTACTCTCTATTCTGCTTTAACAATTGCTCTCTATTCTCTGATTCTATGACTACTAGAGTACAAATGAGGGGGACTCCCCCTTATATAGCTGGCCTGTTTGAATCGACGGCCCAGATCAAATTACAACGGAGGGCTCAGATCGAGCCACCTCAGCCCTAGACGAGTTTGCCCTAAAAACGCCAGAAGGTGGAGGAGTGGCGTCATAAATGCTCCTAAAAATAGCAGATTCCTCCTTTGACTGGTATGAGCAATTAATGCCCACTATCCTTCCAAAAGATTCTCGTCCATGACCCGGATTCCTTTGCTCTTTTCTCTGACCGCGTACGCTATGAATCGCGCCAACACTGCGTCGACCTCTTCTTCTGAAATTGATGGAGTGAGATTCAACTGATACTCCAAGATGGCCACCATTTGTTCATGCTTCTCGCAAGATTTTCCCCAAGTCTCGATGGAATCCTGTGTGCTCTGAATGATCGTTGAAAATGTGGAGATGTTTTCAAAATCTAGCTGGGAAAATGTCCTCACTTCTGAAAAGAACGGCTGCAATCTTGCCCTTAATCCTTCTGCATCTACCTCTTCATTAGTGAGCCTTCTTGCGAATACTGACTCCAAAGTGTTGAGAATACTCTCACGAATATTCCTCATGGCCTTTCTGATCCTGGAAGACTCTATTGCTGCAGTGTCAAAGAAACTCTTCCCTGTGAACGCTGCTGAATGCCATCCACGGAAGTCATATCTATCACCCGCTTGAATTACCCCTTCATTCACCAGAGTTTGCGTGGGAACACGCATCAAAACAGCAAGACGTGGGATAGTATTGTCCTGGAAGATGTGGGTATCTCCCCAAGCCTGCTCAACATCATCCAATCGTGAAAGAATACCGGAAGCATTTTGGAATGCTGAGACGAGATCCGTCATGAACTTTTCAGCCTCAACACGGACACCATTCACCCACTTATCTCCTTCTCGCACAGCCCTCTTTACTTCTTCCAAGCCGCTGATCGGCTCACGTGGCACCTCTGGTGGAAGCTCTGCTGCTGGATTACCTTGAGCAACAGGATGTGCGAGATTTTGCACATACTCAATCAACGCTCTGTGCTCTTTCTTCAACCTTTTATACTTTCCTTCTTTCTTTACCAGCCTATCTTTTAATGCCTGAAATGAACTTTCAGCTTCTTCCACCACTTGCGCTCCTGAAGGGCGTCCCAACTCAACTGTGGTGATTGTGTACTTCTCTGGCATTGCATCACTCAAATCGTGATCTTCTCTTGGGGCAGCGATGTGAAGACTATGGGAACCGGCTTCATTTGTTTCTATCCTTGTATATTTTCTCGCCCTCTTCCGCTTTGGCGACTTGCTCGTTCTATTCAAGAGTTCTTCCATTTCAATTGCGAGGTCAGCATCATCATCTTGGTCCCTTCGGATTGCCTGTGAAATCCAATTTCGTTGAATATCATAAACAATCAGAGGCTGTTCCTCAGTGGCTTCCACTTCCCGAACTTCTTCCCGAGCAGTATTTGGCGGAGGCTCAATTATCTCAACATCATGATCACTTCCCTCATGTGTCCCAACATCTTCCTCTCCGAAGGAATAATCGAAGTGGGTGTCCATGTCCGTGTCTTCCCCTTCATCTTGCTTACTGGCAGCTTCAGGATTATTCACACTCTGAGTGTCCACCTCTCTTGGCATCAGTTGGCTAATTTCACCATCCTCCAGCTCTTCATTCCTTTTAGCTCTCTGACTAACAAATAATGACACTTCACGTACACTAGAAGCGTGAGACACCAACTGAGTTGAGGACGTGTCTTCTGATCCCTGAGGTTCTGGCTGAACGGGCTCTGGTTGAACGGGCTCCCTTCTTTTTGGTTCCGGACCTCGTGTGAGCTGCTTCTTCCTTTTCGCTACCACTGGTGGCTTTCCATCACCCATGAGGTCATACGTGAGAGCGACTCACCTCCTCCTCAATCTATTAACACGCTCGTCCACCCAAGCTCTCGTAAATGTCATGACCGGGATAAATAGAGTGTCTAGATCCACAATCTCCGGCTCGGCCCAATCTATAGGTGGTATAGGTGTGTTTTTCACCGCTTCAAAATCCGGATGGGTGACCCTAGTATCCTCCTCCAGTTGATCTGGCACCTTAATCACCTCACACTCCCTGATTAGCTTTAGAGGCAGCCTTGAAAACATCCTCTTCCTGATTTCGTCCTCGCCTGCAGCATTTGCCCAAAGGTCCTCTAGGTGAGCCTTGTGTTTGTATTCTTCTCCTTGTACCATTCCTATCATTCCCTTGGGGTCAAAATTCTGTCGGCTCGTGTGAAGAGTCAGCTTGTAGAACTTTAGCTCACCCTCGGCCTCCTTGGCTGCTTGTAAAGTCGGGCATTCCTCGAGTGAATTTCCCAACACAATGGGAAAATGAAGACCTCCCTTCTTCTTTCGCCTTATAATTTTGTCATAGGCCACCAATTGCCTAGACAACTCGAGTAGGATCATTCTATTAGTGGGGTACCTAGGCAGCTTGTACACATATGAATCATACCCCGGCAGCCTCAAATAGGTAAATTTTGGGAATTGGATGAACCAACACCCATATTCTTCAACCAACGCTTGAGCCTCCTCGGATAACCTCTACTGTAGCCTTTGCTGAAGTGTTCTCGTGATGTACATGGTGAAGGCATCATTCACTCTTTGAAAGTCACCAGTGTGAGTAAGATGCAACTGTCTGCACGACTGGTGGATCTTAAACTGATTGTAGCCGCAGCCAATGGGCTCCTGGTACGCCAATCCCCTATACTTGGTCATTCGAGCCAACATATAGATGACATATGAGCTCATATAAAATGTTTTCGTTCTTCTGAGGTTCCGGAACTGCTCATCGATGTTGTCACTTATCATCTTTGCCCAGTTCACTTGCTCGTCCCCTTCGAGCACCACACTGATGTAAAAGAACATCCATGGCTCGAATATGAAAGACTGCGGGCTACCATTGACCCTGCTGAGCAACATAATGATGTCGCAATATTCTTGCTTCAGCTCCTCTGAGATTATTTGTTTCGGTAGCCTGGCAGCAGGTGGCTTTGGCTTGCGCATCCATGAGGTGTTTATTCTCTTCATGCACTTCTCAAAGGTTGTGGCGTACATCTTATCTGCCTTGGCCTTGGACTTATACAACATGTTGTCTGTAGCAAGGATTCCAAACGCCTCGCCGATTGCATCTGGAGCGAAATTGGCCATGATCAAACCATCAGGAGAGGTGATAGTCCGATCCTCAGTATTATAGAAGTTGGCGCATTCGAGGATCAACTCAGGACAACGGACCGCCGGTTGGAAGCCTGTTGCATTGTACAACCCACTCTTCACAATATTCTGTGATGCCTCTGTTGGAATTTTCCGCCTTGCCCGTACATTCGGCGTATGAACGTCTCGAGGTTGAAGGACCCGAGGTTGGTGTCCATCAAATTGCCATACTTCGAGATGATCTTTGACTCTGGGATGAAGGACTTCTTTAGGCCCTTGATAATCGCCTGCCTGGAGGTGTTAGCTTCGTTGTTTTCAGCCTTAGTTCCAGCCTTGCTCGTTCCAGCAGCGTCAGCCATCTGCAAAACAAAAGCGAATATTACTCCATCAAATTTTAAAAACGACAATCACGTGAGGGGGCTGGCAGTTGGAGTTGGCTGCAAAAATAAATACGAGTTAGTACGTTAGCAGCCAACCTTGATTTCTCAAGAATTAAAACTTCAACCTCCAGCAACTCACAGCCAAAAGAAATAACTTAACTCCTCACGGGAAATTAACTCTATCAATTTCAACTTCGAAAAAGCGTGTTAAAGTTTGGCAATATTTAAAATCAGCAATTTCGAATTTAAAATCAGCAAGCTTATAAATTATAAATCACCAAGTTTGAAATCAACTCTTCGATAGTTATACATCAGCAACTTCGAAGAGAATAAATCCGAGAGTTTTTAAAGCGAACAAGTTAAGATCAACAAGCTTCGACAAATTAAAATTAGCTTTTCGAAAGTTATAAAACAGCAACTTCGAAAAGTAATCGAAAATCAGCACTTCGAAAATTATAAAACAGCAACTTCGAAGGCATTACGATTTAAACCCAACTCGATTCTAACACTTGGCAATTTCAAACAACTTCAAAAAAAAAAATCAAAGCTCAAGCAACTTCGCATTCAAACAATCTTAGCATTTGAACTCTCAGCATAAATAAATGATTTCAGCATTTTAACTTTTAACTTCAAAGCATTTCGACTTTCAGTAAAACAAAAGCTTCAGCAACTTCGAATACATACCTCAACAACGTGAAGAAATGAAAAATGCTAAACCCCTTTAACTTCGAAGCACTTCGCAACTTGCAACCTCGAATCTCAGCAACTCCAACAATCGAACTTTCAGCAACTTCAATCTCAAAAATCGAACTTTCAGCAACTTCTCGAATCAAATCTCACAACTCAATTTGCCAGCATAAATTCAACTTCGAATCTTGTGAGACGATAATGAAAATCTTCGAAGTTTTATAGCAAAAGGCTGGCGCTAATTTTAGCAGATGCCTTTTATTCCCTTCATCATGACTGACGCGTTTGCTAAAATTAAAAGGGAATATTCCGGTCGTCTGGCAGTTATTATGACAATTTGCTATTCGGGGAGATTCTTTCCTCGATTTAAATTTAAAATTCCCTCCCGACTGTCAGTTACCTCTAGTGATTTCGAGAAAATCATTTTTACATCGATTTGAAGTTATCTCGACTGCATTTTAAAATGGCACTTTTAATTAATTAAAATTTTAATTTAATTGCCAGTTTAATTTATTTCTTTTTTCAACGCATTTAAAAATTCGATATCGATTGTCGAAACTGGCTAGGCATTATTTTATTTTCCGTCCATAATCGACTTCCGAAACAAATTCCCCTTGTTAAATCGTCCGAAATTTTAAAATTGCATGGGTCAAAATCGAAGGGGGAATTTAATATTAGACTTAGGAAAATAATTAATTAATTAATTAAATTAATTTCTCCGTCTTGCTAAGAGAAATTTTAATTTCTTCCGAATGCCTTTCAATTTCGATTTAATCACGCTGAGAAAATTTCAAGTGCCTTCAAAGTCAAAATTTAAAATTTTAATCTCCACTTGATTTTCTTTTTATTTCAAACGTCTTTTAATTTATTTCTTGCTTTTTATACACGCCTTAGGCAAATTTTAAACTTCTTTTTGATTTCTCAAGGGCGCAATTTGAAAGGGAGACTTTTAATTTCCAACACCAAGGCGCATATACTTAGATCCAACGCCCTTTGATTTTCTTGATGCCATTTAATACTTTCAAAAATTGTTGCTTGAAATGTTGAATCGTTTTTTTTTATTTTGAACGCCTTTTTAATCTCATTTCTTTGATTTTTTTATCCCCCACGTTTTGATTTTTTGAAATTAAACGACTTTAGATCTTCCTTCTTTAAAATCCAATTTTATCAGTCAAAGGTGGGCGCAAATACAAGGGTCAACATTCAGCTCTTCAACATTGGGCGCAAATCATAGGTGGCACTTTCGATTTTAATGACTTAGACGTTTTTTATGTTTCCACCTGCTGGGGCGCATTTGAGTGCCTCAACTTTCAATTTCCAGACACTGGGCGCATACGGGAGGTCAAGCACCCAATTAGGGGCGCACTTTAGTGTCTTAACTTTCAATTTCCAATACTTAGAGACTTTTCAAATATCTTCTCCTCTCCTTAGGCGCATATTAGATGATGAGCTTTCAGTTTCAACTTAGGCGCATATAGCTAGTGGAGGTTTCAATTTTAACACTTAGGCGCATTTGGGACCTCCACCTTCTAGTTTCACCCAAGGGCGCATATAACTATCAAGCTTTCACTTTTGGCACATGGGCGCATTTGGCATGGTCAACTTTCACTTTTACCACCTCAGGCGCATTTTGCACCTTCAACTTCCAGTTTTTGACTTAGCCGTTTTCAGCTTTCATTTTTTTTATAACTTGGGGCGCATATGGACCATCTAACTTTTCATTTTTGCTTTGGGCGCAAATCACCCTTCAAGGTTTCATTTTTGGTACTTAGTCAAATTTTTGAAATCCAGGTAGAGGCGCAAATCACCCCCTGTGCTTTGAGGCGCAAATGAGGGTGTGAGGCTTTAATTCTTAACGCCTTATGTAGATTGTCAACACCTTTAATGAGGGGCGCAAATTGACCCCAGAGCTTGCATTTTCGACTCTTAGAATCTTTCTCAATTCAACTCCTTAAGATGGGCGCATTCTGAAGGGTCAACATCCAGCTTTTTGCCATGGGCGCACTTAAGGGGGCAAGCATCCATTTTCAACGCTTTGAGTCACCTTCAAGCTTTTAAGGCGCATTTTGCCCTTTGATCTTTGAATTTCTTGCCTTAGACAATTTCATGTTTTTGCTCTGGGCGCATATTGCACTTGGCACTTTCATTTTTGTCATAGGCGCATATCATGTGTCTAACTTTCATTTTAACACCCCAAGCGCATATTGCCTATCAAACTTTTAGTTCATGTCCCAGGCGCATTTGAGGGGTTAGGCTTCCAATTTCAACTTCGGCGCATTTGGGACCTAGAGGTTTCAATTTTAAATACTTAGCCAATTTTAAGCCATCTCCAGGCGCATTTAACACCTTCTACTTTCAATTTGGTTGGGGCGCATTTGATGGGTCAAACATTCACTTTCCAACACTTAGTTTTTTTTTTTCTAACACCTAGGGGCGCATTTTGCACATATGCAACTTCCAATTTATGCCACTTAGGCAAAATCCTTAAATTTTCAATCAGGGGCGCATTTCATGGGTCTTACTTCCATTTTGTGTCATGGGCGCATATAGTAGGGTCTCTGTTCATTTTGTGTCATGGGCGCATATAGCAGGGTCTCCGTCAAGTTTCTGACACTTAGAAAATTTTCACTCCAACCTTCTTTGACCCAGGCGCATTTGGGGGGGTCAAGCTTCCAATTTCAATGCCTTAGAAATTTTTTCACTTCCTCCATCACCTTGGGCGCATTTTGACCCTGCTACGTTAAGTTTCCCAGACTTAGCCATTTTTCCGCCTCTTGAAAGCGGGTTTCATTACTGGACTCGAAATTTTATCCATTTTAGCAAATTTTACGCCTGTTGCCAGATTTGAGTTGATTCTCCCTGGTCGACCCTAACTCGCCCTGACTTTCTATTTTTAGAAAGTTCCTAAAATTTCGCGCCGTTGACTAGATTCTGACTCCTGAAAGCCCGATTTTCACTTTGCTCTGAATTTTGACTAGCTTGTGCTGTCAGCGCTCGATGCCTGTTTGTACCTGCTATTTTTAGCAACCTGCTAAAAATAGAAACTGCTCAGAAAGTCTTCAAACTTTGCGTATTGAATGCCCAAAACATGGTGATTGCCATTGGATGTTGCTCCTGCGTGACTGTCAGGTTCCACCCTTGATTTTAGGAAACCCTAATTAACCTGCTAAAAATAGCACTTATCAGATTCTTGATTCTCTGTAACTTTGTTTGCTTTGAAATTCGCGCCACGGACTTTTCATCACGTGCTTGACTTGTGCTCGCTGAGATATGGTGCCAACCCGCCAATTATAGCTGCTGCCGAAGTGACTTACTATTTATAGTAAGTGTTGGTTTCTGAGGCCTTCCTTGCTCCGTTCGCTTTGAAATTTGGACATTATGCCCGTTGTTGGTGAACTTGCCCATTTGTGCTGACGTCGAGATCAACTTTCTATTTATAGCCTCTGTCCAAAATGCCTTACTAAAAATAGCAGGTTCTCCGATTGCCTTCAAATTTTGCCAGCAGCTTCTCGGAAGGATGTCAATCATGATGGATACCTCAGTTTTGACCATTTTGACCTCTAACTCCTCATTTTTAGCGCTGAAGCTTGAAACCCTAATTTTGTTCATGTCGCTCAAATGAGCTCCGTTTGACCTCGTTCCAATTGCATGCTAGTTAGTTTGTAGTTCTGAAGTGTTGAGTAGCTGCCCAAGTGATACCTGCTAAAAATAGAGAACGGCCGGAAAAGTGACCAACCGGCTGCCAGATGATCTTGCATGTCATACTGCCCGAAAAATCTTGAAAAACCCAGAAAAACCTAGAAAAATCTTCAACATGCATGCACTGGCTAAAAATAGTAAGTTTCCGAAAAGTGATCAGCTCCATTTGCATGTTACATTGTTGCGAAGCTCGTGGAAAACCCAGAAAGAAAATGCTGACATGCGCTGAAAATATCTTCATGTAAACCCTAATATTGGCCTCCAAAGGCCGAATGCTGAAAGTCATCATCATACTTCGCATGTCACATCACTGCGAAGGTCTCGAAAAACCCACAAGGAATCTTCGAACATGCGTTGAAAAACTCTGTGTTTAAGCCCTGAAAATTGCCTCTGAAGGCAGAACTGCTAAAAATAGCAAGTTGTCCGTTTCTGCTCAAAATTTGCCAAAAGTGAACTTGGAGTGCTCGGAATGCAATGAAGTTGCCAAAATGCGAAAATCCTAAGGAAATCAACCCTAAACTGACACTTACTAAAAATAGAAAGATGGCAAAATTCAGTGAAAATTTAGGGGATGCTTGCTGAAAACATGGTAATAACTCTGCTAGGCTCAAAAGCTAAATAATCAACTCAATTTGACCTCAACGTGACCTAAAAGATGTGAAACCCTAATTTCAGACTTGGTCGAATCTTACGTTCAAGCTTGCTGATGGGAACGCCCCCAGAAAAGAAGACAGCGGAAAAGAAGCAGAACGAGAGAGAAAGACAAAAAGCAAAGCCAAAAGACCAGAACGAAGCAAAAATTTATGGGTCCCCATTTTAGATGGGGCGATGTGTGAAAAGGTCACAACAGGTTGTTTACAGTCTTGCTTGTGTTGCTATGTCATTTTTTCCATCAACAAAATTGGCGCTAGGAGGGGAAATTAACAAGCAAGCTAGAGCATATTGGTTGATTCTGACTTGAAAGGTTTGAACAAGTTCTTAGGTCCTGTTGATGTGTTTTTCGTGACCGCACCAACGCAGAATAAAGTCGCCAACGGCTACCCTATTCTCTCTTGATCAAAGTATTCCGCATGCTAAGATTGCAAGAAAGTTCATGCGTTCAACTCCAAGGTTCTTTCAGTGCGAATAGGCTCAGTTTGGCTCGATGTGATTTGCTGGTATTTCAAGGGGACTTACAGAATTGTTCAGCGGTTGACAGCAGACAGCTGACTAAGGGTTTTCATGTAATTCGAATGATTTGGCAGGTGAGCACGGGATTCCTAATACTAATCGGAAATGTGCGGAAAGTAAAAGGGGGTTTAGGGCCTAAGAAACTAACATTCTATTCTAAATGCAGGATATGTGGGGCTTCGTTTCAATAGACTTCAACCGGATTTCACCTAGCCTCCGTCGGACAGCCTCAGCAAAATCGGTGCAATCTTCAAGGGAAATAGCGAAAGATGTTCAAGTTATGACTTAACATGCATACACCATCACAACGACGCATATAAGCATACAAATCACAACCGAAGTTAAACACAAAATAATGTCCAGTTGACCACACAAGGCGAACTTATCATCAACAAGCCGCTAGTGGTATGGAGTAAAGCGAAGCTATCTCAATGAAACACCACACATCAAAGTAAGCTACTTGCATGAATTTAAACTACTTGGATACGAAAGGAAGAAGAAACCTTGCTAGCATTTCATGACAAGACGAATTTCATCATCAATGAAAAGATCTATTATCATAAAATGTGTTACACAACAATCTCTTCAAAAGTTTTCAAAGGGAAAACTTTCTCTCTTCTCCAAATTATGCAACAATGCTCTACAATGCTACACTATCTAATTCTAATGCTAATACTCTCTCAATGTCTCTTGTCTACTATCTAATTCTAATGAATTACAAATGAGGGGGACTCCCCCTTTTATAGCTAGCCAAGTCCCAAAAGACGGCTAGGGTTACAATCGATAGAGTGGCCAGAATCGTGCCACCTCAGCCCTAAATAATATTGCCCTAAAAACCGCCACAGAGGAGAGTGGGGTAATAAATGCGCCATAATGTCCACCATCATCCTTCTAGAAGATTCCATTTGTAGACGCGTTCACATTGTTCTCGATCTTCTTTCTTGGCGTTGTTCTTTGATTTCTTCCACTTGAGGGTCTTCATCTTCGTCACTTTGAGTTATACTAAGTCTTAACACTTAGCCATTTTGTACGAGTACCTGGGGTGCAGCACAATCTTCATGATTGCTTTCCACTTCAAAGTCATACGGCCTCAGCTTGTTATTTCTCACCGAAGCAAACGAGGAGGGGTATTAGAATACTTCATGATATAAACTTAACTCACTTACCTGATTTTCATGCTTTGATCTCCAAGCGTTCATCACCAACTTTGTGTTCAAGTTCATGCCTTAGACAAACTTCATCTTTGAGAAATTCATTTCCCCTGCTGGAGCTCTGACAACCTTGGTTTTATTCACCTCTGGTTCAAGGAAACTATCTTCACGAAGGATTTAAGCAAATTCACCTAGGCATTTTCTTTCAAATTCGTCGTCTGGAGGATTTTACCTTGAGAACACATTTTCTTCACATTTGCCTTAGAAAATTTTCACATCTCCCTTAGGAAATTCATCAACCTAGCGCTCATCAAAAATATCCATCTTGAAGGCCGCAGCAAAGCATGGAAGGCTTTAAAATCAACTCCTCATCGACAATCTTCGATACCCAGAAGAAAATTTTTTCCAGAATGCGTCGAATTCATGGGTGCATGACGAACGGGTTCATTTAATTCTGTTGAATTTTGAACCTTAGAAAATTATTTCCCATTGAAATTTAAATCCTTTCTTCACATCTGTGAAGATTTCTTGTCGCTCTGACTTGAGAAATTTTTACCCATCCAGTGGAGTTGGCATTCACTGACTTTACCTCATGCGACTCATCTGTGCTTCAAGAAAAATTCCATCACCTCTCCAGACTTAAGCATTTTTCTAAGGGAGAAAAATATTTTGTGCCTTAGAAATTTTTGAATCACTTCGAAAATTTTGCCTTAGAAAATTTTATATCCAACTCGACCAATTTTGCCTGTGAAAATATCAACTTCGCTTAGAAATTTTTTATAGAGGTGCCTGGCATATTTTGCTTTTCTAGCCACCGTTTTGTATTTTGTTCCATACTTACAAGGCAATTTCATCCAACGCCTTAGAGATATTTCATCACTTCAACTTATACTTCACTTTATACTTAAGGCGCATAGCACACTGAGAAAAGAAAACCACGCCTTAGCAATTTATTTCCACCCTTTTGCAATATTTTCTAACACCTATATCACTCATCACCCTCAACGCCTTTGAAAAATTCTCTAACACCTTGTAACTTTTAGGCGCCTAGCACACACATGAGGGAAAATCACGCCTTAGACACCTTGGAATATTCCCCATCTTGTTTTTGTCTTTACTTGCCCTTATTTGGGCGCATTTCTTATGTGGAGGAGGATAACTTTCTAACGCCTTTCCTTGTGACTTTTCAGCTTCTATTTTTTTGTCTTCACTTGCATGCATTTGGGCGCATTTTGGCCCTTGAGGAGGATGAAAACATTTGACTAGTTTGACTTTATCCAGCTTATGCTTGCATGGGGCGCATTTGAGGTGTGGAGAAGGATGAATTTTACTTAGAAACTTTTACAACTTCCCTCCTTCTCCTTGGGCGCATTTTAGCATGGCAGGAGGATGAAATTCGTTGACTTTCCTTGACCTTTTCTTCTTGTTAACTCCTTGGGCGCATTTTGCCAGTGGAGGTGGATGAGAGTTGAAGTATGGGCGCATTTAGGCAAGGGTGAAGGACAAACATGTTGACTTTTCTTTGACCACTCCAGCTGTGGGAGCATTTTACCTCTGGTGAAGGATGAAACTCCATACTTAGAATTTTTTATGCCTCCTTACTAGCTGGGCGCATTTTCCATGTGATGAAGGATGAAAACATTTTCTTGACTTCCAGCTTGATGAGGGCGCATTTAGCTATGTGTGCAGGATTGAAGTTCCAGACTTAGAACTTTTTCATCATTTTTGCCAGCTTCTCATACCCTGCTATTTATAGTAAACCCTCTCATTTTTGCACTTCTGAAGATTGGATCAACTTGAAATTTTGAACGTAGCATCCTCATAGCTCTATTGTCCTGTCAACACTGCCGTTTTTAGCTGACCTGCTATTTTTAGCCCGCTTCTGAAGGTGGTTTACTATAAATAGTAACCTCATGTTTCTGATAGCTCCACTGCTCCGATTAAGTTGAAATTTGAATGAGGCGCTCCTCACCACGTGACCTGTCTGCCGAAACTGACGCATGCAACTGATTTACTATTTTTAGCATGTTTCCAAATTGACTTACTATAAATAGTAAGTGCTCCGTTTGACTTGAAATTTCACCAGCAGATAGCCTGAAGAACGTTGATCGCGGTGGTTTACACCGGATTTTGAAGATTCTGAGTTTTTATGCCTATTTTTAGGCTCCGAAGCTGGAAACCCTAATTTGCTTTGCATGCGTATCAAATGAACTCTGTTTCCCTTCATTTCTGTGGCACTGCGATCAGCTCGTGATTCTAAATTGCTGGGAGGCGGCTGCTGGGACACACCTGCTAAAAATAGCAAGTTCCTTACTGAGTGAGAATCCTCGTTTGCATGTCATACCATCGCGAAGCTCTCGAAAAACCCATCAGGAATCATCCGACATGCAAAAGAAACCCTGACATGCAAACCCTAAAAATAGCCTCGGAAGGCTGAATCCTGAAAGTGGTCACCTTGACTTGCATGTTACATCATCGCGAAGGTCTTGAAAAACCCAGAAGGAATATGCAGACATGCAAAGAAAAAATCTGCATCTGCACCCTAAAATTTGCTCCGGAAGCCGGACTGCTAAAAATAGTAAGTCGTCTGTTTTTGCTCAAATTTGGCATGCAAGCAGTCGGATACACTCTGAACTTAGTGTGACTGTCGGAATCTCAAAAATGTTGACAGATTGCCCGTAATTTCACACTTACTAAAAATAGTAAGTACCTCGGAATCAGATGAAAATTTGCTGGGAGCCTGCTGGAAGCACACTAACAACAATGTTAGTCTCAAATTTCATGTTATTCACCTCGCTTGACCTTGAACTGACCAGGAAAATGGAAACCCTAATCTTCAGACTTGGCCAAACTCACGTTTAAACTCAGTGACAGGCTCAATCCCGAAAAGACAGATAGAACGAGAGAGAGACAACAGCAAAAATAAACCAACACCAAACCAAAAACATCACAATAGGTCCACTCCAAGTAAAGGACCTTTCTTTGAACTTGGATTTCCCACTAGACCAAGAACGAATTGTAGAAATCGAGTTACACTACCAGAAACCCCACCAAGAACTCCACCAAAACCACCACCAAAACCACCACCATTCCAACCCAATCCACCACCTCCAATGGCATTCTTCATAGGGAAACATCACCCTTAGGGACCATTCTAGGAGGTTTCCTTGATATGTCTAAGAACCCAAAAAGATTCCACTCAAGATATGCTCACGAGGAATCACAAAGTGTTGAAGAACACATTCAAGCATTCAAAGATGTATGTGTAAGGGCCCAAATACAACACCATGATGTAGCATGTAGGTTGTTACCTTATTTGTTGGGGGTCATTGGCCTACAACTGGTATTTAGATATGCTAACTAGATCCATTAATAGTTGGAGGGACTTAGAGAATGCCTTCACGAAGCAATTTCGTGTCTATGTAGACCTGACTATCCTTTACCATCATTTTGCTACCACCATGAAGGAACCCAACAAACTACTTTCCTTGTTTAATAACAGGTTCCAAAGAATGTACAAAAGACTACAAGCACCTTATGTAGTCACATAAGACATTACAATATAGGAATACCTCAATGCTCTCAACCCATTGACAACCTTGTTTCTGCATAGAACATACATTGCTACTGAAACCAACACATTGGCCAAGGTGTACAATTTAGCCATTTTACTACAACAACAAATAACTCCCTTACTAGTTGGAATAGGGGGATCCTTACCTTCATTAGGACTCCAAGGGATACATAACTAGATGACTATGATAAACCATGCAATTACTAATTACACCTCGTTAATGAATATAGTCCCTGGGATGTCTAACTCTGCATATGGGCCATTTGTAGAAATACATCCCACACCCATGCTATCTTGGTTGAACAATGGAATTAACCATACTCAATCCAATAACACAACAATTTCTAGGATGCTTGAGTTCTTCAAATGAATCCCTAGTCATCAAATAAATCTTGGAGGACATAATTATCAACTTAAAACGGAGAAGATGGTAAAATAGCCCAAGCTGATTCCCAACCTGCCTAGCCTAATTCAAGTGGAAATGATGGACACGTGGATCGAATTTAAGGATCTCATATTTCTGCTTCAGAAAGACAATCAACATGAGACATATACCTATGATGCACATGCCTTCTAAACCTAAAAAGGAGGCCACTTTTTTTGAAACTAGAATAGGGGACCATTTACTACTTCCAACCCCCCTAATAGTAGTTCAATACCACTAGAACCCAAGGCTAATAATAACCCTCAACTGCCTAAAGGACTAGCCAAAGGTCAAAACAAAAGTAACCTTTCCTTTGTTGCCAAAATACAATTCTAAAATGAATTAGACTATGATGTAACTGACAAAATCTAAAAGATTAGATCAAACATGTCTAGTTTTGATGTTTTGCAGCACTGTCCTAGTTAGCAAGAAGTCCTTATCAATACCCTAGATAAAGCAGGTTAGTCAAAAGGAAAAGATAAGGTAGCTATCATAGTAGACATGAACGTGACCATGCATTGAGGAAAGATAGTTTTTCCTCTCTTTTTGCTTAGCTTGAGGATATTTGAAAATAATTTACATAACTATTTAATAGATTTTGGTGCCTCAGGGAATGCCATGTCATACTCTATCTACCAAAAGTTGGGCATGATCCCCATGCAGACCCAAAAAAGAGTTATAGAATTAGACAAAATTGAGGTCAACATAGTGGGGGAATTAAAGGATTTCTTTGTACAGTTGGGATCAAACCCTAGGATTCAACACTATATGGAAATTTAGATGTTTGATATTCTAGAAATGTATAGTATGCTCTTAAGTAGAGATTGGGTGAAGGTTCTGGGTGGGTATGTGGAAATTGAATTTTATCACATGTGGCTACCATGGAAAGTTCAGCCAAACCAAATTAGGATTGAAAGTGAACCTCGTTTGAAATACATGATCATGAAGTATAACCATCCCAATGAAGTTTCCTACTTGGAAACTAAACCAAGAGTTTATAGGATCTTAATGAGATCATGAATTTTACGACAATCACTAATGGACAACCATCAATATAACTGTATAGGAGTAAATTTGCTTCCCTTACACAAATTCCCCTTTCATATACCTTCACCTTAGAAAATCAAATCCGAAGGAAAAATTCTACATCACCCAACTCCCTTCCTTCCACTAAGTGTTTTTCTCTTATGTCAGTGAGAGAATATTTGTTAGGGACGTGCGTGCGGTGTGTAGACATCCATATGGTGTGCTTATGTCCCTAATGGATTCTGGTGTTTAAAGCTAGCAGAGGCATTACACTTTTCATTGGGGTCGATTTTTAATGTCCCTCTTCGATCAAATGACCCCGAATATGGCAGATTCTTCCCTCTTCTCCTTCAAATTCATCCATTCTTCATTCAAACCATCTCTTTTTGCATTCTCAAGCACCTCAACTTCATTCTTCACTCTCAATAGCACTTCAACACTCCATTACAACAACAACAATACTCCATCAACTCCACAAAGCAAGTGTGAAGTAAGCCATTAGCAGTGTGGGCTTGGGGTCTTGCGAGACTCTCCTTTCCAAGTCTATATTCTCCTCCATTGGCTAGTGAGCTTTTGGGTGGAGGTGGTAAAATTTCACTCCTCTCCTTTGTGATTTGGTTGAGTAGCACTTTACTATTTTGTAGTGTTCATTGCATCTCTACTTTCTTTACTTCTTTATCACATATTTCTATCTTGTTGCTACCTGGCTATCCATGGAGGTGGAAACACCAAAACAAGGGTTTGACTGAGGTAGAACCTATACAGCCCCAACAATTTTCCCCTCTTTCTTGTGTGTAGGTAGATGTGCATTTGGAGCTAGCTGGTAAATGTGCATCCTTGTGAGATCATCTTTGTCACCCTAGCTCTCATTTACTTGTTTTATCATTTTAGTTTCTATTTTCTATATCTACTTGTCTTGTTTTTACTGTCAAGGTTAGCTAGCTAGGCTGCAATATTTCTTTTGAGTAGTTTGTATTGTGTTCACTTTTTTTTTATCATACAGACGCCAACATGCCGTAGTGACATCCCAAAATTTCTCTATCATCCTTAGACACAGAGCTGTCTAAGGCACAGTATCAACTCTGAAAACTGGCTTGCTTAGCCTAAACTTAAGTTCAAATTTTTAGAGTGATTGAAGTACATTATAGTCATAATTTTTGATCCTCATCCTAAAATATTCCTTTAGAGTGAGATAAGTTAGGGAAGCACTCCACTCTTGGCTCTTTGTGACCTGGAGCCTTGACGTGGTTGGTACCCCTCTCTTACATTTTTGGTGAACCCAATGTGAAACATTTTGGTTTTGTCTTGCAGTTTTGAAAGCTCCTTTCCTCTTGTTCTTGGAGCATTGTAGGTGTGAACATTGTGGAGCTTTTCACCTTGCAACCCAACCTACGACCCCTAGTAGGCATAGTTGGAAGGTTCCATAAGTGTTGTGTAATGAAACCTTGATTGGGTCACTGTTCTATTATATGAGCTTTGGGGGCTTTGTGAGAGTATCATTCAATGCACGCGATGACCTCTTTTTTGCATCAACTTATTCCCTCTGTGCAACCTGTGAGCAGTGGTACAGGTATAACCTTCACCTCACAGGATCTACCAATGGGCTTTAATAGGGAACCATCTCTCTACATCCTTGCATGAACGAATGGGAACATTGTAGTAGGTGTTCTTGTTGATCCGACATCTCAAGTGAATATCATAATTGAGGAGATCATGCTAATTAACTTTCTGCATAAAGATGGGTACAATGCACCTATGAGCACCATATGCATGCATAACAAACTTTCCATACCTCCTCTTGGTAGTAATGTTTTATTAGTTCTCATTGGACCTAAATCTATAAATCTTTTTTGTTTGATATAATCCTGGGGTTTGAACTCTTCACAGTGAAGTTGGGTATCCCCAGGTTAGTAGCTATGAACATAGTTCCCTCGGTTGTACATAAGTGTTTGAAATTCATGCATGGGGGTTCCATACATGTGATCCACGACATTGGCTATAAGTTACCAATTAAACATGGTAGTTATTCCTTAGATTACTTTTGGCCTGCACCCGTTGGTCCCCTTCCATTTAGAAAGTACCTCTTGTACAAGACTTATCAAAAGTACAAGAAATGGTGCTTAACACCGAGAGTGAGATACCCTCCATCGCCTTATGTTGTTTCACATAGGGCTTACTTGAAAGCTGATAGTGATGTCGCTAAGGCATGTAGAAGGGGAGAAGAGAAGTGCTCCCAAGATCCTTTGTCTTCCTCTTTCGTTGTTTAGCCTGATTCTCCCTCTTGCCCTGTTGTGGCACCATCAGATTCTATTTCACGTTTGTGAGAGAATCCTATGGTTCCCACCTGGTGAAAGCCTAAGTGTTCTACATTCGAGCTTCATGTTCTGCCGACGAAGCCTATGCCTATTCGATATGGAAGAAAGAAGGGTTTATGTGGGGAATCCTCTATGCCTTGGCCTCTGTAGCCTCACACCACTCCTGCTCCAAAAGTAGTGAACGGAAAGAGGCTCGTTGCTGAGGCACTAGAGCCGACTCCCCCCGTAGTTTCTCAATCTGCCCCCACTCTCGTGTAGGAGCCTATCCCTCCGCTGGAAAAAGTTGTGGCAGAGACTCCCATGGCTGAGCAGGAGTCTTCTACTCCTTTGCAACCTTCAACCTTTAGCTTGAAGATTCACAAAAACCTCCTTGCACGTGAATGCAAGCGCCAACAAAAGGCTCTCACGGCCTAGCAAACCACCTTGCAGAGGAAGGAAGAGGAGATGACTGCCCCTGCTTCATGACCCCCTGTTGTGTCCTCCTCTCTCCTCCCCTTTTCTTCCATTCAACCAAGCTCCATATTGGTTTTGGCTCCTATTGTGAGTGCGCATGACCCTGAAAAGGTGTAGATGTTCATCACTCCTTCGGTCGAGCCGCCCTTGTTGATGTTCCTTTCGGACATTCTACCTTTTTCAAAACCCATGGATATGCTGAATACTTCGGTGGTGTCTGTTTCAAATTTCTCCTCCTCCTCTTCCTTCATGTCTCTTGCCTTATCTATGGGGAATTCTCATCCCCCAACGAAACAAAAGATGGAGGATGTCCCTTCCAGCAATAGAGGTCATAAGAGAATCCCACCCTCTCTAAGGGGTGGTCCTGTGTTGGCTTGTTCTATCTTATTGACAAAACCAACCCCGACTTCCCCTGAGCTCGTCACTGCTCCTGAGTCACTTGGTAGCCTAGCAGTGAATCTCAAGCACAACCCTCTCCATCTATTGAGGTATGACATGTCACTCCAATTAAGTGCATGTTTAACTCTTTGGATGAAGTTTCGACCTTGTTAGCAATCTTTGTGAAATCGCTAACCATAGCTCCACAAGAGATTGTTGTGACCTAATTCACACCTCGCCCCATTGCAAATGGGGACCTTTGTTTGCCTTTTAGGGTTTGCTTTCGCCTGCCTCGTTTTGTCTGCTCTTCATTTGGGGGTTTTGAGTCTCAATTTTGAATGGTCACCCGAGTCAAGCAAGTGAATTTTAGCCTGGATCAATGAATAAGCAACGCCATCTTGCTTAGAAGGCCTAGAAGATGAAGATCGACTATCGTTTTAGTCAAATCCGACACCTCCAAGTTTTTAGGGTTTCTCACCCCGGGCCCCCTATTTTTTAGGACCTACTTTTTTGGCACTTTTGGGCAATTCTGGTATCCCTATTTTTTAGGGTCTATTTTTGGAAAGTTGCTATTTTTGGAAAATTTCTATTTTTAGAAAGTTTCTATATTTGGAAAGGTCACGAGTTTCGAAAATCCACTCAGAAGTTCGAAAAGATCAACGAAACTCTCAGAAAATCGATTTGAATTTTTTTTGAAATTTTGGTAAAATTCTGGAAAATCACATAAAAAGTTCAAAATCTGGAAAATTTGTTCAAAAATGGTGAGAAATTCTAGAAAATCATAGAGAAATCTGGTGAAGAGCACAAAAAATGGTGAATAAGATGATGAATCCGTCAACAAATTGGTGAAAAATCAGGAAATTCATCAAGAAATCTGAACAATCCATGAAAAATCTGAGAAACTCATGATAAATCTAAACATTCGTTCATGGAGAAGACTAAACTTTGTGAAAAAATCACCTAAGTGTGGAGATGGCTCAGCTTGGAGAATGGAGGAGTTAACATCAGAAATATTCAGCCAAGCAATGGTAATGGCAAGCTAAATACTAAAGTGCGCCTTGGCTAAATGGTAGATGGCAAGGCCATGAAGGAAATCCGCCCATGTCAAAGCATCCAATGGTTGGCCATATGATGAAGTCCGCCCTTGTGTGGCTGGGTAAAGATTGGCAATGGCAAACAAATGTACAAAGTCCCCCCAGCAACATGGGGTAAATGGCAAGCCAACTAGTAAAGTTCACCTATGTCCATGTGGTGAATGGCAATGAAAGCAAGCAAGTCTGCCTTGTCCAATGGCAACAAAGATGAGCAAGTCCGCCCTGTCCATATGTTAAGATGGCATGCTAAACAATGAAGTTCGCCTTAGCCAAGAAACTAAGTGGCATCAAAAGAGAGGAAGTCTGCCTTGGTCAAAGATGTCAATGGCAAACAAATGCATGAAGTCCGCCCTTGGAAAAGAGGAAAATGTCTAAGGCAATGAGCAAATGGTTAACCACAAGCTGAAGTCTGCCCTTAAGAAATGTTGAAATGGCATCAAACATGAAGAAGCCCGCCCTTGTCATGGCCTAGCATGTGATGAAGTCCGCCCTCAGCCAAGAAGTCAAGTGGCAATAAAATCAAGCAAGTCCGCCTTGTCCAATGGCAATAAAATGAAGGAAGTCCGCCTTGGATAGTTTGAAATGGCTAGAACAAAGCCAAAGTCCACCTTGGGTAAAAGAAAATGGCTTAGAGAATGACAAAGTTCACCCACTATATGGCAATGCTATAGAGGAGGTCCGCCCCAAGTCAAAAGGGAAAGTGGCATCAAAAGTTATAAAGTCTGCCCAGCAAGCTATGATATGGCAACAAAGCAAGGCAAGTCCGCCTTGGACATGAAAGAGATGGCAAAGAAATGAGTCAAGTCCGCCATGCTTAAAGGAGGGGAAAAAATAAAATTTTTGCCTAAGTCTAAACCTTTGGAAAATGAAAATATGCATGGCACTTAGAAAATTCGCCCAAGCATTTAGAGAAAATTTTCACCATGGTTAGCTAAATTGTGGAAAAATCAAGAGAATATGGCCAAATAAAATCGGACATGGCAAAATAATTTTGGACAAGAGGCAATTCGTGGCTAAAGAAAGTTGGACGTGGCTACATAAATGTTGGATGGAAAGGATTTTTGGATGAAATAAAATTGGATATGGCGAGATAAATTTTGGGAAAATGATCAAAAAATCATGGACGTGGCCAAATAATTTTGGAAAAAAGGATAGAAATTCGTGGCCAAACAAATTGAACGATAGAGATTATGGCAAGAAAATTGGAAAAAATGAAAATTCGTCTAAGGCATTGATGAGGAAATTTTTGAAAATCAAAAAATGATTGGCCATAAAAATGAATGGGTTGAAATTGACACATGGAATAATTATTTTGATTATTTTAATTATTCATTTTTCAAACACCTAAAAGGATAAGCCTTGAAAAAATTGAAATTGGAAAGAAAGACAAAGAGTTTTGTTGGACTGGCGATGAAATTGGAAACTTTCCTGGACAAGAGCATTGAAGATAGAACTTGCTATCCGGAAGCAAAGTGAAAGATGAGTTCAAACTCAATTCGAAGGAAACATTGCAAATTTGCTAAAGAGATCGATCTTCTCACCTCTATAAGGGATTTCATTTCTCATTTGTGCAATCATTCGATTTTTGAAGAAGGTGTGAGAAGAAACTTGTTGAAGAAATTTGCAGCAAAGTAAAAGAGAGAATTTTATTAGCTTGCATCGTGATTGTGATCATTTCTCTAGAAGTCACAAGGCAGATTTGTTTTGTCCATTTCATTTTAGCATGAAGCTTCATTGTTTATTTTCTTTCTAGCTTGATTTTTTCCACGAAGTCTAAATTAATAACTAGCTGGAATGTCCTTCGAAGTAATTTAAATGTCGAATTATAATTATTTTCTCTACTTTTTCTTGCAGATCTATTTTCGAAGCAGTGAAGATGAAATTCACCAGTAAGGGTGTGCAAACACAATCGAAAATCAAGTCCAAGTGGGAGCACGTTGTGGACACTGATCTTGGCCAGGTTGACCTCGAAGACTTCCAGAAGAGAATGTACGGGACTGACGGACGTCTGCCTTCACCAATTGCCATGAGGATGATGCGCAATGGAATCGTCCACGCAGCTAGATTTCCACCAGCAAAAGAATGTCCTGAGCTAATGGTAGAATGTGCACTACACTACAATGCATGAGACAGACAGACAAAAGCTCCTGACGGAAGAGTCCTTGCCTATTTATCTGAGCCAGCAATCCCAGAAACGTTTGGAATTCCAGTATACAATCGAACATCCTACCGCACCAAGGAAGATGCACTCAAGCTATATCAGAGCCAGCAGGATCTTTGTGCATCCAACATAAACAAGAATTGGTTACTAAAACCTAAGCCTACTGCAAGCAAGATGCCAAAGAAATCGCTCTGAACCCACTTCAAAGAGGAATATGGTGACATTGTTTTACTACTAAACAGAATAGTAGGCAGTGCCCACGGTGCTCCTTTCAAAAATTGGATGTACTATTTTATTGATGAGATAATCACTGGAGTCAAGATGTTCAATTGGTCCAAAATGATTAGTGATAGCTTGCATGAGAAGTTAGTCAACTTTGAGGAGACCAAAACTTTTCACATGAGCTCATACATTGTATATTCACTTGCAAGATATTACAAGTATCCTGGCTTGACTTGCAAATGCGTGGTTGGCAATGGCCAAGGGCAATTCAAAGCCTACGATTGTTATCCACAACTGCAATTGAAAGAGAAGTCTCATTTCCGATGCGCTCATGACGCCTTCTTAATGTACATCACCCGGATTGTTCAAGGCGGAATGCACCAAAGACTCTCACATGAAGCCAAAAGCTTAATCAGTCAGTATGGATTCTGGTTCATTCAGTATCCTAAGTTCACCTACATCAGAATCCAAGGATTCTCCGAAAATCCTTATAGACTTCCTATCTATCCGACCAACAAGATGGTACTGCTGGAAGTACTGAGGTAGTTAGAAGCATACCAGAATATTCAAAGGCCAAAGCAGAAAGTGGCTATCACCTTTCCTTTTTTCATCGGCAACATGGAGGAGTCATGTCTGATGGCACAAGCGGCAGAGGTTGCTTGACTGGAAATTCAACAATATCCTTTCATATCATACAAATCCAGGAGCAATTTTGATCCGCTCCATCACATCAGAACTGTGGACGGAGAGAGGTACAAGCATCGAGTTGACTTAGAAGACTTCTGGGCCAACGCAGCCGATGAATATGATGTAAGAAGAAGGTTATGGTCAAGGTTGCCATTGAGCATGATAAGGGCAACTGAGCTCTGTAAAATACCCGATCAACTTCAGGATGATGGAATATACGTGCAGCCGGGCTTCAATGAGAATGAGCCACTCCCTCCTATAAAATGGTTTGAACTTGAGATGGGTGACCTAGCAACTTTGATGCGGCCTATTTTCAAGTACTCTCAGTGGTGGATAGATCAGCACGTAGAAAGTTTAAAACAAAGAAATGTGTATTTCACCTACGAGTTGATGGGCGATACAGAGTCATGTTCTTCAAACGCTGGTGCATGTCGTGGAGATGGACAAACAGATGCTGCCAACTCAAGAAAGAGGAAAGGAGTTGACAAATCTGCAAGACAAGGAGAAAATGATAGACGAAGGGCCTTCTCGAAAGAAGCACAAATCTAAACCTCTTCAGTCGGCCACTTCCAGGAATATAGAAGAAATGCTCGCCATAGATAGAGAATCTTTGGAAAATGCTAAGATCCCTTCTCCAGTCGAAAATGTGGAGCCTATACAAGTAGAAGATGATGATCAACCTTCTCCAGGAAGCACATAAATCCTAGAATCAGATAACGATATAGACATTATGGATGGAGAATTCGAGGAAGGAATGATTTCCACCCTCAAAGGCATCCAAGAGGACCCATCCATCCAAGAAATCCAGGGTATTCAATTGGTCCAAGAAGTTCAAAGTATGCCAGAGATTCAAGAAGAGCAGGAAGTACAAGATATACAAGATGTCCAAGATCAACTACAAGAGGACGGAATTGAACAACCAACAATCCCAGAGTGGCTGAGGGAAATATTGAAAAGAAAGGCGCCAGTAGAGGTCCCTGAGGAGGACAATGACAGATTTTCTGGCGAGATTAGAGCAAACTGCCCCGAGGAAGAAGGCTAAGAAATTCTCAACCATCCAGAGAGATGAGGCTGGCAATCGTACAGTACAAATTGCAGTACCTACAGCCGACAAGTTCCAAGATGAAATAGCTCCTGATGAATATGTTGTCACGACCATCGACATGGGTCTGACAAAAAAAGAGCAAGAGGTCGAAGACTTGGACAATTTCGTGGCTACCATCAAGTCCAGGTTAGAAAAAGAAGTTGCCAAGAAAAAAGAATATAAGAAAGAAATTCAGCGCCTAAAAGATTACATCCAACATTTGACCAAGCCACTGAATGAAGTGGACCAGGCAGCGCTGCCACCTCCAAATTCTTCACAAGAGCCACGTGCAAATTTTGAAGAAGAGTTGACTACGGCGAGGGAGGCTAAGGGTTGGATGGATGAAAGAAAAAATGAGGCGTTGGTATTTGCAGAAAAGTTGGGGCAAGTAAATGAGCAGGCTTCCTTTATGCTTTCCTGAGTGTCAGAATTGGCAGAATCATGGAGTAGTCTCAAAGATATTCAAAGCAGAATCATCCCATGTATCCGGGAACTAAAGGGCATCGCAAAGCAAACGTTGATTGAAGACAAGGTTATCGAAGCCGGAGCGGCATATGATTTTAACGGATGGTATTTTGCTCTAATCTCAAGAGGAGTCCTTGAAAAGGTGAAGCAGGATGGTGGCAGAGTTGAACAAGTAAAAGAAATTCAGAGTAAAATTTATGAAATGGCTGCAGATATGCTCGACAAGGAGGTTGTCAGAAAGAAACACTTGCGGCCAAAGAATTTAAGGGAGTAAGTATAGAAAATTTTCTCCACCACCGAGCCAATCATGAAAGAAAGCTTCACTAAAGTATTCGACTTCATGGCCATCAGAAGTTCTTTCTTGCTGCAGGAGCCAAAATGGGCGACTATGTTTGCAGAATGTGTCGAGAGCTTAGATTTGCTGGAGTACAATGTCAACGTGCTGCCCGACATTTCCATGGAAGAGGTCAGCTCAATCGTGTCCAGATTCGTCGAACGTGAGGCCGCAAAAGTGGATAAAGATGCCACTCCAGTTGTCTAGAGTTTTCTACAGTTAACTGATTGAGATTTTAGAAACCCTAATTAGGGTTTAGTTCTGTTTAATCTGGGCCATTGATCTTGAATCAATCTCGGCCATTCATTGTAATCTGAAAAACTATATAAACGCCCCCCCCCCTTACTCTCTCATTTTCATAATTAGAAGAGATTAGAAGATTAGAAGATTAGATATAGGAGATTAAGAAGTTAGAGCAGATTTGAGATAGTTAGATTGTAAAAATAAAGAGAGTTTTTTATGAGATTGTTGTGAAAACACTAATTTGATAATGAAGTTCAAATGCATGAGGTGCCTTGAATACTTGATTGTAAAATAGTTGCATGGTCGTATATTTTCTTTCTCACTTAGAAAATTTGAATTATAATGTGTGTTAGAAGAATGATAGATTGATAATGGAGATTGGTGAAACTGAGCTCATACTTTCTTTGAGTGGATGATTTCACTCAATGTGCAAAGTTAGACTGAGCTTTACTGTGGATGCTTAACTTCTGTTTGAATAATTGTTGTTCGATTTGATGGTAATTATTCGTTATGTGAAAATTATAAGCACATTCCTAGAAGATTGCACTTGCTCTATGTAGTTGTCGTTGAACGTGGCGAAGCAGAGTATTGTTTATTTGGTTTCATTTAGTCCTCATCTTCTCTTGATTTCTTAGGAGTAATATAGGATCTCTAAAACCCTTAATCTTTTTCACTTTTTTGAAAAATCAAAAAACCCAAAATGATACTGCATTTATGTCTCCGCTTTTCCAAATAACTTGCAAAATCTTAATTGTGCCCATAGCAAATCACATCCATACCACAGAGCCTATCCGCGTTCATCTTAAACATTGGAATTACCCTATGACCTCACTTGCAATCTTAGCATAGGAAGTAGTTTTTCAAGAGAGAATAGAGCGTCTGTGACACTTTGTTCTAAAATGTTTGTTGTGTCATAAAACACGCACCAACATTGTTCTGGCGCTAGGAGGGCTGAACAAAGAAAGAATCAATTATTCTAGGAGGGCTGAACGAAAAGAAATCTTTGCTACATCACCTTTGTATATGCTTGCCTCTCCTCCCACGCGCCCAACATTGTTCTGGTGCTAGAAGGAGGGCCGTTTGTAAACAACAGTAAGTTACTCTCAAAGTGAGCATGATGCAGTATGGTGTTACCACATGAATTTCCTTTTGATGTACCTGTCCAGCAACCAGATCAACCACCAACCGATATTATTGAAGTCACAAGCAGATTGAGCTAAGTTTAGACAAATAAGTCGTGTCCTTGCTAGGGAAGAAGAGAAAGGAAAGAGGTTCGAAGAAGCAATCAAAAAAGATTTGATAAGGCAGAATATAGATCGCCTGAAAGAAAAGTTTGACGAGATAGAAAGAACATTTGCTACAAGTTCATCTTCCAATTTGAGTTTGAGTAATAGAATGAAGAATGGGAATCCCAGCCAACATTCCTAATCCAAACCAGGATCCCCAGCCAGTATTGCAACCGAATTTGGGTTTTCACGATGAACAAGAAGACATTATCACTGAATTGTTCATCCTTGCGTAGCAAGTGAGAAGAAGTGCTCTTGATTGGTTTCGCATGCGATTTATCCTTGAAGAAGAAGAAAGAGCATGACGAATTGAATTCAACGTTCAAAGAGACCTCCTTGTTGAAAGATTTGAAGCACTTCAAAGGGAGCAAAATCGTCAAGCCAACTGACAAGTGAATCAACAAGCTCAAGAAGCAGCTCTGGCACCAGCAGATCCTGCACCGCCTAGACAAGCTTAAAGTAGAATACACTGGATCGAATTGGTTCTTTTTCAGTAGAGAAGTTTAGGAGTCACCAGATCCACTCCTAGTTCTTTCAAGGAATTTGTTGAGCTATCTCCCCATAGAAATAGGCAAAGAAAAGCATCGCAGGAAGCATCATCAAGCATACAAGTACCGAGTGAAGAAGATTCTTTTGGTCTTTTCCAAAATTCAGCAAGTGTCAACCAACTAGATCGTCAACAAGTTACAGTGGCTGCACAGCCAGTTCCACCAGTGCAACCAATTCAACCTAATCAACCGAATGCTCCAATGGCGTGGCATCCAGCTGATGCGTCACCTATGACGTTTGCTATTTACCATGATCTACCAAAGAATCCAGAACATTTTTGTTCCAAATTCCATAGTGGTGACCTGAACCACATTGCGGACGAGCATGTTAAGCTTTTTGAAGATCTTCAAAACCGAGACATTCAAGAGGAAGATGTTACCTGTAGATTGTTTCCTTACACATTTGATGAGGAAGCCTCTTACTGGTATATCCATTTGCCAGCTAATTCCATTCGCACATGGCAACAAATGAAGACCGCTTTCCTAGAAAAGCTCAGACCACCCATTGCCCCATCTGATTTGTATAGGCAATTTGTGGAAATCAAAAGGCAAGAACATGAGCCAATTAGCACATTCAATAATAGATTCCACAAGGCTTATACCTAGCTAAGAGATCCTTATTTGTTGGACAATGCAGCAGCATTGCCAATTTATTATGAAGCCTTAGATCATCTTACTGCCATGTTCGTGAAATCAACAAACCCACTCCCAACAGATTTGAAGGGAGCATATGCTGCGGCAATCACTGCCAGTACTGGTCTCAGAATAGGCTTGGCCCCAGGTCCACTCCACTACTTAGGAAATGCAGCCTCTCAAAATCAAATTCAGGATATTAATCGAGCATTGGCCCACCAAACACCCATGATGAATCTAGTCCCAAGTAATCAAATGGTTCTCCACCTAGGGATGCCCGTGTCTCAAATACCACCGACACAGCCAATATATCTCCAGAATGTGACAACTTCCATGCTAACCCAGGAAGAAAAGGATGAAATGAGAGAATTGATCGAACAGGTCAAGAGGTTGTCAACTGAAGTCACCTACCTAAAAGGTCAGACTAACCAAATGCAAAACTTTCAGAAAAACTATCAGCCAGCCCAAGGAAATTACCAAGGTCAAGGCCATTCCGGATATCAAAGAGACACTCAGAATTATCAGAGGGATAACCAAAATTTTCAAGGAAATAATCAGGGTTTCCAAAATAATAACCCAGGCTTTCAAAGGAAGACTTGGAGCACTGGACCTAATAACGGGAATGTGCCATCACCTTTAGACAATCCGCCAGCTGACAATCATCCTGCCGACAAGGTATTCTTAGCTGAAGCAACGTTATCAGGGTGGTGCAGATTGCACAACATAGATCAACATTTAGAGTTACATTGTCACGAGTTTCAAGTAGCGGCAGACATTTTTAAAAGTGAGAAGAGAAATTTAGAAAATCCTCCGGTAACCGGATATGAAATAGTTCCTGTGCTAAGATATGATCAGGCCCTTGTAATTGAAAGCACTCAATATCTACCTCAAGAATATCCACAATATCAACACACTCAAAGGTTTCCACCAGCATCAGGAAATGGACCTGTGGAGGCGCCACCTACCGTCTACTCATACATAGTTGCTGAAGGACCTGTAGAAGACATGACTAATTATTACTTCCTGCCATTGAATAACAGTGTATTGGTCGAAGGTGTAAAGGAAATTCAAGCATTCCAACAGACAAGCAACAATCGACCAAAGGTTTACTATCGGAAAAATCAGGAGCCTTTGACATCATCAGTTCCTCCACACAACTTCCACATGCCACCACATCCAAATGCAAGCAATAACCCACCTCTTCCAAGAGACTCACCACAATACAGGAAGGGAGATATTGCTAGTAGTAATGCTAGTAATCCTATTCCTCCTAAGGATGAACTGAGAAGATTAAGTCAATATGTTACGAAAGAAGTGAAGAAAATCAAGGTGAGTGTGTCATTGTTTGAATTAATGAAGGTTCCAGAGATAAGGAATACGTTCCTTGACAGCTTGAAGGACACAACACAAGATTCAGTCAACAAGGCTACCAATTCCACAAACAATGTGAACATCGTCCAAAATGAACAATTCCAATCTACCCAAGAAGGACATCAGAGTTCTAAAGGAACTCGAGGTATGTATGAAGTCAAAGAAGGCATAGAGATGTCAGGCTAGAAGTCAGCTAGACCTAAACAAGTATGTCTGAGTTCAAAAGAGAACAAGACGGAGAATCCAGCAAAAGGAGCAGAGACTCCATATATTGAGAAGAACACTAGGGTTAAAGCTAAGGAAGCAGAAGCTGGCACACAAAAAGGAAGCCCCGTAATATTCTATCAGGGAAAAGATGAGCCAGCTCCTTTCCTCGTCTCACTCTGGATTTTCAACAAACTCCTACACAATTGTCTAATTGATTTAGGAGCATCCAACAACGTAATGCCTTTAGCAATCTGTCGCAGATTGGGTTTAACACCCACAAGAACAAACAAGAAAGTAACACAATTAGATAAGACAGAAGTCCTAGTCATTGGAGAATTGAACAACATCCATATGCAATTATCAACTGATCCAAGGATTCAACAGTTCATCGATATTTCTGTAGTTGATATTCCTGATGGATATGGCATGGTTCTAGGAAGAGACTGGACTCACAGACTGAATGGCTACTTTGCCACTGACTTTTCACATATGTGGTTTCCTTGGAAGGGTATCCCCAACCAGATCAGAATTGAGAGTATGCCTAGACTTAGACTGATGATCACTGAGAATGGGGAAAACAATGAAATTCTATTTTGTGAAACAGATTTGGGCCAGTACATTCCATAGGCACCAGAGGTTTTGATGTTACAATGTTCAAATGATCAAGAAGAATCACTAGAAATTGCAGATTCAACAGAAGTACCTACGGAAAGTGATGAAGAGCTATCACCAGATGAAGGTGAAAGCATGTTCGAGAATTTTAGAAGATTTATGCTCAAAAGTACAAGACAAGAAAGAGAATTGGGAAGTCATGCTTTTGTGCAGGACTTGTTACTACCCAATTGGTGCTGTATCCATAACACTTTCCATTCTGAATTCTCTTGCGCCATGTGCAAAATGGCCTTAGACCAAGTGTGCGCAAGAACTTCCCAGATTTTAGAAGATGAATGTTTGACAGTACCGAATGAAGAAAGAGATCTCCCATTAGAGGGAGAAAAGATTCAAGATATAAACCAGTTTCAAGATCATCATGTTCCAGAAATCCAGAATGAAGAAACTCCCACTCCTCATCAATTGCCAAAACAAGAACAAGTTTGGACCTTGAGGTTCGATGGTTCAAAATCCAAGAAAGGCAATGGAGCTGGGTACGAGCTTATCAGTCCATTTGGCGAAACCTACCTAGCTGCCATGAGATTATAGTTCCCATGTACCAACAATGTTACAAAATATGAGTCATTAGTGCACAGATTACTCCACGTAATTCACAAGAAGGTCAAAGTGCTACATGTTTATGGTGATTCAGAAATTGTAGTAAGGCAAGTAAGAAAGAAGTACGCTTTCCATGACAAGAGATTGAGAGGATACAAAAACTGTGTCTGGGATCTCATCGAAAGCTTTGATGCTTTCAACATCAAATCAGTGTATCGCTCTCAAAACAAAATTGCAAATTCCTTAGCCCAATTAGCAAGTTCCCTAGAGCCACTTGAGATGGATGCAGTGAAGAAATTTACAGTGGAGATCACTTCAACACCATCAGTTCCAGATAATATCACAAATTTCTAGGTGTTTGATGATGACAAGCACATCCTAGATTTTTTGACAAATTCAGATGTTTTTCTCACATAAGTCATTGACGAAGAAGAAGACCAAGGGGAAACAAAATTTGATACCGAAGGAATAATGAACTTAAAAACCAATAACATTCCCAAAGGAATGATCCAGTTGGAAAGAATCTTTGACCAAGATCAGATCAATGCCATCAAAAACCAAAGAGGTGATGGAGCTCAACACGAAGCTGTCAACCTTGGAACACAAGAGGAAGTGAGAAATGTTCTCATCGGAAAAGTATGCACACATGAAGAAAAGGAACAGATAATTAGGAGTCTACAACAATTCAAAGACATTATTGCTTGGAGCTACGAAGGTCTGAAAACATATGACACTTCAATTATTACACACACTATCCCCCTCAAGGCTGGTAGTAAACCATTCAGGCAGTGCCAAAGGCCTGTGAATCCTCTATTAGAGCCCCTTATTTTCCAAGAAGTGAAGAAGCTACTCTCAATAGGCATTATCTTTCCAGTGCACCACTCAACGTGGGTCGTCAATTTGGTACCGGTCCGCAAAAAGAATGGAGAGATAAGATTGTGCGTTGACTTCTGAAACCTCAACAAGGCCTCAGAAAAAGATAATTATCCACTGCCCTCATTAGATGAAGTCATTCAAATTGTGAACGGATCCCAAATGATGTCATTTCTTGATGGATATTCTGGTTACAATCAAGTGCTCGTAGAACCAGAAGACAGGCTTAAGACGGCATTGACAACAAAGTGAGGCACATTTGCCTACAAGAGGATGCCATTTGGTCTGATCAGTGTCGGAGCCACCTTTCAAAGGGCTATGGATATTTCTTTTAAAGATCTCATAGGGAAGTGCATCATTGTCTATATGGATGACCTTATGGTATTTTCAAAGAAAAGAGAGACTCATGTCAAAGATTTGATAAGAATATTCAAAAGATGCAGAAAATATGGAATATCTTTGAACCTGAAGAAATGTGTGTTCGGGGTAACTAAAGGAAAGCTGCTTGGCCATGTAATGATAGAAAAGGGTATTCTTATAGACTTGGATCGAGTAGAGGCTATTTCCAGAATTGGTTTATCTTTGAGTCAGAAGGAATTGAAGTCTTTCTTCAGAAAGATTAATTTTGTGAGAAAATTTATAACAGGATTTGCTGAAATAGTCAGGCCCTTGACTGAAATGCTTAAAAAGGATGCAAAGATAGAGTGGACAGAGCCAACGAGAAGAGCTTTCGAAGAGATCAAACAGGCCATAGTTGATGCTCCTGTCCTTGTTAGTCCCGATTATACCAAGCCATTCTACCTTTATTCCTTCGCATCAGAGCATACATGTGCCGCAATTCTAACACAAAGAATAGATGAGAAGGATGAGCATCCCATTGCTTTTATGAGTGCACCTTTCAAGGATGCAGAGCTGAAGTACCTGAACGTTGAAAATCAAGCATATGCTTTGGTTAAAGCAATAAAGAAATTTTGGCACTACGTATTAAGAAGCAAATTTTTTGCCATAGTCCCGGATGTGACCGTCAAAACCCTCCTGATGCAGAACGAATTAGGAGAAAGAATGGGTAAATGGGTCACAATCATCCAGGAATATGATATTGAAATTCAACCGATGAAGATCATCCGCGGCCAAGCTTTGACACAAACCATTGCTACAGGACCTAAATTAGTGCAACAAGTGTATGAATTACAAGAGGTGTCCCCTGATGAGTGGTATGACGATATCATCTACTTCCTTCTTAATCACAAATTCCCAAATCATTTAAAACCACTGCAAAAGAGGGCCCTACGAATGAAGAGCCAAAGGTACATGTTGCAAGGGGCAGTGTTGTACAGGAGAAATCACGAGGGAGTTTTTCTAAGGTGCCTGGTGTTGGGTGAAAATTATGTAATCAGCTTTTCGATAGATTACACAACTTGGACTTCAGCCACAGCTATGTGAGATGTAAATCTCTCCTCTCGAAAAGGGGAGGTGCCCTTCTTACTGCTAACAGAAGTGATAGTAAATCAAATAAATAATTACAAAATGTACACGAAACTCACGGAGTGGGGGGGGGTGTGTTACATTCATCCTTCTCTCTTTTTTCAGAGAAGATGTTTACAATGCTTCACCGTTGAAAGTTCACAATTCTTGATAACCTAAAACTAACAACTAGCAGTAATACCAATATCTCTATCTCGTCAAAGCGAAGCGTAGAGATACCAGAAGTGATTAATAACAAACAAATAAAGTAAAAAGGGAAAGCTCACGAAGGCACAAATTTGTTCCATAGCTTTTTCAATGTTGGATCTGTGCAGATGTATCGTTTGTTGCGTTAGAAGCACAAAGTCTTCTTAGACGCAGCAATTCTTCGAACAACATGAATGATTACAAGCACAAAGTCTTGTAGATCACTCAACAATAGTATCAAATAGCATGAACGATTACAAGCACAAAGTCTTGTAGATCCTTCGACAAAGTATCCAAGAGTATGAATAATTACAAGCACAAAGTCTTGTAGATCAGTCAACCAGAACATGCAAGAGCATGAATGATTACAAGCACAAAGTCTTGTAGATCATTCAACCAAATGATAAACAGAAATACAAATGCAATCTAAATAATAAATGTAACACAAAATTTACATAAACTACTTAGAGTCCTTCAGATTCTTCAAACTAATCACTACCAAATAAGATCAACTCACAAAAGTATCGAATCCAACGCAAAGTTTGGCTTGCAATCCTTTTCTTTATTAATCGAATCTCATTCACAAAGCATGAACGCAAAGTTTCACAAATTTTCTTCAAAAAGGGCAGCACTTTGTTGCAAAATACTAAAGGATAATATTACAATGAAAATCCCTCACATTATATAGAAAGAGGGATGAGCAAAATTAGGAAAGAGATTGAGAAAATCAGGGAATTTAGTGAGCGATTTTAGGAGATCTCACCTAACTTTGACCAAAGTCAAAGTGTAATTTGTTTTGAAAATATTACATCTTTGGACTTGGTGTAATTACAATTTACAAAATGACATTCGAAAATGTCGAGAAATATTTACAAGATGCATAATGGGATGCACCGGAAATGTCTAACACTGGAGAATAGGGGGCTGCTTCACGTTTCTTTGCATTGGGCGCGGAAGTCTTCAAATTTCCTCCTAGTCTCCTACGAACTTCTCATCTGGACCAACGGTGTAATCCACAATGGTGTGAATTCTCGTGATCGATCTCATGGCAGATGAGTGAACCTTCTTGCACCTATCAAGATGCGTCTTCAGGCTGTCAATGTGAGCCTTGTATCACAAATGATGTTCAGCAAAGCTTTTGAGAAGTCTGAGCTGTCAATCAAATTCATGATGGCTTCCTTGAAGATCTGGGATATTTCTGTGGTTGGCAGGAAGATACGATTTTCCTTAAGAAGTTGACCAGGCAACTCTTTGATACCTTTTTCAAGAATGGTGCGATGCCCGTCGACATCTTCCTGTACTTGGTGAAGATCTTCTATGAGAGATTGAACAATTGAATTCTGTGTTTCAGTGATTCTCTTACCTCTACGAAGTTTTCTTTGTCAGGAATTACCCCAACCTCCACCAATTTGCTGAGCTTTACCTGTTTCATTTCCGACCATGACAACATGCATTTTTCCATGTCTCTGTGCTCCTGGGAAAGTACACTCTTTTCTTTATCAAGCTCTGTGGTGAGCTTGGCCAACAAGGTAGTTTTCTTGTTCACAGCCAAAATGATCTGAGATCCGTGTTTGATGATCTTTTCAACAAAATCATATAACACCCTACCTTTGGAGGCGAATTTCTCAGCTTTCTTGATAGCTGGGTCATCAATATTTACCACTGTCAACGGTTGTGCATTACTTGGAGAACCGGCAAGTCTCTTTACAACAGTGGCATAATGCTCTGCCCTCTGTTTGTACATGTTACGAGCTTTCTCTACTTTATCCAGCCTTCCAGCTAAGATATCCAAAGTGACTTGCGCATCGGCTTTTGCACTTTCGTTGGTAACCTTGCCAAGCTGGACCTTTGTTACTGTGTAGTCCTCCATATTGACATCACCTTCTTCATTTGGTGGTATGCCAATTTCAGCATACTTGTGGCCAGCCTTATCAACATTCAGCCTTGAGTATACTTTTGCATTTTTCTTCCCTTTGGCTTTTGGAAGAACTCTCTCTTCAAGGTCGAGCTCCTCTGGGGAAATCATTTGCTTTTTACGCTTCGACACTTGAGATATTAGCCAAGAAGGAAGAAAAGAAGTGTGAACTTCTGGATTTACTGTCAATTCGGTCACCATTGCTACTTCTGAAGTTATTGTCACATCTGAACTCACCATTGGTATCGTGACAATTGGAGAAGTGTTTGTCATCATTGCTCCTGTAGTTGACACATTGAGCTAATCACACATCGACTCATTCATGAAATGATTGAATTTGTTTTCAGAAGTGATATCATACGTTGGTGAAGACAAGCTAGGAATGGACGATGGAGGGCTTGACAGTATATCAACCGTATGGATGCTTGTCACTGAAGGAGTATCAAGCTGGGTTGATGTTGCAGGGATAGGAGGTATCTCGACTGCAGGAATGCATGTGGTAGGAATAGGTGACAAGGGAACAGGAGGTGGAGGAGTTCTTAAATCTGGAGGGGTATGAGGAACATTTGAAGTCACGGGCGATGATGTTCTGGGAATTTCTTCAACTACATTCTCAGGAAAAGTAATTATTTCTTGTTCATGTCCGGGTTCTTGTTGATCACCCTCTTGTCTCTCTGATTCTGGTTTGCCTTCAAAGTCACCTTCAGATCCTTCTTCAGAATCTTCATCAGACTCTTGCCGGCTTTCAGAAACCTCTTCGACATCGGAGTCTGCTTCTACTGAATCTTCATCTTCAGTGGATTGGTCGCTTGAAGTTTCTTCTTCATCTGAATCTATCTCCTCTAGAATAAGCTTTTTACCCTTAGAGCGAGATGGATGAGATTCCGTGATTTCTATTTCTTGGACAGCCTGGGTATCTTTCTTACAGTTGTGACCTTTTTCACACATTGCCCCATTCAAGATGCTGGTCATTTTGGCTTTGGTTTTTTGTCTCTCTCTCTCTGTCTGTCTCTTTTCCGATGGTTAAACTTTACGGGGCGTTCGATGCAAGCTTCAAGCGTGTTGGCCAGAATCTAAAATTAGGGTTTGAGTCTTCTGAATTAGGTCAGAGGTCAAGCGAGGTGAATATATTGAAAATTGAGCTTAGCGTTGTTGTCGATTGTTAGCGTGGCTTTGTGAATTTTGATGAATTCAGGTACTTACTATTTTTAGTAAGTGTGAGATTGGCGATTGCCAACATTTTCAAGATTTCGATCATCTGCTTTGCATTTATATCCAGTGCTTGCATGCCAAATTTGGTAACGGACAACTTACTATTTTTAGCGGTCAGGCTTGTACAATTCGGGGGTCGGATGTAGAGTTTTTCTTTGCATGTCACCGATATTCCTTACGGGTCTTTGAGACCTTCGGCGATGTAACATGCAAGTCGAGATGACCACTTTCAGGATTCAGCCTTCCGAGGCTATTTTTAGGGTTTGCATGTCGGGGTTTCTTTTGCATGTCAGGTGATTCCTGATGGGTTTTCCGAGAGCTTCGCGATGGTGTGACATGCAAACGAGGATTCTCACTCAGTAAGGAACTTGCTATTTTTAGCAGGTGTGTCCCGGCAGCCACCACCCAGCAGTTCAGAATCATGAGCTGATCGCAGTGTCGCAAAAATGAAGGCAAACAGAGTTCATTTGGTGCGCATGCAGAGCAAATTAGGGTTTCCAGCTTCGGGGCTTGAAAAGAGGGGTAAAAAGTCAGAATTTTCGAAAACTGGTGTAAACCATCGCGATCGGCGTCCCTTAGGCTATCTGCTGGTGAAATTTCAAGTCGATCGGAGCACTTACTATTTATAGTAAGTCAATTTGGAAACTGGCTAAAAATAGTAAATCAGGTGCATGCGTCAATGTCAGCCAGCAAGTCACGTGGTGAGGAGCGCCTCATCAAAATTTCAACTCGATCGGAGCATGGGAGCTATCAGAAACATGAGGTTACTATTTATAGTAAACCACCTTCAGAAGTGGGCTAAAAATAGCAGGTCAGCTAAAAATGGCAGTGTCGACAGGCTAACCAGGTCATGAAAGTCCAGTGGTCAAAATTTCAAGGCAATCTGAGCTTTCAAAGTTTGAGAATTAAAGGGCTTACTATTTATAGTAAGGAACCGGCAAAGACGAAAACTGTCTAAGTCTAGACTTTATCCTGCTCCACCTTGAAATGCGCCCTCTTCAACAGACATGATGAAAATTTTCTAAGTGTTGATCTCATCCTGCAGCTACTTCCAAATGTGCCCTCAAGGAAAAATAAGTTGATGAAAATATTCTAAGTCACTGTCAAATCCTCCTGCCATGGCAAAATGCGCCCAAGGAGAGAAAAAGTCAAAGTGGTCAATGAATCTCATCCACCAGCAAGGCCAAAATGCGCCCTCCTCTCAAGACTGAGCATTCAAAAATTAACTAAGGCATGAAGTTTCATCCTCCTCAAGGCAAGAAATGCGCCCAAAAACAAATGGGTCAAAGGAGTCAAACATTTTTATCCTGCATGAGGGGTAAAATGCGCCCAAAATGAGGCATGTGAGGACAAGAGTTAAGGCGTTGAAAAAGATTCCTCCTCCTACATGAAAATCCACCCACATTTGAAGTCAACAAGTCAACAAGGGAAGGCGTTGGAACAAGTTTTATCCTCCTCATCATGCAATATGCGCCCATCTTTAGCTAAGGAATCAAAAGGGTCAAAGATGCTCATCCTTCACACATAGTAAAATGCGCCCACTTCAAGCATAACATGCATGAGAATTTTCCAAGTAAGAAATTCCTCCTCCAACTAGGCTGAAAATGCGCCAAAGTTGGAAGAGGGTCAACAAGTCAAAGATACTCGTCCTCCTCACCCTCCTAAATGCGCCCAAACTAGCCCAAGTTAAGACAAAAATTGGAATACGAAGAGTTATCCTCTTGCCAAGCTGAAATGCGCCCATGTTGAGGTGTAAAAAGCAAGTGGTAGTGGTAAGTAAGGTGAAATGTGGTTGAAAATGCCTCAAGGCGTGGTCAATGCTTGGTAAATACTAGGTGTTATCCTCCTTCATCCACAAAATGTGCCTAAAGTGGAGAGTGTTTGAAAGAAATTGCTAGGCGTTGAAAGTGAAGTCTTCTAGCAAGTGTAAAATACGCCTAAGATGTTAAGTGAAGAGAAAGAAAATATTGCTAAGGCATTGGAGCTCCAAAAATATTTTTCAAGTGTGAAGTGAAATACGAAGTGGTGGCTAGAAAATAAAATGTGCCGGGCACCTCTATGAGAAAAAAAAATTCTAAGTGAAGTTGATATTTTCACAGGCAAAATTGGTCGAGTTGGATGTAAAATTTTCTAAGGAAAGTTTTTCGAAGTGATTCAAAAATTTCTAAGGCACAAAATATTTTCTCCCTTAGAAAAATGCTTAAGTCTGGAGAGGTGATGGATTTTTTTTCTTGAAGCACAGATGAGTCGCCTGAGGTAAAGTCAGAAGATGCCAGCTCCACAGGATTGATAAAAATTTTCCAAGTCGGAGCAAAATTCTCAGAGGGGATCGAAGAATGAGAATAAATTTGATGAAAGAATATTTTCTAAGGTTCAAAATTCAGGAAAATAAAATGAACCCGTTCGTTGTGCACCCATGGGTTTGGTGCATTTTGGAGGAAATTTTCTTCTGGGTATCGAAGATTATCGATGAGGAGTTGATTTTAAGGTCTTCCACAGCTTGTCGAGGATTCTGGGATGAAGATTTTAAATGAGCACCAGGTTGATGAGTTTTCCTAAGGGAAATTGAAAATTTTCTTAGGCAAGTATGAAGAAAATGTGTTTTCGAGGTGAAATTCTCCAGACGATGAATTTGAAAGGAACTGCCTAGGTGAATTTGCTCAAATCCTTCGTAAGGATAGTCTTCTTGAGCTAGAAATGAATAAAATTAAGGTTGTCAGAGCTCCAACAGGTGAAATGAATTTCTTGAAGATGTAGTTGAAGTCAATATTGTCAAGGATGATACGCCCTTGAGGAGGATGGGTTGAAAATTTGGCTAAGGCATGAAGAATTTGAACGTGAAGGCGATGAACGCATGAAAAATCTTGGTAGGTAAGTTAGATTTATATTGTGAAGTGCTCTAATACTCTTCTCCTTGCTTGTTTTGCAGGAGAAATGTTGAAGCCGGAGCACAATGTCTAGAAATGGTGAAGCATGATGATATTACAACCCTCGGAGGAAGATAAAGTTACAAGTTTCAATCTCGAAGGAGGAAAATTTGCAAGAAAATGGCTAAGTGTTAAGACTTAGTATAACTCAAAGTGATGAAGATGAAGACCCTCAAGTGGAAGAAATCAAAGAGCAACGCCAAGAAAGAAGATCGAGAACGGTGTGAACGCGTCTACAAATGGAATCTTCTAGAAGGATGATGGTGGACATTATGGTGCATTTATTACCCCACTCTCCTCTGTGGCGGTTTTTAGGGCAATATTATTTAGGGCTGAGGTGGCACGAGCCGTCTTTTGGGACTTGGCTAGCTATAAAAGGGGGAGTCCCCCTCATTTGTAAGGCATTAGAAAATTAGAATTAGATTAGACATTGGAGTAGTAGACATTGAGAGAGCATTAGCATTAGAGCTAGATAGGGTAGCATTGTAGAGCATTTTTGCATAATTTGGAGAAGAGAGAAAGTTTTCCCTTTGAAAACTTTTGAGGAGATTGTTGTGTAACACATTTTATGATAATAGATCTTTTCATGATGATGGAATTCATCTTGTCATGAAATGCTAGCAAGGTTTCTTCTTCCTTTTGTATCCAAGTAGCTTAAATTCATGCAAGTAGCTTATTTTGGTGTGTGGTGTTTTATTGAGATAGCTTCGCTTTATTCCATACCACTAGCGGCTTGTTGATGATAAGTTCGCCTTGCGTGGTCGACTGGAGATTATTTTGTGTTTAACTTTGGTTGTGGTTTACATACTTATATGCGTCGTTCTGATGGTGTATGTATGTTAAATTATAACTTGAACATCTTTCGCTGTTTCCCTTGAAGATTGCACCGATTTTACTGAGGCTGTACGACGGAGGCTAGGTGAAATCTGGTTGAAATCTATTGAAGCGAAGCCCACATATCCTGCATTTAGAATAGAATATAAATTTCTTAGGCCTTATACCCTTTAATTTTCTGCACATTTCCGATTAGTATTAGGAATCCCGTGCTCACACTGCCAAATCATTTGAATTACATGAAACCCTTAGTCCGCTGTCTGCTGTCAACTGCCGAACAATTGTGTAAGTCCCCTTGACATACCAGCAATATCACATCAAGCCAAAGCCTATTAGCGCCAAGGAACCTTGGAGTTGAAAGCATGATCTTACTTCGCCAATCTTAGCATGCTGAATATTTTGTTCAAGAAAGGATAGGCGTCGTTGGGAGACTTTATTACGTGTTGGTCGCGGTCTCAAAAACCGTCAACACTTACCTACAGTGAACTTGATCCTAGGACTTCTTCGTGAAGAAGTGGGAACGGCCGCTGATTTGTTTTTGTCGCGAAGTTCTTGCTGTTGGCGAGCTTCTGCTTCAGATTCCTCTCCTTCTGAGTCTATCCTGAAACTTTTTATTGCATAACCATGTTTATGTAACCATTCTTACGTGTTGGCTAGGATTGGCCTCAACCTTTCTCTCATGCTGGTAACTTCTTTCCTAGACCATTGTATTGCAGGCAACGACCTTTTAGCAATGCCTTGCTCATCATAGACAGCGTTCATGATATCACCTGGATCCTCAAAATCCTTTGGTAGGTCAGCAATACCAAGATCTCTGATTTGTTGAACTGTCAACCTGCAATAGTCCATTTTGCGAATGGCTTCTTCATCTCTGCAATCTGCCCAAATGTCCTCAAAATGGTACCTGTGTTGGTGACCTTTTTGCAACTTTTTTCTGACATCTCGGTAGTCGAAATCAAACCTATACCTGTAGGTTTTGATGGCCATGATTTGCATTTCAGCATAGATAGACTTAGCTTTTTGTGCAGTTTGGATAGTATATCGATCAATGGTCAGTGGGAACTTGAACCCACGCTTGTGGTTGCTTCTTCGTTCTTTCTGCACTGACATCAACTATATGCATGTTTCCATGAGAATCCACTTATCTGAAGGATAACGTGGTAGCATGTAGGGACAACCAGTGTAGCAGTCTACTCTCAAGTAAGTAAATGTTGGGAATTGGAGAAAAATGCATCCAACTTTACTTACCACCTTATAAGCCTCATCAGATACTCTTCTTCTTTCCAAATCTGGATCAAAGTTGAAGAGTAAAGGTGCAAAGAAAGCATCAGTGACCCGTCTGAAATGATGAAAGCTCTCCTTTAGCTCCAATTGATAGAAATATCTGTACACAGGCACCATCATCCGATTCCCTTTTGTAGATAGACCTGGGAATTGTCTCATCACAGCCGCCGCGTACACTAGGTAAGAAGTCATGTAGAACTTCAATGTAGAAGGGGAATTGATCAACTGCTCGTGTATCTCATCACTGATTTGTTTGCCCCAGTCAATATGCACCTTCTGCCTTCTTATGATCCTGATGTATTCATACATCCAATTGTGAAAAGTGGATGATTCAGGCAAGCCCTTCACTCTGCTTAGAAACGTGATCATATCCTTGACGTCATCTTTGAAGTCACTTCTCAGGAGTCCTTTCGGCCATCTAGAAACAGATGATCTAGACTTCTTTAACCATTGAGTGTTTATCAATTGTTTAGCCTTATTGGGATCAGCATCAAAGATCTCCTGTGCTTTTGATATAGAGATGTCAATGTATTTCTCCATATGAGGGACCTTAAAGACAATATCAAAGAAGTCGGGGTCGAGTCTCAGAATCTCATGCCCGAAAGAGTCGATCACGCTTCTGCTTTCTCTAATGTAATGAGATGCAACTTGAAGAACAAACTCGGTATTGTGCGTAGCTGTAGGGAACATTGCCACCAAATGGAGGTTGCTGTGTGCAATCGCTCTCATTGAATCAGGAAGAGGCTTCTCGGTTAGCTTTGAAAAGTCAACCAAGTCTTGATGACCAACCTCTGTATCTTTTATCTCTTCGACTTTGGAAAGCACCATAGTTGGCGGATAAACACCTTGATATTTATACTTCATCTTGTCTTTTGCTTTTGAAGAAGGAGGCTTAGTAGCAGTCATCAAAAGGAACTGGAACTCTGATCACTCTTGACTTGATGATCTTTGAAAATAGACTACAATCCGTTTAGCCAGAACAAACACCAATTGTTAGGAAACATGGGAAAGCGCGAAATGAGCATGAGGATGGGAAAGCATGGAGCAGATGACGAGGCATGTAAAATGATGTACAAAGGTGGAAAAATGAGGCTCAGGAGTGCACTGGTCGAAAATGAAGTTCATTTGGGAAGGTTTAGAGAAAACTTGGAAAAAGTGTAAGGGCGCTAAAATTCAGCGCCCTTACATTTCAGAAAAATGACTTTTGATGCAAGGGTGCTAAATTTTAGCGCCCTTACATCTTTCAGTGTTGGGAAAAATAACATGTGTTGCAACATGTCATGGCGCTAAATTTTAGCGCTTCAGCATTTGAACATATTTTTAGTGAAAGACAGATGTAAGGATGGATAAAAATAGTGCCTATGCTTGGTAATTCTTGTTTTCATGGAAAGCTTTGAAACTTGTCTCAATATCAATGTATATGCATTCAAGGGTTTCATCAAGAAATCTTTTTTTTTTTTGAGATTTCAAAGTTCGCTCCAAGGTATGAAGAGAGCGACATGGATAACGTGCTTAACAAGCACAAAAACATTGGAAAGATACGCGTTGTGTGAGGAGAATGGAATTAACATGAAACACAAGAATTTGCGTTGTGTGGATAGATGAAAAACGCGAATGGAGAAGAACATGCAAAGAGAGAGGAACGCAAAATGAAGGAAAACGCGGGTGGGAAGAATGAAAAGCGTAGAAATGAAAAACACAAATGGAGGAGATCAAAACGCGTAGGGAGAGTTGAAAGAATGCGTTAGGTTCGATAAATACAAAGCTAAAAATGTGAATAAAGAACATTAGATCATACACAAAAAGAAAGAAGAAGACAATGCAAAAGACTTACCCGAACCAAAATGCGAAGGGTGCTAAAAGAGAAGGCGAAATCCTCAAAAACGTGATTTACAGTTGAGAAGCAAACTCGCACAGCAAGAGGAAGAAAAGAACATCAAATGTAAAAAATGAAAATGGTGAATCAAAAGACTCTTAAGTGAAAAGAAAAAATCAAAAACCTAACTCAAGTCGAGCAATAAATTTAGGCACGAAAAGTGGCACGATTGACGAAAAATGCAAAAACATGAAGAAACGTGCCAAAGACATGAAAAAGAGTTAAGTGGCGAATAAAAGTGTAATGGCGCTAAAATTTAGTGCTATTGCACTTTTTGGAAATGTCACTGCATGCAGGGGCGCTAAATTTTAGTGCCCTTGCATTTTCCAGACTTAGCCAATTTTGGCTTCAGGGCAGGAGCGCACTTTTTGAGTGCCACTGCATTTTTCGTAATTTGCTAAGTACAAACAGTGAAACTTCGCGAAAGATCTCGTTTCAAAGGTCTTCATGAGACGAACATGGGGAAATTCTCGAATTGACTATTCGAGACTTAGGAACACATTTCGAGGTGGCTTGAAAACCACTTTGTTATGCGTGCTTGAACTTCATGAATCCTAGGAAACGGACAAGTTTCGTAGGGGGGTTATCCGTGGAATGAGCACTGCTAGATTCCATGATAACAGCTGGGAAAAGAAGAAGCTAAGCAGACAATAGAGCATTTCCATTCCATATTCAGAACTGGTCACGGAAGAGCGCTTGCAACAGCACATCAAATTTTGATGGCTGACTACTATTGGCCAACTGTATTCAAAGATGCGTTTGATCACGTGAAGACTTTCCATACCTGTCAAATCACTGCAGTGCGAGAAAGGAACCCGGCTATGCCACTGCAACCTGTGATCGAAGTACGACCTTTCGCAAAGTGGGGACTCGACTTTATTGGTATGATTAATCCACCTTCCTCGGCACAACACAGGTATATCCTAACCGCAACTGACTACTGCACGCGTGGTCAAAAGCTCAAGCTTTAAAATTTTGCACTTCTGATATTGTAATAAATTTTTTAGAAGAAAGCATTATCACCAGGTTTGGTTGTCCTCATGCTTTAGTGTGTGATAATGGTTCTGCGTTTTCTTCATTGAGATTTTCTAACTGGGCTTTCGAGCATGGTATCACTCTGAAATTTTCATCAAATTACTATCCCCAGGGCAACGGATTAGTAGAATCCACCAACAAGAATTTATTGAACGTCATCAAGAAACTGCTAGACAAAAATCCAAGGGATTGGCACACGCAATTGAGATTCGCTCTTTGGGTGGATAGAGTAAGAGTAAAGAGTTCCTTGGGTACATCACCTTACCACCTGGTTTATGGACAAGATCCAATATTTCCCATACAGCTGAGAATTCCAACCCTACAATTCATGCAGGAATGTTTAGAAGAAGAAGAGAGGGTTAAAACCAGATTATTGCAGTTACTTCTTTTGGAAGAAAAGAGAGATCAAGCCTTGGAGAAATTTGCTAAACATCAAGACATTGTTAAGAGATGGTTTGATAAACGAGCAAGAGTCAAAGCTTTTCGAATTTCCGATTTAGTCCTTTGTTGGGACAAAGCACACGAGAGAAGAGGAGACCACAACAAATTTGACAACCTATGGATGGGTCCCTTTCAAATTTCAGAAATTTTGGGAGACAATGCTTTTAAACTAAAGACACTGACCGGAGAAGAAGTCCCATTGCCCGTTAACGGGAAATTTTTAAAACATTACTTCCAGTCTTAGACTCCCAGTGGGTCTTGCTTTGTACATAGCTAGATTAGATTTATTTTCCTGTTTGGGTTTGGTTTTTGCTTCTGGTTTTTCCTGCTTTCTTAGATTAGTTTGCTTGCGTTCTTTTGCTTTCTCGTAGATTAGTTGTTTTGTATAAATCAAGGACCTCTATTTGCAAGAAGGTGAGGTATTCCATACACACACTGGTCTTATTCCACAAGGTGATGTTAGATTATTCCGTTGATAAATATTCGTTAGGAATTTGGAATCCGAGATTGAATTCTTCTAGTTTAACTATAGGTTAGGATTTGTACTTGGCTAGAAGGGGAATCGTATATTGTGTCTAGACATTGAGTATTGAAGATCATTATATTTTTACACATTTAATAATTTCTCTGAGTTATTATGGTCTCCTAGGAGAAGTCAGGGTTAGGCTAATCAAAAGTCTGGCTCCGGCGCCACTATAATACTCAAACCAATGTGAGCTTCACTACTTACAAAGCCAAAATGTGGAAAAATATGAAAAGAAAAGAATATCAAAAGAAAAAGAATAAAAAAGGAAAAAATGAAAAAATCAAAGCATTTGGCTTTTTGGGTGTGCGGACATCTCTACAGGCGTGCACTCAAATCGATCAATCACCGAAAGAAAAAAACAAGAAAATCAAAAGAAATCATAAATCACCGGAAGTAGAGCAATCTCCGTGAGTTTATAGAAGATAACCTTACTGGGGCTATAGACGCTCGCTGGCAGCAAGGCTCTATCCAAGGATGCTTTTGGAGTTAATACAAATTACAAAGCCTACCATGATGGAACCAAAGAGTCATATTGATTTCATGAGATGCAATAAACGCATTTGCACACACTTGTGATTGAAAAGAAAAGTGTCTTGATCCAATCTAGGGTTTCTTTTCTTTCTGAGTACACCTATTAACCTAGAGGTAACTTAGTTGGATTGAGTTAGAGATTCCAGATTCAGAATAGGTCTTTATCTTTAGAATGTTCAGGAACATTCCTCACATGGATTCGCTAGATGTTGTGACCTAATTCACACCTCGCCCCATTGCAAATGGGGACCCTTGTTGTTTTCCTTTTAGGGTTTGCTTTCGCCTGCCTCATTTTGTCTGCTCTTTGTTTGGGGGTTTTGAGTCTCAATTTTGAATGGTCACCCGAGTCAAGCAAGTGAATTTTAGCCTGGATCAATGAATAAATATTGCCATCGTGCTTAGAAGGCCTAGAAGATGAAGATCGACTGTCGTTTCAGTCAAATATGAAACCTCCAAGTTTTTAGGGTTTATCACCCCGGGCCCCCTATTTTTTAGGACCTACTTTTTTGGCACTTTTGGGCAATTCTGGTATCCCTATTTTTTAGGGTCTTTTTGGAAAGTTGCTATTTTTGGAAAATTTCTATTTTTAGAAAGTTTCTATATTTGGAAAGGTCACGAGTTTCGAAAATCCACTCAGAAGTTCGAAAAGATCAACGAAAATTTCTATTTTTAGAAAGTTTCTATATTTGGAAAGGTCACGAGTTTCGAAAATCCACTCAGAAGTTCGAAAAGATCAACGAAACTCTCAGAAAATTGATTCGAATTTTTTTTGAAATTTTGGTAAAATTCTGGAAAATCACAAAAAGTTCAAAATCTGGAAAATTTGTTCAAAAATGGTGAGAAATTCTAGAAAATCATAGAGAAATTTGGTGAAGAGCACAGAAAATGGTGAATAAGATGATGAATCCATCAACAAATTGGTGAAAAATCAGGAAATTCATCAAGAAATTTGAACAATCCATGAAAAATCTGAGAAACTCATGATAAATCTGAACATTCGTTCATGGAGAAGACTGAACTTTGTGAAAAATTCGCCTAAGTGTGGAGATGGCTCAGCTTGGAGAATGGAGGAGTTAACATCAGAAATATTCAGCCAAGCAATGGTAACGACAAGCTAAATGCTAAAGTGCGCCTTGGCTAAATGGTAGATGGCAAGGCCATGAAGGAAATCCGCCCATGTCAAAGCATCCAATGGTTAGCCATATGATGAAGTCCGCCCTTGTGTGGCTGGGTAAAGATTGGCAATGGCAAAACAAATGTACAAAGTCCGCCCAGCAACATGGGGTAAATGGCAAGCCAACTAGTAAAGTCCGCCTATGTCCATGTGGTGAATGGCAATGAAAGCAAGCAAGTCTGCCTTGTCCAATGGCAACAAAGATGAGCAAGTCCGCCCTGTCCATATGTTAAGATGGCATGCTAAACAATGAAGTCCGCCTTAGCCAAGAAACTAAGTGGCATCAAAAGAGAGGAAGTCCGCCTTGGTCAAAGATGTCAATGGCAAACAAATGCATGAAGTCCGCCCTTGGAAAAGAGGAAAATGTCTAAGGCAATGAGCAAATGGTTAACCACAAGCTGAAGTCTGCCCTTAAGAAATGTTGAAATGGCATCAAACATGAAGAAGTCCGCCCTTGTCATGGCCTAGCATGTGATGAAGTCCGCCCTCAGCCAAGAAGTCAAGTGGCAATAAAATCAAGCAAGTCCGCTTTGTCCAATGGCAATAAAATGAAGGAAGTCCGCCTTGGATAGTTTGAAATGGCTAGAACAAAGCCAAAGTCCACCTTGGGTAAAAGAAGAAGTGGCTTAGAGAATGACAAAGTCCGCCCACTAGATGGCAATGCTATAGAGGATGTCCGCCCCAAGTCAAAAGGGAAAGTGGCATCAAAAGTTATAAAGTCCGCCCAGCAAGCTATGATATGGCAACAAAGCAAGGCAAGTCCGCCTTGGACATGAAAGAGATGGCAAAGAAATGAGTCAAGTCTGCCATGCTTAAAGGAGGGGAAAAAATAATTTTTTTGCCTAAGTCTAAACCTTTGGAAAATGAAAATATGCATGGCACTTAGAAAATTCGCCCAAGCATTTAGAGAAAATTTTAGCCATGGTTAGCTAAATTGTGGAAAAATCAAGAGAATATGGCCAAATAAAATCGGACATGGCAAAATAATTTTGGACAAGAGGCAATTCGTGGCTAAAGAAAGTTGGACGTGGCTAGATAAATGTTGGACGGAAAGGTTTTTTGGATGAAATAAAATTGGATATGGCGAGATAAATTTTGGGAAAATGATCAAAAAATCATGGACGTGGCCAAATAATTTTGGAAAAAAGGATAGAAATTCGTGGCCAAACAAATTGAACGATAGAGATTATGGCAAGAAAATTGGAAAAAATGAAAATTCGTCTAAGGCATTGATGAGGAAATTTTTGAAAATCAAAAAATGATTGGCCATAAAAATGAATGGGTTGAAATTGACACATGGAATAATTATTTTGATTATTTTAATTATTCATTTTTCAAACACCCAAAAGGATAAGCCTTGAAAAATTCGAAATTGGAAAGAAAGACAAAGAGTTTTGTTGGACTGGCGATGAAATTGGAAACTTTCTCGGACAAGAGCATTGAAGATAGAACTTGCTATCCGGAAGCAAAGTGAAAGATGAGTTCAAACTCAATTCGAAGGAAACATTGCAAATTTGGTAAAAAGATTGATCTTCTCACCTCTATAAGTGATTTCACTTCTCATTTGTGCAATCATTCGATTTTTGAAGAAGGTGTGAGAAGAAACTTGTTGAAGAAATTTGCAGCAAAGTAAAAGAGATAGAATTTTATTAGCTTGCATCGTGATTGTGATCATTTCTCCAGAAGTCACAAGGCAGATTTGTTTTGTCCATTTCATTTTAACATGAAGCTTCATCATTTATTTTCTTTCCAGCTTGATTTTTTCCACGAAGTCTAAATTAATAACTAGCTGGAATGTCCTTCGAAGTAATTTAAATGTCGAATTCTAATTATTTTCTCTACTTTTTCTTGCAGATCTATTTTCGAAGCAGTGAAGATGAAATTCGCCAGTAAGGGTGTGCAAACACAATCGAAAATCAAGTCCAAGTGGGAGCACGTTGTGGACACTGATCTTGGCCACGTTGACCTCGAAGACTTCCAGAAGAGAATGTACGGGACTGACGGACGTCTACCTTCACCAATTGCCATGAGGATGATGCGCAATGGAATCGTCCACGCAGCTAGATTCCCACCAGCAAAAGAATGTCCTGAGCTAATGGTAGAATGCGCACTACACTACAATGCACGAGACAGACAGACAGAAGCTCCTGACGGAAGATTCCTTGCCTATTTATCCGAGCCAGCAATCCCATAAACCTTTGGAATTCCAGTATACAATCGAATATCCTACCACACCAAGGAAGATGCACTCAAGCTATATCAGAGCCAGTAGGATCTTTGTGCATCCAACATAAACAAGAATTGGTTACTAAAACCTAAGCCTACTGCAAGCAAGATGCCAAAGAAATTGATCAGAACCCACTTCAAAGAGGAATATGGTGACATTGTTTTACTACTAAACAGAATAGTAGGCAGTGCCCACGGTGCTCCTTTCGAAAATTGGATGTACTATTTTATTGATGAGATAATCACTGGAGTCAAGATGTTCAATTGGTCAAGAATGATTAGTGATAGCCTGCATGAGCAGTTAGTCAACTTTGAGGAGACCAAAACTTTTCACATGAGCTCATACATCGTATATTCACTTGCAAGATATTACAAGTATCCTGGCTTGACCTGCAAAGGCATGGTTGGCAATGGCCAAGGGAAATTTAAAGCCTACGATTGTTATCCACAGCTGCAATTGAAAGAGAAGTCTCATTTCCGATGGGCTCATGATGCCTTCTTAATGTACATCACCCGGCTTCTTCAAGGTGGAACGCACCAAAGACTCTCACATGAAGCCAAAAGCTTAATTAGTCGGTATGGATTCTGGTTCATTCAGTATCCTAAGTTCACCTACATCAGAATCCAAGGATTCTCTGGAAATCCTTATACACTTCCTATCTATCCGACCAACAAGATGGTACTGCTGGAAGTAGTGAGGCAGTTAGAAGCGTACCAAAATATTCAAAGGCCAAAGTAGAAAGCGGCTATCACCTTTCCTTTTTTCATCGGCAACATGGAGGAGTCATGTGCTGACGGCACAAGCGGCAGAGGTTGCTCGACTGGAAATTCAACAATATCCTTTCATATCATACAAATCCAGGAGCAATTTTGATCCAGCTCCATCACATCAGAACTGTGGACGGAGAAAGGTACAAGCATCGAGTTGACTTAGAAGACTCCTGGGCCAACGCAGCCAATGAATATGATGTAAGAAGAAGGTTATGGTCAAGGTTGCCATTGAGCATGATAAGGGCAACAGAGCTCTTCAAAATACCCGATCAACTTCAGGATGATGGAATATACATGTAGCCGGGCTTCAATGAGAATGAGCCACTCCCTCCTATAAAATGGTTTGAACCTGAGATGGGTGACCTAGCAACTTTGATGCGGCCTGTTTTCAAGTACTCTCAGTGGTGGATAGATCGGCAGGTAGAAATTTTAAAACAAAGAAATGTGCATTTCACCTACGAGTTGATGGGCGATACATAATCATGTTCTTCAAACGCCGGTGCATCTCGTGGAGATGGACAAACAGATGCTGCCAACTCAAGAAAGAGGAAAGGAGTTGACAAATCTGCAAGACAAGACAAGGATAAACTGATAGACGAAGGGCCTTCTCGAAAGAAGCACAAGTCTAAACCTCTTCAGTCGGCCACTTCTAGGAATATAGAAGAAATGCTCGCCATAGATAGAGAATCTTTGGAAAATGCTAAGATCCCTTCTCCAGTCAAAAATGTGGAGCCTATACAAGTAGAAGATGATGATCAACCTTCTCCAGCAAGCACAAAAATCCTAGAATCAGATAACGATACAGACATTATGGATGGAGAATTCGAGGAAGGAATGATTTCCGCCCTCAAAGACATCCAAGAGGACCCATCCGTCCAAGAAATCTAGGGTATGCAATTGGTCCAAGCAGTTCAAAGTATGCCGGAGATTCAGGAAGAGCAGGAAGTACAAGATATAGAGGACGTCCAATATCAACTACAGGAGGACGGAATTGAACAGCCAACAATCCCAGAGTGGCTGAGGGAAAGATTGAAAAGAAAGGCACCAGTAGAGGTCCCTAAGGAGGACAATGACATAGATTTTCTGGTGAGATTAGAGCAAACTGCCGCGAGGAAGAAGGCTAAGAAATTCTCAACCATCTAGAGAGATGAGGTTGGCAATCGTACAGTACAAATTGCAGTACCTACAGCCGACAAGTTCCAAGATGAAATTGCTCCTGATGAATATGTTGTCACGACCATCGACATGGGTCCGACAACAAAAGAGCAAGAGGTCGAAGACTTGGACAATTCCATGGCTACCATCAAGTCCAGGTTAGAAAAAGAAGTTGCCAAGAAAAAAGAATATAAGAAAGAAATTCAGCGCCTAAAAGATTACATCCAACATTTGACCAAGCCACTGAATGAAGGGGACCAGGCAGCGCTGCCACCTCCAAATTCTTCACAAGAACCAGGTGCAAATTTTGAACAAGAGATGACTATGGCGAGGGAGGCTAAGGGTTGGATGGATGAAAGGAAAAACGAGGCGTTGGTATTTGCAGAAAAGTTGGCACAAGTAAATGAGCAGGCTTCCTTTATGCTTTCCCGAGTTGCAGAACTGGCGGAATCATGGAGTAGTCTCGAAGATATTCAAAGCAGAATCATCCCATGTATCCGGGAACTGAAGGGCATCGCAAAGCAAAGGTTGATTGAAGACAAGGTTATCGAAGTCGGAGCGGCATATGATTTTAACAGATGGTATTTTGCTTTGATCTCAAGAGGAGGAGTCCTTGAAAAGGTGAAGCAGGATGGTGGCAGAGTTGAAGAACAAGTAAAAGAAATTCAGAGTAAAATTTATGAAATGGCTGCAGATATGCTCGACAAGGAGATTTTCAGAAAGAAACGCTTGCGGCCAAAGAATTTAAGGGAGCAAGTACAGAAAATTTTCCCCATCACCGGGCCAATCATGAAAGAAAGCTTCACTAAAGTATTTGACTTCATGGCCATCAAAAGTTCTTTCTTGCTGCAGGAGCCAAAATGGGCGACTATGTTTGCAGAATGTGCCGAGAGCTTAGATTTGCTGGAGTACAATGTCAACGTGCTGCCTGACATTTCCATGGAAGAGGTTGGCTCAATCGTGTCCAGATTCGCCGAACGTGAGGCTGCACAAGTGGATAAAGATGCCACTCCAGTTGTCTAGAGTTTTCTTCAGTTAACTAATTGAGATTTTAGAAACCCTAATTAGGGTTTAGTTATGTTTAATCTGGGCCATTGATCTTGAATCAATCTCGGCCGTTCATTGTAATCTAAAAAACTATATAAACCCCCCCTCACTCTCTCATTTTCATAATTAGAAGAGATTAGAAGATTAGAAGATCAGATATAGGAGATTAAGAAGTTAGAGCAGATTTGAGATAGTTAGATTGTAGAAATAAAGAGAGTTTTTTATGAGATTGTTGTGAAAACACTACTTTGATAATTAAGTTCAAATGCATGAGGTGCCTTAAATACTTGATTGTCGAATAGTTGCATGGTCGCATATTTTCTTTCTCACTTAGCAAATTTGAATTATAATGTGTGTTAGAAGAATGATAGATTGATAACAGAGATTGGTGAAACCGAGCTCATACTTTCTTTGAGTGGATGATTTCACTTAATGTACAAAGTTAGACTGAGCTTTACTGTGGATGCTTAACTTCTGTTTGAATAATTGTTGTTCGATTTGATGGTAATTATTCATTACGTGAAAATTATAAGCACATTCCTAGAAGATTGCACTTGCTCTGTGTAGTTGTCGTTGAACGTGGCGAAGCAGAGTATTGTTTATTTGGTTTCATTTAGTCCTCGTCTTCTCTTGATTTCATAGGAGTAATATAGGATCTCTAAAACCCTTAATCTTTTTCACTTTTTTGAAAATCAAAAAACCCAAAATGATACTGTATTTATGTCTCCGCTTTTCTGAATAACTTGCAAAATCTTAATTGTGCCCACAGCAAATCACATCCATACCACAGAGCCTATCCGCGTTCATCTTAGACATTGGAATTACCCTATGACCTCACTTGCAATCTTAGCATAGGAAGTAGTTTTTCAAGAGAGAATAGAACATCTGTGACACTTTGTTCTAAAATGTTTGTTGTGTCATAAAACACACACCAACAGAGCTGAGTGGAGGAGACCTTGTGGGGCCTTCTTCCTTAGCCCTTGTTGGAAGAGGGTCGAAAGCTTCTCCCCTTAATATTCCACCACTATAGGTTCATCCTCCTTCCCCTTATGATGATCTAGAGTGGGAAGCATATGACCTCTTGGTCAATGAGTGTTAGGGGGAGACCTCTTCTTTATCTTTATATTAGAAGTGTGTGTCTTGTGATGTGTTCCCTAGTACTCATGCTATGTGTTCCTGGAAGACCCTTGTCACCCTTGTTGGTGCTTGGATAGAGGAATGTTTTTTATGTAGTAAACCTTCTTCTATCTATATCATCTTTCTTCCATGTTTGTGTTTGATTTTCAAAAACTTGGGGATGATGCAAAGTGTTGGGGGAATTTAGGCTTCCCTTCCATGTTGACCTAAGTTTTTATTTTCACTTTTTCTTATCGTGCATTCTTCACATAGTTTGATATAGTAGGGGGTTGATGACAGTTCATTTATATACTATTATTATTATACTTATATATATTTATGAGTAGTTCTGATCCCGAAATGTTAAATCACCTCTGTGCCCTTTGTTTATATTTATTTCCCTTTGATCTTTCCTTATCTCTTGCTCTTCTTTGCTTGAGTTGTCCCTTTCATGTGTGACAACGTGATGTAGGAGAATTGTACTCCTACCCCCCTTGGTTGGCATTATTCCCTTGTCAGAAGGAGTTTGGCTTATTGGTAGGAGGTGCTCCCTCATTCCAACAATGGAATGATGGGTTGGCAGTAGTTGAAATTCATCAATGTAAGGCTTAGACGTTGGCAGAATAACCTTTGGAGTTTTGGCGATGGGCCGACAATGGTGATCAGCGAAATGTATGTGTATTGTTGGAAGAAGAGTTGGGGTCCCAATGATAGACTGATGGAAGGTTGAGGACCATGGTGGGATCAGTAGGATAAGGATGACGTGTTGGATGAGAAAATGCATGGTGTGATGGGATTGGGTAATCCACATCCTTCTTGTGGATACAATGCGTGGCGTGGTGATAGGGTGGAACCACATCAAAATGATGTGTTGATTGGTGTGACACACTTTCATCAGCGGGACTCTTGAGATGGTCTCCCTGATACACTAATGAGGAGGCAACGATGAAGGGCTAGTTGATTAGACAGTGTAGAATCTTGGTGGGACTCATTTGGGGTACGAGATGATAGAAGATGTCAAAGAAGACATGTGGTATGATGAGATTGGATGAACAAGGAACATAATGTAAGGTGTCATCGATGGAACGCTTGTGTATCGGTGGTAGGTGGTTTGTGGTTCCCTCGACGAACTAATGAAGGGTATTGGTGAAGCATGGTGATATCAGTGGAAGAGAAGCTAGAGTCTGGCCCATAGGATGATGGTGGAATTAGTAGTGTGGGAAGTACGATTGGTGTGATGGTCAACGATGGTGGTTGGAAAATGAGATCATGACACTTGCCGAAGTGATATTGGATGCAATTCCACATTGCTATTGTGGAATACATATTGATTTGTCGATGATTGGAGCTTCAGATAGCGAGGTAACGAAATGGTCATACAACGACACAACCGATGTGAAGGAGAAGCTTGCTGGGGATGACAAGGAGAAGATATATATACCCATTAGGAGAGTAGCGTGAAGCCAACAAGCCAACTAGCCAACAAGAGGAAAAGGAACTGGCAGGACAAAGAAGCCAATAGGGAGGTGGCGGAGTAGCCCACCATATGAGAGGTTGGTAGAGAGGAAACCGACCAGAAAGAGAGGAGAGTGTGATAAGTAGAACATGGAAATGCCCTATAGATATAATTTTGAATGCAATCTTGTAAGCTGTTCTAAATGAATAAAATAATGTTTTTGACTAGTGTTGTGTCAATATGTGTGTGTATGTCTGTGTTTTGGCTGTGTGATTGGACAGCCTGACAAGGCCCTCTGATCTCACCTTAATCAAGTGGTATCAGAGTTGGTTGTCTTGAGTTTGTAATAGAGCGCCAAACGTGAGGCAGTTGTAGTAGGACCTGTGAATGTGGATTGAAGCCAGAAGATCTTGAAGAGTGCAAAACCTGTGGGTGATGAGCTAAGTAGAGTTCTTGAAAAGCATGTTTGTTGCAGGCATGAGAGAGGGTCTGTAACTACTATCCTCCAATAGAGATAAAGCTGAGTAGAAGGTGTAGAGTTCCTCCATTGAAAGAGAGAGTGGGTAGAGGAAGCATCTTCCAAGATCCTTGTTGGGTAGAGGATAGTTGGAGAATATTGAGTTCTAGAGGAGATTGTTGCAGATGAGAAGAGACTTGCAACTATAGAGGGCTCAAATCCTAAAGAGATTGTTGCAAGGAGTACTTGTGACTATAGAGGGACTTGTGACTCTTTGGAGGTATTGAAGGTATTAAGTGTTTGTCAAGTGTTTGACACAATGATGAAGAAGAAAGGAAACAAGTTCTTCATAGTTGTGTATACAAGTGAACAAGATGGAGAGAATATTGCAGAGGTATGCTTTGAGGACTGTGAGTAGAAGAGTAGAGGACATGAGTGTTGCAGGCCAAGAGAGAAGGGTGATAATACAAAGATTTGTGAAGGTCCTATGTTTGACAAGGGGCCCGATGAGGAAGATTCAGTGTCTATAGAAGAAATGGTGAAAATAGAGGCCATGTTCAGTTTGCAGAAGGCGACATCAGAGGGGGAGGTTTCTAAAAATATAGATGTGATTGTGGGTGCATCGATAGAGCGTGAGGATATTGTCATGGATGGAAAGGAGGAGTATAGTGTTGTACCTGAGGATGATGATGGACAAGTGGATACAACATTACTAGAGAAGGAGGTAATGCATAACGTTTTTCATGTAGAATCAGGTGAATGCAGATGCAAGTTGGTGGAAGTAGACAGACAATGGTGGGATGAATCCCACAAGAACAAAGGTGAATGAGAGATGCATTTGGAGGAGGTGGTTGAGATCTAGTGGAGTATATTCCACATCCAAGAAGTTGAGTGCAGAGAAATTTTTTTTAGAAGAAGAGGTTGCTTGTTCTGGAAATATGCTAGAAGGATGCCATTAAGGACGCATGTATAGGAGCACATGGAATTTTATTCACCTGGGGAGTCTAATGCAGGAGCATTGTGCTCCTACCCCCCTTGGTCGGCGTTATTCCCTTGTTGGTAGGAGTTTGGCTTATCGGCAGGAGGTGTTCCCCCATTCTAGCGATGGAATGATGGGTTGGCAGTAGTTGGAATTCATTGGTGTAAGGATTAGATGTTGGCACAACGACCTTTGGAGTTCTGATGATAGGTTGACAATAGTGATAAGAGAGACATAGGTGTATCGTTGAAAGAAGAGTTGGTGTCCCAATGATAGAGCGATGGAAGGTTGAGGACCATGGTGGGACGAGCAGGATAAGGATGATGTGTCGGACGAGCAGATGCATGGTGTGATGGGATTGGGTAATCCACATCCTTGTTGTGGATTACGATGCGTGATGTGGTGATAGGGCGGACCAGCATCAAAATGATGTGTTGATCGGTGTGATAGGATTTCATTGGTAGGACTCTTGAGATGGTCTCCTTGATACACCGATGAGGAGGCAATGATGAAGGGTTGGTTGATCGAACGGTGCAGAATCTTGGTGGGACCCATTTGGGGTACGAGATGATGGAAGATGTCCAAGAAGACATGTGGCATGATGAGATTGGATGAATGATGAACAAAATGTAAGATGTCATCAGTGGAACACCTATGTATCGGTAGAATGTGGGTTGTGGTTCCCCCAATGGACTGGTGAGTGGTATCGATGAAGCATGGTGATATTGGTGGAAGAGAAACTAGAGTCTAGCCGATAGGACGATGGTGGACTAGGTAGCATGGGAAGTACAATTGGTGTGATGGTCAATGATGGTGGTTGGAAAATGATATCACGACACCTGGTGAAGTGATATTGGATGCAATTCCACATCATTGTTGTGTAATACATATTGATTGGTCTACGATTGGAGCTTTACACAAGGGAGTAACTAAATGGTCATACTATGACACAGTCGACATGAAGGAGAAGCTTGCTGGTGATGACAAGGAGGAGATATATATACCCATCAGGAGAGGAGTGTGAAGCCAGCCATCTAGCTAGTAAGAGGAAAAGGCACTAGAAAAATAGAGAATCCAATAGGGAGGTGGCAGAGTAGCCCACTGTATGAGAGGTTGGTAGATAGGAAGCCAACTAGAAAGAGAGCACGAGAGTGTGAGAAGTACAATAGGGAAACGCCCTGTAGATGTAATTCTGAATGCAATCCTTTAAACTGTTCTAAATGAATAAAATAATGTTTTTGACCAGTGTCGTGTGATTGGAAAACTTGACAGGGCCCTCCAATCTCACCTTCATTACAACACTTTCTATGATGCTACGATTTTCAAAAAATGCATTCACTGCCAACAAATCTTTTCTCAAAAATCCTCTTGAATATTTTTTTTCAAAATCGCATTCACAACTAGGACCCCTAAGGGAACGTGTTTCCTTCATCATGGTTTCACAAAGAAAGAGCTTGAGAACTTTCCTTTATTGGAGATACATACCTCAATCTTGCTGACCTGAACCTCCTATAAGAGCAAATTGGTGAGACACCTGAGATATCCTACCGACAAGCTGTTTAGTTCTGAAGGCTTGAAGTGTTTAGATTGGTGTGACTTGTGATCGGTCTTGCTGAAGAGAACTATCAAAGTGACATGAATTGTTGGTGTCAGTTCTATGTTTCATATCGACAGTAGTTATTTGGCCTATGAGGTTCGTCGGTGAGACTCTTGCCGATTTGAGGAATGTATGCAAAGTAGCCTGGATGAGTTTCGGTATGACTTTGGCTGATGATCGGATCGGGGAGACATTGGTCGTTGGGATGACTTGTGAATGTCACTCCGGTGCTTGTGGTCTGGCTGAAGAGTTTTGTCAGGAAGACTCCTACCGAAGTGAACTGTGTTGGGGTGACATTGGTCTTCGGGTAGACCTACGAATGTTGAACCGACTGTGTTAGTCTGGCTGATAGGTCTGATCAGTGTACTTCTTGTCGATGAATAGATGGTTGGGGTGACACAAGACTTCGGAATGCATCTTACTGATAGGAGATCTCTGGCTGATGTGATTTGTTCGGTGTGAGTCTGGCCGATGGATGTGTTTGTTGTGACTCCTGTCGATGAAAGGTTCTGAACTGCAGTGAGTTGAATTTCATCAGGGTGACTTATGATCTTGGTAGGACTTTCTGATTCTTGTCCGATAGTGTTGTTCTTGCCAATAGTTTGTTCTAGTTGGTCTTTTGTGTGACTTTTGTTGATGAATTATTTCAGACTACAGTTGAATTGTTGGGTCATCGGGGAGACTTGGGCTATCGTTGTGACATCCCAGTCATTTTCCAATAGTGTTGGTCATGTCGATGGACTTGAAGGTGAACCATGGTTGAACGGGTGTTGACTTGGTTGGACTATTGAGTTGTACGATTGAGCAGTGACTTGTATGGTGATATATTGCTCGCTTCACATCGTTGTTGTGAAGCGAATGGATTAGTTAAATCTTTGATATTCTGGTAACTGTATAGTTTGCTTGTAACTATTTAGTTTGGTTAGAAGTTGGAACAATAGCGGTTGGGAATTTTGTGAAGGAACAGTTTAGTATGGGAGTTGGATTGTTGGACTTCTGGTAATGCTTGATATGTGTGTTCAAAGAGGATCTATAGTGGTGTGACAGAGAGAGACAATGACTTGAATTGGTTGAGGAAACAATAATAGATTAGGATCAATCTCCTGTTGATAATTTGCACTGTATACTATGTGAGAGTATTGTAACAATGTGAGGATTATAAATGATTGAGAGGTTGATCAGAGAAATGTACTCAATTGAGGAGAGAGATGATCTACACTATATACTATGTGAGAGTATTGTAACAATGTGAGGATCGTATAAGAGTCATGTTGTCTGTCTTTTCTCTAGATGGAACAAGATTAAAACTTTGTGTAAGGGCTATGAGCCTAAGATTGTATTGTAACTTTGTTTGTTGCTGAATAATATAATGGCCCAATATTTTGGAGTGTGGGGTTTTTTACTTGAAAGGGTTTTCCACATGTAAATTTGTGTGTCCATATTTTTTTCTTTCATGTTTAGTGATTCTACAAGTTGAATCTAGTTAAGTCTGCATGTGCTTTTCTTAGAAGGGTTAATGTGGAAAATCAATTGTGCCAGTTTCTGCTTTATGGCATATAAGTATGTGTCTTTTAGGCAATTTAAAGTAATTAAAATCACCGAAGGCACTACTGTTCTTAGATGTTTTTTTCTAAGATGACCTAATTTTTCCTAACATCCTTCGAGGTGGGAGCAGCCTTTAGCTTCCCCTTGCAAGGTAGTATTTTCTTCCTTTTGAATTCCTCGATGAAGTGAACATCTTTCGAAAGGATTCCTTGATGATGAATCGATTTGAGAAAAAATGTCTCTTCGTACTTTCGAATAGTGTGTCCCTTGAGTGGACCCCTTTCTCTTTTCACATTAGGTTCCCGAGGGATCCCTTTGAATGCCTTCCAATTTGCTAATGATCTGTGTGACTGTCCACTTTATTACCCATGTAGCTACTTTGTTTTAGTCATGCTTTATCTATGGGTAAACATGCCACTTTGTAGGTCAGCTTGCGAAGTTTCTCTCCAATCAGACTCTGTGGAGTCTCCTTTGGGTTTCCTCCATGAAAGAGATCTTGGGGGACACCTCCTTGCAGGTCTTCGGGCCTATAAGGTTCTTTTTTCTCTAGGTTTCCTCCATGAAGGAGATCTTGGGGGATGCCTCCTTGCAAGTTTGTGGGTCTATAAAGCACTTTCATTTGGGTTTCCTTCATGTGAGAGATCTCGGGGGATACCTTCTTACAAATCTGTGGGCCTGTAAGGTGCATACTTCACAAGGCTTCCTCCTTGTAGGTCTACGGGCCTATGAGACACTTTCATCCTGTAGGATTTGTCCATCATTGGTCTGAGGGCCTTTGGTGTACCCTGTGCAGCTTCATAGTTCTATGGGGATATGGAGTCTTTTGTTCCATCTTGTGCTTTTGAGCTTGCTTAATCATGGTCTACTTCCTAGATAGTTTAGGTATACATCTCTAATCCTACTAACTGTTTGATCTACTTTACCAAAGTACTCATCAGTATTCATGCTCGCTAAAGTGGGGGAAACATGTATAGGAGAAAATTTGCACCCCTTAAGTAAATTCCCCTTTCAGATACCTTCACCTTAGAAAATCAAATCCGAAGGTGAAATTCCACATCAACCAACTTCCTTCCTTCCACTTGGCATCTGTCTCTTGTGTCAGTGAGACAATATTTGTTGGGGACGCGTGCGTGGCACACAAACATCCGCGTGGCGCACTTACGCCCCTAACAAATTCCTAGGTCTAAAGCTAGTAGAGGTGTTACACTTTTGATTGGAGTCAATTTGTAATGTCCCTCTTCAACCAACCGACCCTGAATACAGAAGATTCTTCCCTCTTCTTCAAATTCATCCATTCTTCATTCAATCCATCTCTTTTTGCATTCTCAAGCACCTCAACTTCATTCTTCACACTCAGTAGCACTTCAACACTCCATTACAGGAGAACCAACACTCCATGAACTCCACAAATAAAGTGTGAAGCAAGCCATTAGCAACGTGGGCTTGGGGTCTTGTGAGACTCTCATTTCCAAGTCCGTATTCTCCTCCATTGGCTAGTGAGATTTTGGGTGGAGGTGGTAACGTTTCACTCCTCTCCTTTGTGATTTGGTTGAGTAACACTTTACTATTTTTCAGTGTTCATTGGATCTCTACTTTCTTTACTTATTTATCACATATTGCTATCTCATTGCTACTTGGCTGTCCATGGAGGTGGAAACACCAAAATAGGGGTTTGACTGAGGCATAGCCCTATACAACCCCAACAATTTTCCACTTTTTCTTGTGTAGGTGGATATGTATTTGGAGCTAGCTAGCGAATGTGCATCCTTGTGAGATCATCTTTGTCACCCTAGCTCTCATTTACTTGTTTTATCATTTTATTTTCTATTTCCTATATCTGCTTGTCTTGCTTTTATCGTTAAGGTTAGCTATCTAGGTTGTAAGTTTGTTTTTGAGTAGTTTGTATTGTGTTCACTATTTTCTGAATATTTGGATGTAAAACATTCGAGAGATGCCAGTGCATTGCGTTAACATCCCAGAACTATGCTTTCGTCCTCAGATAGAGAGTTGTTTGAGGCACAATACTGACTCCAAAAACCGGCTCACCTAGCCTAAACTTAAGTTCAGATTTGTAGAGTGATTGGAGTACATTATAGTCCTCATCATTCTCAATCCTCATCATAAAATATCCCTTTAATTAGAGTGAGGTAAGTTAGAGAAGCCCTTCACTTTCGACTCTCTATGACCTGGAGCCTTGACGTGGTTGGTCCCCCTGTCTTACAATAACGTATAGAAGATGAAGAATGCATGGCCTTGATCAATCAAAGTGTCTATGACAAAAAATTTGAACCAAGATAAATTGGTCCAGGGGGAAAGGGTAGACTTGTGGGAGTTACTACTCTCCAATTGGTGTAAGGTTCATTATTAGAACCATTCTGAATTAACTTGCCAATCGTTCTTGGATATTTTGAATAAAGTCAGTCAGAAAATGGATACCCAACCTAGTGATCAAGTACCAAAATAACACAAATAATCTTCACTTGAAATCAATACTATTACTATTCTAACAAAATCAAATGGCACATCCAATATATTTGGACAATCAGAAGAACCTCAAGATTCTTTGACAAATTCATAGATAAAGATAGATGAGCCTTAGAAAAGGGTACACACTCATCCTCTTATTTTATATTAACCACACAAAGAATTAGATGTACCTAAAAGTTACGTGGTAAATAATGTTGAAAAACCAAACTTATAGCCAAGTCCTTTGAAAAAAACATAAAATTAATCCAAAAGAAGAATTCCCACCCTAAAACTCATTATGGACAGTAAAATTTGATGGATCTAAGTCTAAGAAAGGGAGTGGAGTTGGAGTTGAGTCAGTTAGCCCCAAATGGAAAATATATTTTTCTTCTTATAGGTTATAGTTGAGATGCACCAACAACGTTGCTAAATATGAATAATTGGATAGGGGACTTGTTGATGTGTTTTTTATGACCGCACCAACATAGAATAAAGTTTCCCAATAGATACTCTATCCTCTCTTGAACACAGTATCCAACACACTACGATTGTGAGAGAGTTTGTGCGTTCAACTCCAAGGTTCCTTCTAGGCAGTGGATAGTCTTAGTTGGCTCAATGTGATTTGTTGGTATTTCAAGAGGACTTACGCAATTGTTTAGTAGCGGACAATAGACATCAGATTAAAGGGTTTTACGTGGTTTGAATGATTCGGCAGGTAAGTACAAGTTTCCTAATACTAACTAGAAATGTACTGAATTTAAAATGGTTGTAGGGATAAGAAGGTTCTAATCTACTCTAAGGCGTGGGACATGGTGATCAGTTCGCATAGACTTCAATCGAGCTTTGCTTTGCCTCGCTTCAGACAGCTTCCACAAAACCAGTGCAATCTTCAGAGGAGTAATCAAAGGTATTCAAATCATGATTCAGCATGAAGACACCATCAAAGCGACGCATGCCAACATATAAACCATAATCAAAGTTAAGTTCACAATGTTCCAGTTGACCATGCAAGGTGAACCCACCATCAACAAGCCTACTAGTGGTATGGATAAGTGAAGTTTTGTTCAAATTAAGCACCACATTCCACAATTACTAACTACTTGCATGAAATGAAATTGACTTTACTTTAAGATACTTCAAAATTCTAAATGAATTGGAAGGACAAAGAAGCCTTGCTAGCTACTCACAATAAAAGAAGAGATCGCCATCAATGAAAACTCTTTTTATTAAGAGAGTGTTCACAACAACTTCTAAAAAGTAATTCAAATGGAAGACTTTCCTTCCTTTTCAATCTAAGCTAAACTATCAAACTATGCTACTTCCTATTCTATCAATCTCTCTCTATTTCTTCTCTGCTATTCTAATCCCATACAAATGAGGGGGGATGCCCCTTTTATAGTTGGCCCAGTGCAACAAATGACTTAGATTCAATTAAAATGAAGGGCTTAGATTGAGCCACATAAATCCTAACCCTAAAAAACTGCCACCAAGAAGAGGGGTAATAAATGAGAAATTAATGTACACCATCCTTCCAGAAGATTCCTGTCCATAGACGCATTCGCATTGTTCTTGTTCTTCTTTTTGACTAAAAATTGGATGAGTCTGATCATCAAGGCTTCAAATTCTTCCTTATTCTTGAGGGTATTTCAGTGCTTGAGGATGATCTTCTTCTTAGCTGTGACTCTTCAACTCTTCAACGCCTGAGCCTTTCATTTTTTTTTTCATTTTGAACTTGAAGAATTTTCTTGTCTTGCATTCAATCATTCCTGCTTGCCATTCATCTGACTGCATTAGGTGCATATTGGGTCTTTGAGGAGAAATTCCAACACTTAGCCATTTCTGATAAAACCTCCCTTCATGGTTTGGACGCAAGTGAGATATCATGGAGGAGCTCAAAACACATAACTTTATCTCCTTTCAAGGTTTTAATATCATCTTGGATTACTTGCTTCATTGCTTCAATTCATCGTGCTCTCGCCTTAACGTTCATCCTGCAAAATAGAAAAAAGGAAGAGCATCAAAATATAAATCCACCTTACTCATCTGATATCCATGTTTCGATCTCCAATGTTCGATTATTCTCTGGATCTGATAGAGTTCAACACTTTTCTCTAGCAAGCTTTGCTTTCTTCATACTCTTTTATCATAGGTGTACTTTGACCATGTATCCTCTTTGATGCTCATTTTTGATGCCTTAGAAAATTTCACCCATCTTGAGGGCGCGCCTTGAAGGGTGTTGTTTGATTTCTCTCTATCTTAGAAAATTTTCCAACCAACATGATACCCCCTTTTTGCCTTAGCCAAATTTCCAACCCCTCTGCCTTAGAAATAATTTATTTCCTCTAGAAAACTTCATCAACTAGGCGCCCAAGTAAAATATCCATCTTAAAATCTCTGGCGAGGCATGGAAAATTTTAAAACCAATCCTTTGTTGAAGATATCCAGTACCTGTTGATGTGATTTCTATGACCGCACCAATCAGCAGAACAAAGTTTCCCAACGGATACCCTATTCTCTCTTGAACAAAGTATTCAGCGTGCTAAGATTGCGAGTGAGATCACGCTTTCAACTCCAAGGTTCCTTTAATGCGAATAGACCCAATTGGTTGATGTGTATTGCTGTGTTCTTACAAGGGGACTTACACAATTGTTCAGAATGCTTGCAGTAAACAACATATATATGCTTTGAAAGGGATTTTCATGTGAATGATTTGGCTTTGAAGTGCAAGTTTCCTAAAACTAACCAAAAGTGTATGGAATTTGAATGGCTGCAGAGATTTCTAAAATCTAAACTCTAATCTAAATGCAAAGGGTGTTATGCTCAATTTCAATGTACTTCAAACAAACATTGTCTAGCCTCCTATCGAACAACTTCGACAAAGTAAGTGCAATCTTCAAAGGGTAACAAGGATGTTCAAATCACGATTCAATGATGCAACTACCATCACAACGATGCATAACTACACATGAATCTTGATCGAAGTTAAGTTTAAAGTATTCCAGTTGACCACGCAAGACAAGCTTACCATCAGTAAGATCGTTAGTGGTATGGATCAAAGAAGTTCACTTACATCAAACATAAGCATCCATATCTAACTATTAGCATGAAATTAAGTCCTAGTTGAAGTCAAAGGAAGAAGAAACCTCATGAACTACTCACAACAAAGTTTGAATTCACCATCAATGAAAAGCTTTATTATGATTAGCCTTTGTGACAATCTCTTACAAAATTCCGAAAGGGAGAATTCCCCTTCTTCTTCAACAATGCAATGAAAACTACTCTAACTCAAAAGTATCTACTCTCTATTCTACTTCAAAATCCACTATGCTAACTACTTCTGATTCTGACTATTAGATTACAAATGAGGGGGACTCCCCCTTTATATAGTTGGCCAGTCTCAATGGACAGTCCAAATCGAATTACAACGGAGGGCTCAGATCGAGCCACCTCAGCCCTAGACAAGGTTTTCCCTAAAAACTGCCAGAAGGTTGAGGAGTGGCATCATAAATGCTCCCAAAAAAATAGCAGATTCCTCCTTGACCATTATGAGAAATTAATGCCCACTACCCTTCTAGAAGATTCTCGTCCATGACTCGGATTCCCTTGTTCTTCTCTTTGACTGCGTATGCTATGAATCGGTCCAACACCTCATCGACCTCCTCTTCAGAAATTGCTGGAGTGAGATTAAGCTGATATTCTAAGATTGCCACCATTTTCTCATACTTTTCACAAGATTTTCCCCAAGTCTCAATAGAATCTTGTGTACTTTGAATAATTGTTGAAAATGTAGAAATGTTTTCAAAGTCAAGCTGGGAAAATGTCCTCATCTCAGGAAAGAAAGGCTGCAATCTTGCCTTTAATCCTTCCACCTCTACCTCCTCACGAGTCAGCCTTCTTGTGAACAATGCATCCAATGTGTTGAGGATACCCTCGTGAATATTCCTCATTGCTTTCTTGATCCTGGTGGACTCCATAGCTTCCGTGTCAAAGAAAACCTTTCCAGTAAATGCTGCTGAATGCCATCCACGAAAATCATACCTGTCGCCTGCTTGAATCACCCCTTCATTCACCAAAGTTTGCGTGGGCACACACATCAAAATAGCAAGGCGAGGAATATTTTTGTCCTAAAAAATATGGGTGTCTCCCCAAGCTTTCTCGGCATCATCTAGGCATGAAAGGATACCAGATGCACTCTGAAATGCTGAGACAAGATCGGCCATGAATTTTTCTACCTCAGTGCGGACACCGTTTATCCACTTGTCTCCTTCTCGTACAACTCTCCTTATCTCCTCAAGCCCATTGATTGGCTCTCGTGGTAACTCAAGTGAAAGCTCTACCACTGGATTGTCTTGAGCGGCTGGATGTGCTAGATGTTGCACATACTCGACTAATGCCCTATGCTCTTTCTTCAATCTTTTATACTTCCCTTCCTTTTTCACCAGCCTGTCCTTCAACGCCTGGAATGAACTTTCAGCTTCTCCCACCACTTGCACTCTGGAAGGACGTCCCAACTCAACTGTGGTGATTGTGTAATTTTCTGGCATTGCATCACTTAAATCATAATCCTCTCTTGGAACAGCAATATGGAGGCTGCGTGAACCAGCCTCATTAGTCTCCATCCTCATATACTTCCTTGCCCTCTTCCTCTTAGGAAACTTGCTTGTTCTATTTAGAAGCTCTTCCATTTCGACTGCCAAGTCAACATCATCATCCTAATCCCTCCTAATTGCCTGTGAGAGCCAATTGCGCTGAATGTCATAAATGATAAGGGGTTGCTCTTCAGTTGCCTCCACTTCACGAACCTCCTCCTGAGCAACGTTCTGTTGCTGAGGGTTAATTATTTCAATGTCTTGATCACTCTCCACATGAGCTCCAATGTCTTCCTCTTCGAAGGCATAATCAAAGTGGGTATTTGTTTTTTTTTCCTCCCCTTCATCTGGCTTATTGGCACCTTCAGGATCATTGACAAAACTGAGTATCCAATTCTCTCGGCATTGGTTGGTTAACCTCTCCAACCTCTGGCTCTTCATTCCCCCGAGCCCTCTAATCTGCAAATAGTGAGACTTCTCGCATGCTGGAGGAATGGGTCACCAACTGAGTAGATGATGTGTCCTTCGATCCCTGAGGTTCCGGTTGAACAAGTTCTTCCTGCTGTGGTTGTGGCTCTGGAGGTTGGGCAATTTGCTTCTTTCTCTTCGCGGACACTGGTGGCCTTTTATCGCCCATGAGGTCATATGTGAGGGCAACCGACCTTCTCATCAATCTGTGAACATGCTCCTTTATCCATGCCCTTGTGAAAGTCAAGACAGGAATAGACAAAGTGTCTAAATCCGTGATCTCCGGTTCAGCCCAATCTACTGGTGGAATCTGTGTGTTCTTTACTACTTCATAATCTAGATGAATTAGCCTGGTATCCTCTTCGACTTGATCCGACACTTGGATCACTTCACCACCTCTAATCAACTTGAGAGGCAACCTCGAAAACATTATTTTCCTAATCTCAGCCTCTCTTCTAGAATTCGCCCAAAAATCTTCCAAGTGAGCTTTGTGTCTGTACTCCACATCTTGCACTGTTCCAATCTTTCCCCGAGGACCGAAATCCTGCCGGCTGGTATGAAGAGTCGACTTATAGAACTTCAATTCATCCTCAGCCTCCTTGGCTGCCTGTAAAGTAGGGCATTCTTCAAGTGAGTTTCCCAACACAATGGGAAAATGCAAGCCTCCCTTCTTCTTTCGCCTTATGATTTTGTTGTAGGCCACCAATTGCCTAGACAACTCAAGCAGTATCATCCTATTGGTGGGGTACCTCGGTAATTTGTAGACGTATGAGTCATACCCTGGCAGCCTCAAATAAGTGAATTTTGGGAATTGGACGAACCAAAACCCATACTCTTCTATCAACATTTGCACCTCTTCCGATATTCTTTGTTGTAACCTCCGCTGAAGAGTTCTTGTGATATACATAGTGAAAGCATTATTAACTCTCGTGAAGTCACCTGTGTGCGTGAGATGCAACCATCTACAATATTCGTGAATCTTGAACTGATTATAACCACAGCCAATTAGTTCTTGGTATGCCAACCCTCTATGCTTTGTCATTCAAGCAAGCATGTAAATAACATACGAGCTCATGTAGAATGTTCTCGTTCTCTTCAAATTCTGGAACTATTCATCAATATTGTCACTTATCATCTATGCCCAATTTACTCGCACCTTTCCTTCAAGCACCACACTGATGTAGAAGAACATCCATGGCTCGAACACAAATGACTGTGGGCTGCCGTTAACCCTACTGAGCAACATAATTATATCGTAGTACTCCTGTTTCAGCTCTTCTGAGATTATCTGCTTTGGCAGCCTTGCAGCTGGAGGCTTCGACTTTCACATCCAAGTGGTGTTTATCCTCTTCATGCACTTCTCGAAAGACGTGGCATACATCTTGTTAGCCTTTTCCTTGGATTTATACAACATATTGTCCGTAGCCAGTATCCCAAACGCCTCGCCAATTGCGTTAGGTACAAAGTTAGCCAAAATCATACCATCTGGAGAAATGATAGTCCGATCGTCCGAGTTGTAGAAGTTGGCGCACTCCAAGATCAACTCCGGACAACGAACTGCTGGCTGGAACCCAGCTGCTGCATATAATCCACTCTTGACAATGTTGCGCGATGCTTCTGTCAGAAGATTGCCACCTTGCCCATACATTCTGTGCATGAACACCTCGAGGTTGAACGGCCCAAGGTTGGTGTCCGTCAAGTCTCCAAATTTTGACACAATCTTTGACTCGGGAATGAAGGATTTCTTCAAACTTTTGATGATTGCCTGCCTGGAGACGTTTTCTTTAACAGCTTCATTGTTCCTAGCCTTGGCCCTAGCTTTGCTTGTTCCAACAACATTAGCTTTTCATCCTTCGGCCATCTGCAAAACAAGAAGCAGACATTACACCTCAAACTTTTTTAAAATAAAAAAAATCACTAGAGACGGCTGGCCAATGGAGTTGGCTGCAAAAATAAATGCGAGTTAATAGCTTCAGCAGTAAACTTCGTCTTCAACCCTCGGTATATTTAAATTTCGAACTTCAACAATTTGCAGCCAAAAGAACTTTCAACCCTTCGGAAAATGCTTCAAGTTTCAACAACTTTAAAATCAACAACTTCGGAAGTTATACATCAGCAACTTCGAAGAATTTTAAATCAGTAAAATTGAAAGTTATAAATCATCAAGTTTCAAATAAGCTCTTCGAAAGTTATAAATCAGCAATTTCAAAGGATTCAACAACTTTAAATCCGATTTGATTCTAACATTTAGCAACTTCAGAAAATTTAAATCTCAAGCAATTTCGAGTTCAAACAATTTCGACCTCCAGCATAATTAAATGATTTCAGCTTTTCAACTTTCAACTTCGAAAACATTTCAACTTTCAACAACTTTGAAAATACCAAATCTTAGCAACTTCAAATACTTACCTCAGCAACTTGGAGAAATAAAAATGCTCAACACTTCAAACTTTATTTCGAATCTCAGTAACTTTGTGACTTTGAATCTCAGCAACTTAGAAAATCAACTCTCAGCAACTTCGCAACTTTGAATCTCAACAACTTCGCAGAACTTCGAGAAATTCAAGCCTCTTTGAAAAATTGACTTCAAAACTTCACACACTTTCAACAACTCCAAATTTTGAAAATATTAAATCTCACAACTCAACAACCTCTCTCAATTCACCAGCATAAATCTGAGCTTCGAATTTTGTGAGATGAGAATGAAAATCTTTAGAATTTTATAGCCAAAACCTGGTGCTAATTTTAGCAGATGCCATTTATTCTCTTCATCATGACTTACGCATTTGCTAAACTTAAAAGGGAATATTCCTGTTGTCTTGCAGTCATCATAGCAATTTGCTATTTAGGTAGATTCTTTCCTTGATTCAAATTTAAAACTTCCCTCCCGACTGCCAGTTATCTCTAGTAATTTCGAAAAAAGATCATTTTTACTCCGATGTGAAATAATCTTATTGCTTTTTAAAATGACATATTTAATTTATTAAAATTTAATTTAAATGCCATTTTAATTTATTTCACCAGTGCACTTTAAAAATTTGATGTCAACACCTCAAAACTGGCTAGGCGCAATTTTATTTTCCATCCATAATTAACTCTGAAATAAATTCCCCACGATTAAAATCATCTGAGTCTTTAAGATTTCATGGGTCAAAATTAAAGGGGGAATTTAAATTTGACTTAGGAAAATAATTAATTAAATTAAATTTCTCCGACTTAGGCAAATTTCAAATTTAATCCCCTAGAGCAAATTTTAATTACTTCTCTGACGCCTTTTAATTTATTTCCGAGCCAAAAATCAAACTTAGGCGTACTTGATTTTTTTTTAGATTTTTCACACTTTGAACGCCTTTTGATTTTATTCTCCAGCCTTCAATATTTATTAACCATCCGCTTTTAACTAAGGCGCAAATCACCCTTGGGCCTTCATCTTTTAAAATTTTCCTTAGAAAAAAAAAATCTAGGAACTTCTTCTCCTTGAGGCTCATTCGACAAGGTGGACTTTAAGTTTCCCAACGCCTAGCATTTTATTCCCACACTTCTCCTCTCTAGGCGTTAATTCATGGGTAACCTAACATTTATAAATTTCATCAACTTAAGCTCTCAAAGCAAGGCACATTTGTAAGGTTGTGGTTCCAATTTGCTATGCCTTAGAAACATCTTTGAATACTTGCCTTGAGCTTAGGCGCATTTAATACTTTGTGCTTTTATTTTAAACACCTAGAGAATATTCATTTTCTTCACTCTTCTTGAAGGCGCATCTAGATGTGCTTGCTTTGAGTTTGTCACACTTAGATAATTTTTAACTTCAAATCTCCAGCTTAAAGTGCATTTGAATGTGTGAGCTTTGAAAAAAAAAAATTCTATTCCTTCCTTTCCCCAAGGTGCAAATTCATGTGTAAGCCCTCAGTTTGGGGCGCATATGAAAGGGGCTTCTTCCACTCTGCCAACGCTTAACATTTTCAATCACCTCTTTTACCCTGGGCGCATATCAGTCATAGAGCAACCAAATTCTTGTTTTATTCAAACTTTGAGCTTTTGACTTCAAGGGCGCAAATCACCAGGGGAGGTTCAAGTTAATGCCTTGGGCACAAATCATAGGCTCTCCTTCCAATTTCTTGGCACTTAGAAAATTTCAATCTCTTGAGTTGAGGCGCAAATGATAGGTCCTTCTAGATTCAATCCCCACGCCTTAGTCAAATTTCAAGCCACTAACTTCCAAGGCGCAAACAACAGGTTGTGCTTTCAACTTTTGTCAACTTGAAGCTGAAGGGCGCAAATAGTAGGTGGTACTTTCAATCTCAACACTTAGGCGAATCTTCAAACTCTTTAGGCGCAAATGATGTGTTGAGCATCCGGTTTTGGTACTTAGACAAATTTGAAGTCTCTTTTTCCTCATTTAAGTTCCTGGGCGCATTTACCATGGCCTACTTTCAGTTTCAACACTTAAACTTATTTCCTAAGCTTCCTCCTAGGCCAGGCGCATATGATGGGTCAAGCTTTTAATTTTGCAAGATGGGCGCATTTCCTTATGCTCACTTCCATTTTATCACTTGGGCGCAAATCACCCCTTGTGCATCAACTTCAATGCCTTAGGCGAATTTTAAACTCTTTGGGCGCATTTCACCCTACCAACTTCCAGTTTCAACACTTGGATGAATTCTTATCCCTAAAGCTCAAGGGTGCAAATGGCCTAGGGAGCATCAAGTTTTCAACACTTAGTAAAATTTCCAAGCTCCAGTTCAAGCCTAGGCCCATTTGACCCAGGGTACTTCCATTTCCAGAGAGGGGCGCAAATAACATAAGGAACTTTTAATTTCACCAAGGGCACATATTACATGTGCAACTTCAAGTTTAGAGTGGGGCGCATTTTGAATGTCAAGCTTCAAATTTGAGTACCTTAGAAAATTTTCAAGTCCCTTTCAAGTAAGGCGCATTTAGCTAGTGGAGTCTCCAATTTTACCATGGGCACATTTTACACTTGCAACTTTCACTTTCACCATGGGCGCATATGCATGGTAGTACTTTCAATTCCAACTCCTAGTGAAGTTTCAAGCCCAAGGGTGCATTTGGAGGGTTAAGCTTCAAATTTGAACACTTAGAAAAATTTTCGTCTCTCTTCAGCTTTTCAAGGCGAGTTTTAATGTTGGACCTGAAAATTTATCCGTTTTAGCGAATTTCATGCCCTCTGCCAGATTTAGGTTGATTTTCCTCTATTAACCCCAATTCGCCCTGACTTTCTATTTTTAGAAAGTTCCTTGAATTTTGCACCAAGGACTGAATTCTGACTCCAGAAAGACTGATTTTCGCCATGTTCTTAATTTCAACTGGTCTGCTCTGTTGATGCCTGATGCCTGTTTGCACCTGCTATTTTTAGCAACCTGCTAAAAATAGAAATTACTCAGAAAGTCTTCAAATTTCATGTGCCAATTTCCTTAAGTGTGGTGGTCGTGGCTGGATGCCGCCTCTGCATGGTTGTCTTGTTCTACCCTTGATTTTAGGAAACCCTAATTTCTCTGCCCTGGCCTACTAAAAATAGCAATTATCTGATTTCTCATCTTCTGTAACTCTGTTTGTCTCAAAATTTGTGCCAAAGATTCCTCATCACATGTTTGACTTGTACCTACTGAGATTTGATGCTGACCTGCCATTCATAGCTGCTTCTGAAGTGACTTACTATTTATAGTAAGTGCCTGTTTCTGTGACTTCCCTATATCTGTTTGACTTGTACCTACTGAGATTTGATGTTGACTTGCCATTCATAGCTGCTTCTGAAGTGACTTACTATTTATAGTAAGTGCCTTGAAATTTATGCTCCTTGTTGATGAACTTCCCTATCTTTGTTTGACTTGAAATTTGGAAAACATGCTCCTTGTTGATGAACTTGCCTGTCTGCGCTAGCGCCCGAGATCATCTTTCTATTTATAGCCTGTGTCTGGAACACCTTACTAAAAATAGCAAGTGCGCCAATTGTCTTCAAATTTTTCCAGCAGACTATCTGAGGGATACTGACCATGATGGATACTTCAGTTTTGGAGATTTTGACGTCAGACTCCTCATTTTTAGCTCTCAAGCTTGAAACCCTAATTTTATGCATGTTCCTCAGATGAGCTCCGTTTGACCTTGTTTCAATTGCATGATGATCAATTTGCAGTTATGAAGTGGTGAGTAGCTGCCTAAGGGGTACCTGCCAAAAATAGAAAGTGGCCGAAAAAGTGACCGTCCGGTTATTGGATGATTTCGCGTGTCACACTGCCCGAAAAATCTTGAAAAACCCAGAAAAACCCAAAAAAATCTTCAACATGCAAGCACTGGCTAAAAATAGCAAGTTTCTGAAAAGTGACCAGTTCCACTAGCATGTTACACCATCGCGAAGCCCTTGAAAAACCCAGAAGGAATATGCCGACATGCGCTGAAAAAGTCTGCATGCAAACCCTAATATCGGCCTCCGAAGGCTGTATGCTGAAAGTCGTTATCCTGCTTTGCATGTCATATCACTGCGAAGGTTTCGAAAAACCCAGAAAGAATATCTAGACATGCATCAAAAAATGTAACATGTGGACCCTGGAATCCGCTCTGGAAGCTGGACTGCTAAAAATAGCAAGTCGTCTGTTTTTGCTCAAATTTTGTTAGAAATGGACTTGAAGTGTTCAGAATGTAATGGAGCTGTCAAAATGTGAAAATCCTGAGAAAATCAACCCTAAACTGACACTTACTAAAAATAGAAAGTCGACAGAACTGAGTGGAAATTTAGGGATTATTTGCCGGAAGCATCGTAATAGCACTGCTAGGCTCAAAAGCTGACCACCCAACTCAATTTGATCCAAAAGTGACCAAAAGATGTGAAACCTTAATTTCAGACTTGGCCAAATTTTCGATTTAAGCTCGCAAACGGGAGCACCCCGGAAAGCAAATAGCAGAAAAGAAGCAGAAAGAGAGAGAGAGAGAGAGAGAGAGAGAGAGAGAGAGAGAGAGAGAGAGAGAGAGAGAGAGAGAGAGAGAGAGAGAGAGAGAGAGAGAGAAAACCAAAGCCAAAAGACCAGAATGGAGCAAAAAAAATTAGGGGTCCCCATTTTGAATGGGGCGATGTGTGAAAAGGTCACAATAGTACCCAGAAGAGAATTCCCATTAGAAAACACCAAATTCATGTGTCTATAGATGAAGGGGTACTTTTAATTTTTTGTAATTTATACCTTGGAAAAATATTTTGCCATCAAATTTCATCTTCATTCTTCATCTCTGGGCATATTTTTTTTGCTTTTCCTTGGACAATTTCCTTCAACCTCATGAAGCTAGCGCATTTTGATGTATTTACTGCCAATTCATCAATGAATTTCATCACCTCTCTCAAGCTTAGGCATATTCCTCTAGGGGAGGAGAGATTTCAATACTTAGAAATAATTTTATCATCTCCATGGGCATGAGCGCATATAGGGGGTCTAGGAGGAATTTTGAACACCTTAGATAATTTTTCTCTCATCCATCTTTATCCAGTCATGGGCGCATTTGAAGGTGTGAGGAGGAATTCCTAACACTTAGCATTTTGTTTCTCACCACTATCTCTCTTCACTTTGGGGGCATTTTGCTTGGGGTGGAGGAATTAACAATACTTGGCAACCTTTCCTAGAGCCACCTTGAACATGGGTGCATTTGGGGTATAGAGGAGGAATTTACACTTAGAAACTTTCTTATCCATCTAGCAAGTTGGGCACATTTCAAGTACCAAGGGGGAATTCCCAATGCCACTTAATACATTTCCTAAAGCCACCTTGAACTTGGGTGCATTTGGGACCCTCTGCAGGAATTCAACATGACTTAGAAACTTTTTTTTTATGTCCTCCATGGCTAGATAACTTGGGCACATATCATGGGTCAAGGTGGAACTTCCAATGCCTTAGCTACTTTTTTTTACCCTCCTTCCTTGCTTGGGCACATATGACCTCCTCTACTTTCATTTTGTGATACTTGGAAGAATTTTCAATCAGCTCCTTAAGGTGGGCACATTTCATGGGGTGCACTTCCAATTTCCAATACTTAGATTATTTCCTCATGGCATCCAATCCACCTAGGGCGCATATAGGGGTCCCTACTTCCAATTTGCTAGATGTAGAAAAATTTCTAATTGATTCTTCTTTGGATGGCGCATTTACCTAGGTGAGCTTCCATTTTATGACTTAGTTGAAACTTCATCACCCATTCTAGCTTCTTCATGGCTGGGGGCGCATTTGGCGATGTGGACAGGAAATCTTCCTCACTTAGAAACTTTTTCATCACCTTGCCTTATGATGGGCACATTTGAGAGGGTCTACTAAAAATTAATGCCTTAGAAACTTTATCGCTTCACCCTCTTGGAACTAGGATGCATTTAGGGGTCCAATAGGAAATTTTCATGCCTTGAAAACTTTTTTCTCCAATCTACATCAAGTTGAGGGTGCATTTAGGAGCTCAAGCAGGAATTTTCTTAGACTTAGAAAACATTTTTTTAGCTTGCTTGCCCTGGTTTGCTATATTTAGTAAGTACCCTAGTTTTCACTCTTCTGAAGCTTGGATTGATCTAAAATTTTAACCACAGGATCCTCATGACCTATTTAATCCGTTCACATTTCCACCTCGTTTCAACCTACTATTTATAGCCTATTTTGGAGTTGATATACTATTTATAGTAACTGCTTGGTTTTAGGACTTCTGCAACTCTGTTTAACTTGAAATCTGACTGACATGATCCTCATGCGTTGACTAGCCTGTTCACACTGGCACTTGTTGCTGACTTGCTATTTATAGCCTGTTTCTAGAGTGCCTTTCTATAAATAGTAAGTGCTCGGATTTCCTTCAAATTTTACTAGTGGACTCTATAAAAGATACTGATTGTTGTGGGATACACCGATTTTTGGAGATTCTGGCATTTGACCCCTCATTTTAGGTCCTGAAGCTAGAAACCCTAATCTGACTTGCATGTCAATCAAATGATCTTTGTTTGACCCCATTTCTGTTGCATTTTGGTCCGTTTGTGATACTGAAGTGTTGGGGGGACAGAGTGAATCTGCTAAAAATAGTAAGTCCCTTTAAAAGTGACCAAATCTGCTTGCATGTCACCTTGCTATGTAGCTCTTGAAAAACCCATAAGGAATAATCTGACATGCACTAAAAAGTCCTGCATGCAAACCCTAAAAATAGCCTCTGAAGATAGCTCTTAAAAAAGGTCCTAATCCTAGTTTGCATGTTACATCACTGCAAAGCTCTTGAAAAACCCACAAAGAATATCTAGACATGCATTGAAGACTCCAACATGCAAACCCTAAAAATAGCCTCCAAAGTGAAGACTGTTGAAAGTTATCATCTCATCTTGCATGTTATATCACCGCATAGGTCTCAGAACACCCATAAATATTCACTAGACATGCACTGGAAAACTTCACATGCAAACCCTAAAATCTACTTCTGAAGGTGATACTTGCTTAAAATAGAAAGTTGTTTGTTTCAAACCAAAATTTTTAGACAAGTAGTTTGACATGTCGTGGATGCAATGTAACAGTTAGAACTTCAAAAGTGCTAGGAAAATGCCCCAAATCAGGTACTTACTAAAAATAGTAATTGTCAGAACTCAATGAAATTTTGTTGGGAACCTGCTAGAAGCTTATTGAATGCAGCGTCAAGCTCAAATTTCAATTCACTCACTCCATTTGACTTCAAATTGGATGGAAGATTCAAAACCCTAATTCTCAAACCTAGCCAAAATTTCAAGTTTAAGCTCACAGATGGGCACATCCCCAGAAAGGCAGACAACAGGAAGGGACAAAAAGAGAGAGAGACAAAACCAAAGCCAAAAGACGAGGAATAGAGCAAAAATTAGGGGGTCCCCATTTAAATGGGGTGATGTGTGAAAAGGTCACAATAGGACTCCTATTTGCACATCGAAAGAAGGAACAGTGTCTCAGAGTACTAGGGGATTTAGAGGTAGTTGTCAAGCAGGTTCAGAGCCAGTACACATGTCATAACAAGAAGTTTCCAGCATATTGAAATAGGGTGTGGAGTCTAATTTAAGTATTCGGTGTGTTTAACATAAAGCTGATCCCTAGGGAAAATAACTAGATTGCGAATGCACTAGTTGTTGTTGGAAGCATGTTGGAACCAATGAAGCATTCCAAGCTACATAAATTCTCTATTGAGTTGGTTTTAGTCCTAGAAATTCCTGATAATATGAGGAAATTTTAAGTCTTTGATGATGACCAACACATATTAGCCTTCTTAGCAACCTTCGGGGTCTTTGATGGTTAGGTTATTGATGAATCTGATAGGATTCCAAAGATTGGGATTCAAAAGAGTTGGGTCTAGAGTGCGTTATAAATCTCAAAATAAGTAGTATCCCAAAAGGGATGGTTGCATTGTAGAGGATCTTTGACTCTGATCCTAGAGGTAGAGAATAAATTGCCTACAAATATTGATGAAGGTACGAATCTTACAATATGGTAGATTGAGGCCTAGAAAGAAATATTTTTATTGGTAAGGCCTACCCGAAGGACATTCGAGATAAGATTATCAAGGTTCTGAAAGAGTATATTGACATGATTGTGTGGGGGTACAAGGATATAAAAACATTTGATACCTCAATAATAACACATACAATTCTCTTGAAGCCTCAGGCTAAACCATTTCAGTAGAAGTAGCGACTAGTGAATGCTCTAATTGTACCTCTCATCTTCAAGGAGGTATAAAAGCTGCTATCTGCTAAGATAATTTTTCTAGTTAGACACTCTACTTAGGTGGCTAATCTAGTACCAGTATGTAAGAAGAATGGTGAGATTAGATTGTGTGTTGATTTCAGGAACCTTAATATGGCTTCTAAGAATGATAACTATCCCCTTCCATTTCTGGATGAGGTACTTTAGATTGTCAATGGATAATAAATGATGTCATTCGTCAATGGATATTTAGGGTATAATCAGGTACTAGTTAAATATGAAGATCAAATGAAGACAACGTTTACCACCAAGTGGGGAATGTTCACCTATAGACGAATTTTATTCAGTCTAATCAATGTAGGGGAATGTTTCAACACACAATGGATGTAGAATTTAAGAATTTGATATGGAAGTGTATCATCATCTACATAGTTGATTTGACCATCTTCTCTAAGGAACAAAATGACCATGATGTAGACTTTGAAAAGATATTTGAGAGGTGCTAAAGGTATGGTATGTCCTTAAATCCAAAAAGGTGTGTATTTGGGGTTTCTAAATGGAAGCTATTAGGACATGTGATCTCAAAAAAGGGAATATCCATTGATCCAGAAAAGGTAGAATCTATCTTGAAGTTACCCATGCCTACCAGCAAGAAGGATATGTGATCATTCGTTGGGAAGATCAATTTTGTATGAAAGTTTATAACGGGGTTTGTTGATATAGTTAAGACCTTGAATGAAATGATGAAAATGGATTCCAAGATTGAGTAGAGTAATGAGGCTAAGGTAGTGTTCTCATAGATAAAGCAATCTATTTCAGAAGCTTTGATCTTAACCAACCCAAACTCTTTGTATCCATTATTTATTTAATCTTTCTTATTAGAACATTCTCGTGCAATGGTCTTGATGCAACAAAAATAAGAGGGAGATGAGCAACCAATTTCTTTCATGATATCTCTTCAAGAATACTAAATCTAGATAACTTCCTCTAGAGAAACAAGCTTTTGCATTGGTAAGGGTTGTCAAGAAGTTACATCACTACATCTTATGCAACAAAATCATAGCCATCGTTCTAGAACCTACTATGAAATCATTATTAATGTAGAGTGAACTGGGAGAGAGAAGAGTAAAGTGGATGGAAATATTGTAAGAATTCAATCTAAAAATTCATCCCATGAAGTTGGTTAGAGGGCCAAGGTTGCCAAGAAAAATTGCAAAGGTCGATCCTAAGATCACTTGTTAGCAATATTCAGTACAATCATTCACTGATGATCCTTGGTATGCTGACTTGGTCTTTTTACTATTGAATAATAAATGCCCTGAAGGGATAACTACCACACAAAGAAGGGCGTTAAGGCTGAAAAGTTCTCATTATATGATAAAAAACAAAGATTTGTTTAGGAAGAATTTTGAATGAGTATATCTGAGATGCTTAGACCAGTAGTAGGCTAAACAAGTGTTGAATGCATTTTATGGGAAAAAATAATAGACATAGGTCTACAAAATCCATGACAAACCAGATCCTCAAGTATGGTTATTGTTGTCCACATCTCTTGCGAGATGCACATCAACATGTTCATGGTTGTGATACTTGCCAAACAACCACATTAGAAGAATACAACCCAACCATGCCCCTACAACCAATTTATGAGGTAAGTCCATTTGGCCAATGGGCATTAGATTTTGTATGAGTAATTAATCCAAACTCCTCTACAAGGCATAAATTCATTCTAATGGTGATAGATTATTGCACACAGTGGATAGAAGCTTAAGTGCGTAGAAACTGCACTACCGATGTCATTATCAATTTCATTTAGGATAACTTCATTACTAGGTTTGGAGTACCCTTCACTTTGGTATGTGACAACGACCCTACCTTTGCTTCTACACAATTTATTCAATGGGTTTTTGAATAAAAAATTGTTGTTAAATATTATTTGAATTATTACCCATGAGGAAATGGGGTAGCTAAATCCACCAATAAGAACTTATTGTATGTTATTAAGAATTTGTTAGAGAAAAACCCTAGGGACTGGCACACACATCTTAAATTCGCCTTATGGGAAGATAGGACTAGAATTATAGCACATTAGGTACTTCACCCTACCAGTTGGTTTATGATCAAAACCTATTTTCCCAGTTAACCTTTAAATCCCTGTGTTCCAATTTATGAAAGAGTATTTTATTGATGATGATAAGATAGAGGTTATATTGATGAACATGTTGAATCTAGAAAAAAAAAGAGATGTTGCTTTGTAGAAATTCTAAACACCAAGCTGTCATCAAATGTTAGTTTGACAAGATAGCCAAGATCATGGCTTTCAGAATATTGGATATTATGATATTTTGGGATAAATCCAAAGAGAAAAAAGGTGATCACTAGAAGTTTGATAGACTTGGGTTGGGCCCCTATCAAATTGTTGAAATCCTTGGAGAGAACACCTTATAGTTGAGCATGTTAATGGGGGAACCTGTCCCATTTGGACTATCAATGGACAACTACTAAAAAATTATTTTGGCCCATGAAGGATTGATACTCTCCCTTGTACATTAGTAGACTAGGTGGTTTTTGCTTCTTTCCTTTTTGTGTTTGTTGTTTGTTGTTTTCTTTTCTCATTGTGTTTTGGTTGTTTTTGCTTCCTTGCTTGTTTGTTTTGTTTTTTTCATTTTTGTTTTTTGCTTCTTTGATTTCTCATGTTACTATTTTCATCATTTGATTTTTGTCCCTATTTCATCATTTTGTTTGTTGGTGGCTCATTTTAATCCATTAAGATGATTGGGTGGTTATAAAAGGAATACATATGGCTACTAAAGCTGGAAGTTGATTTATGCATTTTCAAAACACTTTGGTTCTCTTTTATTTTGGAATTTGTGTTTTATGGTTGTTTTGATGCCAATGTGATAGTTTACACAATGTGATAACATTAAAAGTGGTCTTGTGAATAATTTTTACATCCCAAATTGTGACGTTACAATTTACCATTACTAGATAGAGTAAATGTGAATTATGAAGGTAAATTAATGATGCTTGTACCTTATTTTCAATATGAATGTTGTTTCATTTAATGTTATTCTTGTTGAAATACTACATAAAGGAGAATAAAAGGTTATTGATTTGTGAATAATCTAATGATTCATATATTCTGCTATGTTTTGAGCATATGACTCCCGTTGTCATGTCATCATGTGCAGGTAAGAGGACCATTCCTCCAGGCAGAGGAGAGATATCACTCAGGGAGGAACTTGGTCAGGTAAACAGTAACGAGTACCAATTAGGCATATACACACATATTGTTGACTGAGTAAGCAAAGTCATTGTTGAGTTAAGGGTAAGTCATCCGTAGGCTTGTTTAGTATCATTAGGAGTCGTATCTACTTCTGAATGTGTGAATAAGTGATGCTTGCCAGTATAATCTTATGTGGAATAATGTTTTTGGTTAGAGGTGGGCATGTGTATATGTATGTATATATACATATAAATACGGTATGTACAAGTGTCCATAAGTATACTCATGTCGATACAACGTATGAGAGCAGATGGATATGCCATAAGTGTGCATCGATATAAATGTATTTATGAATACGTATACATAAAGGAGGTATACAAGTAAATATACATATATACATACCCACAACCAACCTGTTGTATATATGTGAATATGAATATATATTATGATGATATTACCTCAAAATCTACGTATACACATATATATACATATACATGGGTATGTATAAAGAAAGTATGTTGACTGGCTCACAGTATACGTACATTTAATTTAAAATGTATATGTAAATACATGTATATATGCAAAGGTAAATATATTTATATATTTAATATTATATTAAGTATGTATATAATACAGTCTTTACAAAATATAAATATGTATACAAGATTATCTGAATTATTAAATTTAAATAATTATGCATAAATATTTGATGTAAATTAAAACTATATTATATATATTCTAATATAATAAAATATATATAGATATATCTTATAAAATGGAATTGAAAATCAAATGAAGTTTAAAAAAACATTTTTATTTAATATTCACTAAGTGTTGAAGTGAAATCACGAATTTGAAACATGAGACATTTTTCTCAAAATGAATATTTCATTTAAAAAGTCAAAATCAAATTAGTATGACTTCAAAATTAAATCGAATATCATTGACACAAATTCACCAAGATTCAAATATTTCTTTTGAAACTACATTGAAACTATGAAATTTAAAATAAGGAAGAAATAGAGCTTCCTGTGAAAATGGCACATGAAGAATCGCGCAACCATGACAGGATAGCAGAATGCGGCTAGAAGGAAGCCATTTGCAACCAGGAAATGGAGATGTGGACGCCATTTGACCTAGGATTTAGTCTTGCATTAAACCGTCACTTATCCCTACCTATTGAATTGCACCAGTACCCGAAGGTGTCACAATTTTATGAACTGGTCATGTGCGAAATAAAATTACCTCATTGCTGTCAGCAAATGGAAGTCGAAATCTTCTCTATAGGGCGACACATTTCTCCTTTGAAACATTCCAAGCCCGTTGGCAGGATAGACGCCTTGAAAAGGGGAATTGGTTAAATTTACCAACACTATATAAAGCCTGCAAATGCTCATTCTTAACACACAAAATTAGAAATCATAAGTTCATTTCTATTCATTCATGAGTGAGAACTGTTTTTGTTGGGAAAGCAATTATCAAATTGAGAGAAATATCAAAGTAATCACCATTTGTTGAGGGAGTCTTTAGTCTGCTAAGGGTGTATTTTGTTTGTGTTGAAAGAGCATTCTTTGTATCTGAGAATAGCAGTTTGAAACTACCAAAAGCTGAGTTAAGAGTTCACTAACAGAGCCAGCTGGAAGTCCTTTGGTGGTAGGCTAGAGAAGAAGCATTCTCTTATTTCAAACATCTGAGGAAAGCTCTTGTCAGGCATGTTAACTCTTTTCCTTTTCATGCTTTCCACTATTTTTATATTTAGAAATAAGTCTGTTTCATATCCTTTGAATGAAAAGAATAGAGAGTGAAGGTTGATGTAATTAGGAATGAATATCTATAAGATAAATGATTATTTGCAAAGAGATAATTTATGAAATAAGAAGGTTTTTGCATGTTCTCTACTATTAGTTTTTCATTCATTAGTGTACGGAATACACTAGGCATTGAAGAGAAAGTTGCATTAATTGTATTGACTCCATATAAGGAGTGTATGTTTGTATATAGCTATTTAATACTAGGGAATGAATGGAAGACATTTAATAAGTTACCGATCACAACTAGTTATAGATTAACTTAGTCAAGTTAATGAAGCTCCTAGGATGAGAGTGTCCAATATAAGGGAGATAGTTGTGAATACTTAATAAATTGTTCTCCATTCTAGTAGATAGCTTGATGTAGGAAGTCTAGGGTACAGACTACTCGAATAGACCTACCTACACATAGTGTAAGAAAGCCTTAATGAAAATTGGCCCTGAGTAGTGCATATGATAAATGACCTTCATTCGAAGTACTGAATGATAATAATTTGGCCAAATTAGTGAAATGTACAACATCCACTTAGGTGTGAAATAGTTGAGACTACACTGTTAGTTCATTGTGATCTCGAAGTACATACTAGTTCAGGAGATGTCATATGCACAGGACCTAGTTATGTAGGAACACAACACTATGCTTAGTTGGTAATATTTAAAGGATACCCTACCAATCTCTTCTTCGAAGGGAGGGCCATCTATCTAACAATAGGTGTGCAGGGGACCGCATGATAAGTCCGTGGTTGGCAGAAAAGTGCCCGAGTTATGTTTCTTCTCCTCAGCAAGCGACCGATGTACCAAGATTTGAAAGGACAGACTCCTGGACCTTCTTACTACTATTTGTTCTAAAGCTCATTGGAGCTATGTTAATTAAGGTATGTGTTCTTGTTTCATGTACTTGTGAAGTTATTCTTTTGAAATGGAATCTTTATTGTAAATTGATATAGCAACATGTTCATTATTATCAATAAAGAAAAGGAATTTTTTTATTGCAATGTCATGATAACACGTTTACATACTTGTAGGATGTAAATTATGAAAATTTTAATTTTACCGAAGGGTCGGGCTATTACAATAACAACCAAATCCAACACTCAAAGAAATAAACTATTAAAACTCCTAAGGTCTAGTTGTTCTTAGAGTGATTATACCTTGTAGTTTAGAAAAATGTACTCCTTTACATTTTCACACTTTGTTTGGGTCCCCTCAATTAAAGTGGACTTAAGTAGGCCTTAATAAGCCCTATTTTCACATCTACAAGCCTAATAAATTAAATTTTTTGAAGGGGAAACCCAACAAAAATTAATGCCAACAAATATTACTTTATCTTGAGCAATGTGTGTTACAGGAATAAGGACCTAGGACCCATTTTCCCATAGGTGAATGGGTCCTCCCTAGGCCTTTGGACTTAAATTTAAAATATGTTTTTGGTAGTATTTTTATAATCCCAAATTCAAATTTTAATGTTAGCTTGTAATGTTTAATTTTTTGGAAATTAAGGATACATACATGTAAATACAAGGTTATTTCATCAGTCCAAAATCCTAGAATTTTCAAGAGAAGAAGCTAGAGTTTTCATGCAGGCATTCCTAAAGAAAAGATTATGATCAAGAGCATTCAAGAGTAGATTTATTAGTGATTTATTGTAGCAATCAAGATCTCAAGCATCATGCCAAAGTCTCCTACAATCATGCATGTTTTTGGAGCTAACAATGTGATGTAGGTTTCAAAGATTCAAGTCAAGCATTCAAGTCATATTTCAAGCATAAAGATCCACATCCATTGAAGCCATTTTATGTAAGATCAAGCTCAAGATTTCAGACTTACAAAGGTTTATTCAAGGTTTTGGTGAGTTGCAACATATCATTATTCATTCATCATTCTTTTCATATTTCATTTTTTCAATTCAATGTTTAATTATCCAAATAGGGTTTCACCAAGGCAAATCCCCATTCACCAAAAAAAAAAAAATTTCCCTCTTATGTTTGTGTTGGAGATCTTAGGTTGATGAGGGATTGAAGACCTCTTGAAGAGAAAGATTAGAAAAGTTTTCAAAGTTTTCGTTGATTCAAAGAATCTCACCTACAGATCTGATTTCTGACTTTTCGACACTAAAACCTGGATCAAACAAAAGCTATAGACTAAAATTAGAGGCTCTCAAAATTTGTTTGAAGACTTTGCATAGAGACCCATTTTCCCATGGGTGAATGAGTCCAAATTTTCCTCCTGAAATAGTATTTTGGTGATTGGTACACAATGTTTAACCCTTCTCAGATTTGTCAAAAATTTACTATTTCTATTTGTATTGAGCTTTAAATTGATGTTTCAAGTTTGAATGGGCATGATTGAGTTGATTTACTATTTTTAGTTTTTCTCCCAAAAGTGTTGTTCAGGTTGATACCCTCATCCTCAAGAATAAGGAAATTAGTAGATTCCCTCATTGAGTTGACTCACCTAAGGGTTGTGTTGATGTGATTTCGGTGACCGCACCAATGACCAGAATAAAGTATCCAATGGCTACTCCATTCTCTCTTGATCAAAGTATTCCATATGCTAAGATTGCGAGAGAGATCGTACATTCAACCCCAAGGTTCCTTCAATGCAATGGAATACACTCAGTTGGTTCGTTGTGATATGTTGTTTTCACGAGGGGACTTACACAATTGTTCAGAAGTAGCAGCTGACAATGGATTAATGAAAAGGGGGATTTTCACGTGATGCAAATGATTTGGAAATAAGGTACGAATTTCCTAAGACTAACTAGAAATGTACTGAATTTAAATGAGTGCAGGGTTTAGAAGATCTAAGTTATGTCCCAAAGCGGGACGTGGGATCAATTTCAGCAAGCTTCAACCAGACTTTGCTTCGCCTCGCATTGGACAACCTCTACAAAGTCGGTGCAATCTTCAAGGGGGTAGCAACGAGTGTTCAAGTCACAATTCAACATAAAGACACCATCATGATGACGCATGCCAAGACGTGAATCATAACTGAAGTTAATCTTATAAAATATTCTAGTCAACCACACAAAGCAAACTTGTCGTCAGCAAGCTACTAGTGGTATGGATTAGACGAAGTTGCCTTGATCAAACACCACAATGCAAAACTAACTACTTGCATGAAAATGAAAAATTGATCTACTTCACGCTACTTTAAAAATGCTAAGTGATTCAGAAGGACGAAAAACCCTTGCTAGCTACTCACAACAAAAGATGTAAACATCATCAATGAAAACTCTTTTTATTGAGAGAGTGTTCACAACAACCTTTTACAAAGAATTCAATGAGAAAGTTTTCCTTCCTCTTCAAGCTATGCTTACAAACTAATGCTAAGGTATCACAACTATACTATCAGTCTCTCTACTCTATTCTCTTTCTCATCCAAAAAGGTGTTTCCATTCTCCTTCTCCTTGGCTGCAAAATCAATGAACCTGGCTAGTACTTCTTCAACTTCCTGAATTGAAATAGGCGAGATATGATCAAGCTGAAACTCAAGTACTGTTACCATCTGCCCATGTCGAGTGCAAGATTTTCTCCAAGTAGTCAAGGCATCCTGGGTATTCTGAATTAGGCTGGAGAAAGTCGAGGTGTTTTCAAAGTCGTCTTACACAAAAGTCTTCACCTCTGAAAAGAAAGGCATCAATCCACTCCTCAAACTGTCTGTAGTTACTTCCTCCGAAGTCAATCTCCTAGCAAAGATAGCCTCAAGCGTGTTCAGGACTCCATCTATAATATTCCTCATTTCCTTTCTGACTCTGGTTGAATCTACTTGTGTTGTATCAAAGAATCCTTGGCCTGTGACAACTGAAGAATACCAGCTGGTGAAATCATATCTATCACCCTCCTATATCACACCTCCCTCGACCAAAGTCTGTAAGGGAGTATGCATCAAATCCTTCAAGCAAAGGACAACCTTGGTCTGATAGATATGAGCATTCCCCCAAGCCTGATCAACTGCATCCATCCGCGCCATAATGTCAGAAGCCTACTGATAAGCATGAGCAAGATCCTCCATAAAAAAAATTTCTCAGCACAAACGCTAGGAACCCACTTATCTACCTCTTGTGCCATCTTCTTCAAGTCTTCCAAGCTACTGACACACTCTCTAGGAAACTCGACTGGAAGCTCAATTGTCGAATTCTCTTGCCCACAAGGATGAGACAAATGTTGTATGTAACCAATTAAAGTCTTGTGCTCCTTCTTCAATTTCTTATATTTGCCTTCAGTCTGGAGCAACTTGTCCTTGAGTGCTTGGTAGGAGTTATCACACTCCTCAATTATCTGTGCTCCTGTGGGGCAACCTAACTCCATGGTGGTGATCACATAATTTTTTGGAACAACCTCCTCTTGATCACACTCAACTCTTGGCATAGCCACGTGAAAGGTGCGAGAGCCATCCTCATCTGTTGAAATCTTTGAAAAATTCCTAGCATTCTTCTTTGTCGGAGGCGCACTGATCCTACTCAGGAATAACTCGATCTCAAGTGCTGGATTAGTTTCTTCAACGAGGCTCCTCCTCATCCCATCTCTAAGCCAATCTAGTACTACCTACTATAAATCTGAAATAATAAGTGGCTGCTCATTCCTTGCTTCTTCTTCACAGACCTCTTCTCTAACTTCATTCTGGCAAGGCTCACCAACTTCCACGGGCTGAGTATCTCCTGAAGCTTGGGCCTCTTGCCCTGTAATAGTTTCATCCTCTAATGTTGCCTCAATCGCATGCTGGAAGTGTGTATTTGTGGTCATTTCTTCATCTTCTTCCTGCTGGTTATTTCTGATAGGTACGTTGACACTCTGGCCAACATACTCCCATCGAGGTGTCTAATTTTCCTCCTGTAATTCCTGTCCCTTATTCAATATATTCCTCTGATCAACAAACAATGAAATATCTTGTATACTTGGAGAATGAGTCTCCAATGTCGTAGGTAATGCCACCTCGACTCTCAGAGGCTCTAGCTGGATTGGCTCTTTCCTTTGTGACTCTGGAGCTTGAGCAACCTATTTCTTCTTTGTAGTGGTCGGTGACCTATGATCTCCCATCAAGTTGTAAGTAAGAGGAATTGACCTACTCTTAAGCCTATTCACATGCCTTTCAACCCATCCTCTAGTGAATGTCAGGATTGGTATGCCAAGTGTATCCAAATCCGCAATCTTCGGCTTCGACCAATCTGAAAGTGGGAGTGGCATATCCCTTACTGTCTCATAATCTGGATGAAGAATATTCATATCCTCGTCTACCTGGTTTGGCACTAGAACAATCTCACACTCCCTAATCATGCTCAAAGGAAACCTTGAAAACATCCTCTTTCTTACCTCAGCCTCATCTAATGCACTAGCCCAAAATTCCTCAATATTTTCCTTATGTCTGAACTCCTCCGACAATATCCATCTGATATTCTTGTGAGGATCGTAATACTACCTGCTAGTGTGGTAAGAAAGGTGGAAAAACTAAAGTTCATTTTCAGCTTCCTTGGCTGCCTGCAATGAAGGACACACTTCATCTAAATTTCCCATGATGATCGGGAAGTCAAGTTCTCCTTTTTTCTTTTTCTTTTGAATCTTATCATAGGAAATGAGTTTCCTAGATATTTCTAACATCAATATCCTATTCATAGGGTATCTGGGCAACCTATATGGATATGAAGAGAACCCTTGCAGCCTAATATAAGTAAATTTCAGAAATTGGATGAACCAACACCCATACCTTTCTATCAACTCCTGAGCCTCCTTGGAGATCCTCTGATGAGTTCTTTGCTGAAGTGACCTCATTATGTGCATGGTGAAGGCGTCATTGACTCTCTTGTAGTGAGATGTGCTTGCCAAGTGTAGCTACAGACAAGCCTCATGAATCTTGAACTGCTGAGAGCCACATCCAATCGGCTCCTTGTATGATATTCCTCTATACTTCGTCATATGAGCCAACATGTAGATAATGTATGAGCCCATATAGAATGTTTTCATTCTTTTCAAACTTTGGAGCTGATCATGCAAATTATCATTGATCATCATCGCCCAGTCAATATGCTCCTTGCCTTCCAACACAAGATTGATGTAGTAAAACATCCAAGGTTCAAAGATGAACGCCTAGAGACATCCTCCAACCCTACTGAGCATCATAATCAAATCACAATATTCCTACTTGTTGACGTGGTTTTTGAGACCGTACCAACACAGAATAAAGTTTCCCAATGGATACTCTATCCTCTCTTGAACAAAGTATTCAGCATGCTAAGATTGCGAGTGAGTTCATGCTTTCAACTCCAAGGTTCCTTTAATGCAAATAGACTCAGTTGGCTTGATGTGATTTTGTTGGTATTTCAAGGGGACTTACACAATTGTTCGACAGTTGACAGTAGATAGCGGACTAAGGGCTTTCGTGTAATTCAAATGATTTGTCGAGTGAGCACAAGTTTCCTAAAGCTAACCAGAAATGAACCAAATTTAAAAGAGTGTAAGGATAAGAGTGTTCTAGTCTACTCTAAAGCATGGGACACAACGATCAATTCTCATAGACTTCAACCAAGCTCTATTTTGCCTCACTTCGGACAGCTTCCGCGGAACTGGTGCAATCTTCAGAGGAGTGACTCAAAATGTTCAGATCATGATCTAGCATGAAGACACCATCACGACGACGCATGCCAACATATAAACCATAATCGAAGTTAAGTTTCACAAAGTTCCAATTGACCACGCAAGGTGGACCCACCGTCAGCAAGCCTGCCAGTGGTATGGACAAGCGAAGTCTTGTTCAAATCGAGCACCACATTCCATAATTACTAATTACTTGCATGAAATGAAATCTACTTTACTTTAAGCTACTGCAAGATGCTACATGAATTGGAAGGACGAAGAAGCCTCAACAACTACTCATAACAAAGAGGAAATCACCATCAATGAAAATTCTTTTATTATGAAAGCATTCATGACAAGTTCTTACAAAGTATCCAAAGGGAAGACTTTCCTTCCTCTTCAATCTAAACTATACTATCAACTATCTAATTGCTCTCTACTCCTCTGCTATCCTAACTCTGGTCTAATTCTCCTTCTAATGAGATACAAATGAGGGGGACTCCCCCTTTTATAGTTGGCCAAGTCCAACGGACAGCTCAAATTACAATCAGTTGGATGGCCCAGATTGTGCCACCTCAGCCCTAAACAAGATTCGCCCTAAAAACTGCCACAAAGGAGAGGGGTAATAAATGAGCCATTAATGGCCACCATCTTCTAGAAGATTCCTGTTTGTAGACGTGTTCACACTGTTCTCGATCTTCTTCTTGACTTCGTTCTTCAACTTCTTCTTTGTCACTGGAGTTACACTAAGTCTCAACACTTAGCCATTTTCTTGCAAGTTTTCTTCCTTCGAGGTTGAAATGTAGTCCCAGAGTATTTTCTTCATCACTTAAGTCATCATCACCTAGTCTCGATGTTCCTCCTGCAAAACAAGCAAGGAGAAGAGTATTAGAACACTTCATAATATAAATTCAACTTACTTACCAGGATTTTCATGCTCTAACTTCCAAGTGTTCATCATTTTTTCTTAGCCAACTTCATCCTCAAATGCTTCACGATCCTCCATGCCTTAGCCAAATTTCCAACCTATCTTGCATTTTGCCTGGCGCACTTCACTCTAACATTTCATCTAACTCCAGCTCAAGAAAAATCCCTTTCATCAGGAATTTGATCAAAATCATCTAGGCGATCATTTTCAAATTCATCAGCCACAACACTTTATCTCAACAACACACTTATTCTTTGCCTTAGAAAATTATCAAATTTCCCTTAGGAAATTCATCAACCTAGTGTCCATAAAAAATATCCATCCTGAAGGCTTGGCGAAGTGCGGAGGACTTTAAAATCCACTTCTTGTTGAAGGTCTTCAATACCCAGAAGAAAATTTTCTTTAGAATGTGTCGAATCCATGGGTACCCAACGAACGGGTTCCTTTAATTTTCTTGAATTTTGCACCTTGGAAGAAAAATAATTTTTTTTACAAATTTGATTCCGTTCTTCATATCTGTGAAAATCATGTTGCTCTGACTTGAAAATATTTTTGTCGACCCTGTGCAGCTGGCACTGCTAACTTTTCACTGGCAACTTCATTCATGCTTCTGAAAATTTTCATCATCCCAGAGTCTAGGCGTATTTCCCAAAGGAAGAAAATATTTTTCCTTAGAGAAAATTTCAACTTCATTCAACTTTGCCTGTGAGAAAAATCATCGACTTTACTTAGAAAATCTTCATGAGGGCGCCTAGCATATTTTATCTTTTACTCACCACCTCGCATTTCACACTTGAAAGATATTTCACTTGAAACTCCAACACCTTAGCAATATTATTATTCATCTTCACTCAACACCTTGGGTGCAAATGAAACATGTTGAAGGATATTCATCACTACGCCTAGCAATAACTTTGTTTTCACCACCCTCAACGCCTAGGTAACATTCTTTATTTTCAACCTCTTAACAATATTCACCTATCTTCTCCTAGGGCACATTTCACTTGCCATATAGAAATTTCAAACTTCAACACCTAATATCCATCCTCCCTTTTACTTTATCCTTTGGCACATGTCACACTTGAAGAGGGTGGAATATTCAACGCCACCCTTAACCTCTTCTTTTTCTTGGCGCATTTGAGAGGGTGAGAGGGATTTTTAAAATTTTTCTTTTACATGCTAAGTTGGGCGCATTTTACATGTCTAAGAGGATGAAAATCTGCAACGCCACCTTTTGGAATATTCCCTCCTTGTTTTGTTTTGACATGCCCTCACTTGGGCGCATTTTGGGCATGGTGGAGGATGAAAATTGTTGACTACTTTGACTCACTCTCTGATGGCGCATTTTAGCTTGCTAGAAGGTGGAATCTTCTTCAACGCCTTAGCTTTTTGTCCTTACATGCCCTGATTTGGGCGCATTTTGCATAGGGAGAAGGATAAAAGATGTTGACTCTTTGACTTTCTTGCACTTTGGGTGCATTTCACCATGCTTGAAGGATGGGCGCATTTAGGGGGTGGTGAAGGACGAGTTCAACACTTAGAATTTTCTTGCTATCAGCTCTCTCAAGGTGGGCACATTTTGGCCTACCAGTAGGATGAAAAGCATTGACCTCTTTGACCTTTCCAAGCATGGGCGCATTTTAGCCTAGGAGGTGGATAAGCATTTCACACTTAGAATTTTTTTTTAGCATTTTGCTTACATGTGAGAGGGCGCATTTTCAGGTAGCTGCAGGATTTTTCAATGCCTTAGAAACTTTTTCAAACACTTGAAGGCAAGCTGGGTGCATTTTCAAGGTGGTGAAGGATAAAGTTCTAGACTTAGCTATTTTCCTCGTCTTTGCCAGCTTCTTACTATAAATAGTAAGTCTCTTGATTCTTGTATCTTTGAAGCTCAGAATGACTTGAAATTTCAAACACTGCATCCTCACAACCTTGTTACCCTGTTGACACTGCTATTTTTAGTCGACCTGCTATTTTTAGCCCATTTCTAAAGATGATTTACTATAAATAGTAATTGCTTGCTTCTGATAGCTCCACTACTTCGATTGACTTGAAATTTGAATGAGGCGCTCCTCACCACGTGACCTTATTGCTAACATCAGTGCATGCACCTGACTTGCTATTTTTAGTCTGTTTCCAAAATGACTTACTATAAAATAGTAAGTGCTCCGTTTGACTTGAAATTTTACCAGAAGATAGCCTGAAGGATGCTGATTGAGGTGGTTTACACCGGTTTTCAAATTTTTTGACTTTTTTCCCCTCTTTTCAGGTCCTAAAGCTGGAAACCCTAATTTTCTCTACATGCATATCAAATGATCTTTGTTTGTCCTCATTTCTGTTGCATTGCGATTAGCTTGTGATTTTGAACTGCTGGGAGGTGGTTGCCGGGATGCACCTGCTAAAAATAATAAATTCCCAAATGAGTGATTATCCTGTTTTGCATGTCACACCACTGCGAAGCTCTCGAAAAACCCATAAGGAATCATCCGACATGCAAAAGAAACCCTGACATGCAAACCCTAAAAATAGCCTTGGAAGGCTGAACTTTGAAAGTTGTCGTCTTGTTTTGCATGTTATACCATTGCGAAGGTCTCAAAAAACCCAGAAGGAATATGCAAACATGCAAAGGAAAACTCTGCATCTAGGCCCTGAAATTTGTCCCAGAAGCTGGACTGCTAAAAATAGAAAGTTGCCTGTTTCATCTCAAATTTTGCACGCGAGTAGCTTGACGTGTCCTAAATGCAGTGTGATTGTCGGAATCTCAGAAATGCTGATAGATTGCCTGTAATTGCACACTTACTAAAAATAGTAAGTACTCAGAATTTGATGAAAATTTGCTGAGCGCTAGCTGGAAGCATACTGACAACAATGTTAAGCTCAATTTTCAATTCATTCACTTTGTTCGACCTTGGACTGACCAAGAAAGATGAAACCCTAATTTTTAGACTTGGTCAATTTCACGCTTAAGCTCAGTGACGGGCACAATCCCTAAAATGCAGACATTAGAAAAGAGACAGACAGAGAGAGAGAGAGAGAAACCCAAGCCAAAAGACCAGAATGGAGCAAAAATTAGGGGTCCCCATCTTGAATGGGGCAATGTGTGAAAAGGCCACAACACTACTTTAGATCATGTGAGATTATTTGCCTCGACAACTTCGTGTGAGTGGGCTTGGGCTTGTTCATGCAATGAGAATTTATCATATCAGCACATCTGTCAAATGTGGAAGCATACATTCGCTCAACTCTTTCTCTCATCTTGTAAATCATCTTCTCATAGGTGGGAATTCCAAATGCTTCTTCAATGGCCTTAGGCATGAGGTTGGCAAACAATCTACCATCAGGTGAGACAATAGACCTTTGCTCTGGGTTGTAATAGTTAGCACACTCCATGATTAACTCTGAACACTGAATTGCTTGTGGAAAACCAACAGCTGCATAAAGTCCACTTCTAACAATATTGTACAAAGTGATTGATGGACGATGGCCACCAACTCCCATCATTCGAATTTTGAAATCTTCCATGTTGAAAGAGCCCAAGTTCATATCAGCCAACTTGCCCAGCTTCGAAGAGAATTTTTACTCTGGCAGGAAAGACTTGCTCAGCTTCTTGATCACAGCTTGTCTGGACACATTTTCCTTGCTGGATTCAACATTATTTTCCTTTCCAGTCGCTCTTACTTCAGCTGTTCTCAACACCTCTTGTAGCAACCTTGAACTCCCAACACTTAGAGAATTTCCTTGCAGCAATACAACTTCAACACTTAGAAGAAAAATTTGACCCCAACTTGCTTTAGCAACTTCTCAGCTTCAAATTTATCTCAACACTAAGAGCCCAAGTTTGAATTTGTTCACCTTCAACTCTCCTCACACTGCAATCTTCTTTCACTTCAGAGCTCAAATCGAACTTGCTAGTTGATGGAGAAAATAACAAAACTTCTCAGCTCATATAGCCAAGTCGAATTCTAGAAGAAGCTAATTTTAGTTGAGTTATTAAATTTCCACTACTCCACTGCAGGAATTTGAATTTCCCTCCTCAGGCAGCTATAACACTTGGCATCTGGCATCTAGAATATTTAACCTTCTAGATTTTCAAAAGATTTATCTCATGGTATGGGCACATTTTACTTTTCCAACATTTTTAAATTATCTTTTGAAAATATTAAATTCAATTGCACCCCCTTAAGATATTCATTTCAGCAGCTGAGGTATTGACACTTTGATTTTATCCATCTCTAGCTCGAGAAGATTATTTTCATGAAAAATTTGATGAAAATCATCTAGGCAATCAATTTCAATTTCACCAGCCAAGGCAATTTTATTTTCAAAAATATTTATTTCTTTGCCTTAGGAAATTTTTTAATTCTCCTTAGGAAATTTTATTATTCAGGTGCCCATCAAAATCTTCATCCTAAAATCCTCGGCAAGGTGTGGAAGATTTTAAAATCAATTCCCTATTGAAGATATCTACTACCCAGAAGAAAATTCCCTTTGGAAAATGTAGAATTCATGAGTATACAAACAAAGGGGTTCATTTTTTTTTGAATTTTATACCTTAGAAAAATATCTTTGCCATCAAAATTTATCTTTATTCTTCATCTCTGGGCGTATTTTCTTCTCCTGCTTTGCCTTGGAAAATTTTATCCAACTTCATGAAGTTGGTGCATTCTGACTCTTTCTCTGCTAGTTTATCCATGCCTTAGTAAATTTTATCACTCCCTCCCAAGGTTAGGCTTATTTCTCTAGGGGAGGAGAGATTTAAATACTTAGAGAAATTTCATCAATCCCCATGAGCATGGGCGCATATGAGGGGTCTAGAAGGAATTTTGCTTTTGCCTTAGATAATTTTTCTCCCATCCAGCCTTAGTCATGGGTGCATTTGAGGGTGTGAGGAGGAATTTCAACACCTTAGTCATATTTCCTCACCACTATCTCTCTCCACTTTGGGCGCATTTCAAGTATAGAGGAGGAATTTTTTGACACTTAGAGTTTTTTCATGCTAACTTCAATATGGGCGCATATAGCTAGTGGTGAAGGAATTAACAATACTTAGCACATTTTTTAGAAAGCCACCACCTCCAACATCCTTGGGCACATTTGACATGTTGAGGAGGAAATAACTACACCTTAGCACATTTTAAAAGCCACCCCTTTCAATAAATTTGGGTGCATTTGATGCATCAAGGAGGAATTCAACAATACTTAACATATTTCCTAGAGCCACCTCCAATGTGGGCGCATTTGGAGGGTCAAGGAGGAACTTCCAACGCTTAGAAACTTTTCTAGCTCCATATTTCTTCAAGGGAACATCTAGGGGGGTCCTGTAGGAACTCAACACTTAGAAAATTATTCTCATCCATCCCCAATAGTCTAGCAAGCTGGGCGCATTTGGGACCCTCTGCATGAATTTAAACTTGCCTTAGAAACTTTTTCCTTCATGCCTCTTGGAGATGGGCGCATTTGGAGGGTCCTTCTGCCAGTCATGGGTGAGTAGGAAATACTAACACTTGAAAATTTTCCAAGCTCCATCTTCTTGAGGGCGCATTTAGGGGGTCATGCAGGAAATTTCTCAAACTTAGACATTTTTTTAGCTTGCTTTCCCTGGTTTGCTATATTTAGTAAGTCTTTGGTTTTCACTGTTCTGAAGCTTGGATTGATTTGAAATTTTCACCATAGGACCTTCATGACCTAATTGATCCGTTCACATTACCATCTTGTGTCGTCCTGCTATTTATAGCCTATTTCTAGAGGTGATTTACTATTTATAGTAACGGCTTGGTTTCAAGGCTTCTGCAACTCCATTTAATTTGAAATCTGACTGACATGACCTCATGGGTTGAATTGCCTATTCACACTGGTGCCTCACGCTGACTTGCTATGTATAGCCTATTTCTGGAGCACCTTACTATAAATAGTAAGTGCTCAGATTGCCTTCAAATTTCACCAATGGAATCCTTAAAAGATACTGATCGCAGTGGGATACTTCAATTTTTGGAGATTTTGGCGTTTGACCCCCCATTTTAGGTCCTGAAGCTGGAAACCCTAATTTGACTTGCATGTCAATCAAATGATCTCTGTTTGACCCCGTTTCCATTGCATGTCGCCCTATTCGTGATATTGAAGTGCTGGGCAACTGTCAGAGTGATCCTGCTAAAAATAGTAAGTGTCTGAAAAAGTGATCTTCTAACTGCTGGATGCGTTTGCATGTCACACTACTTGAGAGATCTCGCAAAACCTATAAAAACCCAACAAATCGGACTGCATGCGGGCACTGGCTAAAAATAGTAAGTTCCTGAAAAGTGACCAACTTTGCCTGCATGTTACCTTGCTATGTAGCTCTTGAAAAACCCATGATGAATATGTTGACATGCACTGAAAAGTCCTGCATGCAAACCCTAAAAATAGCCTTTGAAGACAACTCTTGAAAAATGTCTTGACCCTAGTTTGCATGTTACACCACTGCGAAGCTTCTAAAAAACCCACAAAGAATATCCTGACATGTGTTGAAGATTCCAACATGCAAACCCTAAAAATAGCCTTCGAAATGAAGACTGCTGAAAGTTATCATCTCATATTGCATGTTATACCATTGCGTAGGTCTCGGAAAACCCATAAATATTCTCTAGACATGCACTGAAAAACTTCACATGTAAACCCTAAAATTTGCTCTTCAAGGTGATACTTGCTAAAAATAGAAAATTGTCAGATCTGGCTCAAAATTTGCTAGCAAGCAGTTTAAAGTGTCCTGGATACAATGTAACGGATAAAATTTCAAAAGTGCTAAGAAAATGTCCCAAATTAGATACTTACTAAAAATAGTCAATTGTTAGAATTCAATGAAATTTTGTTGGGGACCTGCTGGAGGCTTACTGAATGAAGTGCCAAGCTCAGAACTTCAATTTACTCACCCAATTCGACTTCAAACTGACTAGAAGATCCAAAACCCTAATTCTCAGACTTAGCCAAAATCTCAAGTTTAGGCTCAAAGACGGGCACATCCTTGGAAAGGCAGACAACAGAAAGAGACAAAAGGAGAGAGAAGAGAGAGAGAGAGAGAGAGAGAGAGAGAGAGAGAGAGAGAGAGAGAGAGAGAGAGAAAACCAAAGCCAAAAGACAAGGAACAAAGGAAAAAATTAGGGGGTCCCCATTTTCAATGGGGTGATGTGTGAAAAGGTCACAACAAGTTGTAAGTCAATTCTTTGTGTGGATCTCATTTCATAATAAAATAAGGGAAAATAGGTCTATATCACATATTATTTTGGTGAACCTCCCTTTTTAATTCTATTTTTCACCATTTCATTTTGGTGAACCTAATAATCTTGCATTATAAACTTTTTGAATTTGGATTCCATTCAAAGCATAGATTTGGGATTTTGCACTACTTTTCATTACATTACATTAATTTGCATCTTGTTTAGGGTTGTTACATACATTAATTTTCATCTCATTTAGGATTTTAGCTTTGCATTTTGCATTCTAAAAAATCTAAAAACTCCAAAAATTTCATTAATTTTATAGTGTTTACATAAGATTGCATGATTAGTCATTTAAATCAGAAAATTGAATCAAAATTGCTTCTCAAATTAGGTCTTTTTCTTGTCATATAGCATCATTCCACACTTTCTTTTAGATCTGATTTGCTATAAATCTGCAACTGTAACTACCTGCTTGCAACCAAAATCTGGAAACATAAACATCAACTCAAAAATTTGTAATTTAATTTTTTGAAACCCTAATAGAAGACCCATTTTCCCATGGGTGAATGAGTCCTTGATCAGACCTAGTTTTGAATTTCTTGGCACTAAAAACCATGTCTACATTTTGTGTTTCTGCATTCAGATTTTTGTTTCAGTTTCCAAAATTTTTATTTTCTACAATCATTTACAATAAGGTTAATTGAGAAATTCAAGTGCATTTCAAACATAAATTGGAATTAATTATTTTTAGGTTTTTGCATATTATAATCAGAAAATTATCTTGTTAAAATCTAAAAAATTTCTATCTATTTCCATTACACTTCCTATTTTTTATTGTTTCTTGCCTATTCTTCATTTTGGGTTCACCTTAGGTTTGGTGAAACTTGTATGAGCTTCACAACTTGGTGTCTTATTTCCAATACTATCATGAGATGTAGTTTGAGACTCATATCATCTCACTATACATCACTCAGCGTGGATCTTGGGTTTCCAACTCTTTCACTCATAGTGTTGACACTAGTCAACCCATCATGGACCATACCCTTGACACCTCATTTCCTATGACCTCCTTAAACCAACAAATAACGTTACTAATGTTGAATCAATGGTTGCTAATGTCCATCAAATGAACCTAATAAAAATGGATGAAGAATTAGACAAATTGCAAAAATTTGTGAGTTATGAATACATTACTAGTACTACGATTCCTATCATAGATAACATGAGGAGAATGATTGATAATGAACAGTGAATAGAAGTTGTGTGTATCCTATCTCATATCATTAATAAGCATGTCCCTAAAATGACTATTTGTGCTCAAACTTTGGGGTATACTCAAAGTCAAGGTGGAAACCCAATTTCCCATTCCATAGCCACCTCTATTCTGACATACAACAATTCTCATGTTACTACAACCATACAACCCACTAGCAATTTCAATACTACCTTAGGTGTTTCCATTGGGAATCCCTTTAGCTTTGTGCATTCAAATCTCATATCCCCTAACCCATCTCCCCTCAAAAACTTACAATTCACTTGTCCTCCAAACACATATACACCTCCACCCTATTCACCTCCATCTCACAACACAAAAAATGATCTCATCCTTAACCAACTTTTGAAAAGTGTTTTATCCCTCCAAAAAAAAATCTCCATCTTGAACCAAAGACAAAATGGCCAACCTTCACAATATGTCAAGAGAAACCCATTATCCTTGGAGATATTGCGAACACAAATGCCACGAGGTATAGAGATTCCTAGATTTGAGAAATATGGTGGGAAAGGAGATCCTATTAGCCATGTTTCTACACACACAACCTTAAGTAGTGACTTCTATTTTGAGGATAAACTCTTGGCTAAACTCTTCCCTAGATCCTTGAAAAACACTTCCTTGGAATGGTTTTGTTCCTTACCGAATAATTTAATACATTCATTCAATGAAATTTTTTATGCCTTTCTCAACCATTTCCAAGTGCACATGGTTCCCAAGATGACCTTAATAGATTTAATGAACTATAAGCAAAAGGATGATGAAAATATCATTGACTTTATTGCCCATTATCAATTGCTCTACTCACAAATCAACATTAGGATTCCTAATCCTGGTCTTCAACAAATGTTCATTGACAATTTGCAAAATAAGCTTCAAGATAAGATTGGGATGCTGAAATTTCCCTCCTTCACACAATTGTGTACAACCCTTCGTGATTACCAAAATTTGATTAATAGTCGTGAAGTAAAAGCTCCCTCTAATCATCCTGAAAAATCTGAATCCATGCCTCAAAGCAACTACCAACAATTTAAAAAACCAAATAAGGGCTTTATACAACTCAATGCTCCTTAACCAACTCAACATGTTGACACCCAAGTGGCTGCTATAAAAATGACAAATCCATATGCACTTAGGGAAAATAATAGACAATTTTCCCCTCTACCTGACACCCTTCATTCCATCATGTTGCAGCTCTTAAACAAGAACTTAATTTCCTTACCTCCTATTAGAGCTCCTAATTCTACTAGGCCTTTACCTCTAAACTATAGAAAAAATGACTTTTTCCATTATCACCAACAAAATGGGCATGCTACAGAACATTGTAAGCGCCTTAAAAATATTTTGTAAGACCTCATTGATTCTAACAACATTCAAATTTGTGGTGTTAATGATCAAGGTAATAATCCTATTGCCCCTCCCAACCAAAATTTTCAAATCTTTACCAATCCTATGCCAAATCATAACATATCCTTCGTCAAAACTAGTGAAAACAAGAATTATGTGATGAATGTTGATATGAATGATAATGAGGAAAATCCTATGGATAGTATGATTGGAATCATTGAAGTTCAACCTCATAGGGGCCTAACCAATATGCCCCTTGACATTTCTTTCTCACAAAATGACATAATTAAACATGCACCCGATGGTCCTCTTTACATAACTAGAAGAATCAATGACAATCCTACTAATGGGATACTAATTGATTCCATCTGTGTAGAGAATGTGATAACTGAATAATTCTTGTTTGTGCATGAACTTTATCAAGATACTTATGAACAAACAAAAGCAAGGATCAAAACACATAATGGTTTTTCTTTCCCTATGATAGGTTCAATAACTCTTCCTTTACAAGTTGGACCGAAAAAATTAAATGCCTCATTCTCTGACATCCTGGTGTCAGATCAATTTTGTGTGAAGTTAGGCTACCCATGGCTTCACTCCATGGAAGTCATCCCGTCATTCATACACAAATGCTTGAAGTTTTCCTTTAATAATGAAATATTTATTGTGCACCATATTGGCTTTAATCTTGTGTCTTCCCATGGGAATTTCTCATTGGATTTATTTTGGCATGAACCTATGGAACCTATTAGGCCTCATGAGGAATTCTTTTTCAAATCTTATCAAAAGTTTAAGGCAAAGCACATTGAAGAATTATCCCTTAGTAATATTTTGATTGAACCTCCCATCATTGATGAGACCATGATTGAACCAAAAACACTTCCAATTAACCAAGACCAATCAATGACAAATCCTTCCCCTATTTCCTATAAGAGACCACAAGATAACCAAATAAGTACCATTGTATCTCCTTTTTTTTTTTTTTTTATAAAGTTAAATAGAGAGTGGTTGAAAAACCTCTTATAATTCCTTCTATTCCTCCCTTGCAGGAAGAAAAAAAACCTATGGTTGATAAAACCACTCCTACATAGTCGCAACTTGAAATCCGTACAAAAAGGAACCAAAATGCTAGAGAGCTTTAGTGTAGATGCTGTGCTATTGACCATCAATTACAAGAAACAAATGAATAAAAAACTCAAAATAAAACATCAACTCAAGCAACGCATGATGATCTCCACCTTTGCCACAACAAGAGAACCCTAAATCTCAACCACAACAAGAACAAGAACATTCCATGGAAATTATCATTAGACCTTCTATTGTGATTAACTTGGATGATGATGATGAGACTCCTAAAATTGATAAGGAAGTGCTTAATGAGCTGAATTTATTGTTTTCCTATTCCATGAGCTTAGATGATATCAATTGTGATGATCTTCCTTAAAAGAGTGACTCATCATGTGTTGAACTAGGTGATGTTCCTAGTACAACACTTGTCATTGTCTCTTTAGCTAGTTATTCACCTTTTGCATATGATGAACAAGATTGGGATGCAAACAACCTACTATAGGTTGACTCACATGTACCTTACTAGTATTTTATTTGTTCTTTTTATGTGATTGCATGTTTGTAATGTGATTGGGCCCATATCATTTTGTTTCACATATCTTTATGCTCATTCTTCTATTTGTACCTACATTCTTCTATATGTCATAAACCGTTATCTTTTCTCATCTTGTGTTTTCATTTTGGGGATGATGTAAAGCGTTGAGACATTTAATTCCATGTTGACCCAAAAGATTTTTTTATTTTTTTTCACTCTCAATGTGTCATTCTTCCAGTTCTATGAGTATTTGGGGAATGATGACATTTCTAAGCTCCATAATAACATTGTAGCAAAGGCATACGTTGACCTCAAATCCATTGATCACTTATGGGTTTGGGATTTTATTTGGGAGCAACCAATTTTCATGATGTTGCTTCATTTGGAAACATATGCTTGACATAGGGCTTTCCAAGTAATCTCTCATGTCTAATTTATTGTTTGGAATTTATCATTTTCTAGTTTAAAGTAATTTCTCATAGCATGGTGTTTAGAAATTTCTTTAAAGTGGGGGCATACATTGGCATTATCATTTTGACATTTTTTTTACTATAACTTATGTTTCTTAGTGGGGTCTTCTTACTTCACATGATGTGTCTTCTTGGTGGTGTCATTGGGTTTTATGTCCTTCAAGAGTGTAACCTTTTTGAGCATATGGCATTCCTCTTAGTGGTGATGCTATGGATTGCATTCTCTAAGTTGCAAATCTTTTACCCTCAACTAGTCCTCTCTTGGAGACATTAGGAACAATGTTACCTAAGGTGAGACCTTTCATGAACTAAGCAAATCCCCTTTGAATATCTAATTTAATGTTTTTCAAGGCCACCAAACATAACACACCTTGTTTACTAATGGAGCCTTTTTCATGAGTGCCTAGCATAACACAACTTGCTAGCCTTGTGATCGTCTCTGTGGTGCCTTATCAAAGTTATTAGGAGGTATAAATTTGGTATGGTTAGCTAGCCATTTCTTTGGGCTCACCTATTGCATATCGGACTGCACTAGCCCTTGTGAGCACATTGTTGTTTGCATAGTGGACAGTGGGTTTCACTTATAAACGTTTTTAGACAAACAATTATGGCTTGATCCACATCGAGTTGGAAAAAAAATTGAGGCTTGATCTACCCCTTTTTCTCTTTTTTTTTGTTCTTTATTTTAGTCTTTTACATTGTATGATTGAGTATCTTGTCATTGCTGTTGAATATTTAACAAAGGTATGTGTCTCTTTGTTCCTTTGTTAATTTTCTGTGAGATCTTAAATCTTGAGGGCTTGATCAACCTCCTTAATCTTTTTTGTCTTATCTTTTCAATAGTTGTACAATTATACCTCTCTTGATTGTCTACTTTAGTGTGAGTTTGATGCAAGGTCATACTCTTTCTAAAGTGGGGGCTAAATGTAGTGTAGAAAAATGTACTCCTTTACATTTTCACAATTTTTTTGGGTTACCTCAATTAAATTGGAATTAATTAGGCCTTCATAATCCCTATTTTTACATCTACAAGCCTAATAAATTACATTTTTTGAAGTGGAAACCTGACAACAATTAATGCAAACACATAATACTTTACCTTGAGCAATGTGTATTCGAGGATTAGGGACTTGGGACCCATTCACCCATGGTAGAATGAGTCATCCATAGGCCTTTGGACCTAAATTTAAAATATTTTTTTGGCGGAATTTTTATAACCCAAATTCAAATTTCAATATCAATTTGTAATGTTTAATTTTTTGGAAATTAAGGATACTTACCTATAAATACAAGGTTATTTCATCAATTCAAAATCCTATAATTTTCAAGATAAGCAGCTAGAGTTTTCATGCAAGCATTCCTAAAGCAAAGACTATGATCAAGGGCATTCAAGAGCAGATTTATCAATGATTCATTGTAGTAATCAAGATCTCAAGCATCATGTTAAATTCTCTTGCAATCATGCATGTTTTTGGAGCTAACATTGTGATGTACGTTTCGAAGATTCAAGTCGTATTTCAAGCATCAAGATCCACATCCATTGAAGCCATTTCATGCAAGATCAAGCTCAATATTTCAGACTTCCAAAGGTTTATTCAAGGGTTTGGTGAGTTTCAACATAGAATTTTTCATTCATCATTCCTTTCATATTTCATTACTTCAATTCAAGGTTTAATTACCCAAATGGGGTTTGACTAAGGAAAATCCCCATTCACAAAAAAAAAACAATTTTCCCTCTAGTGTTTGTGTTGCAGATGTTAGGTTGAAGAAGGACTAAAGACCTCTTGAAGAGAAAGATTGGAAAAGTTTTCAAAGTTGTCATCAATTCAAAGAATCTCACCTATAGATCTGATTTCCAACTTTCTAATACTGAAACCTAGATCAAATAGAAGATATAGACTGACATTAGAGGCTCTTGAAAGTTGTTTGAAAACTTTGCATAGATACCCATGCACCCATAGGTGAATGAGTCCCAATTTTCCTCTTGAAACTATCTTTTGGTGATTTCTACAAACTCTTAACCCTTCTCAAATCTATAGAAATTTTACTATTTCTATTTGTATTGAGATTTAAATTGATGTTTCAAGTTTGAATGGGCACGATTGATTTGATTTACTATTTTTAGTTTTTTTTCCCAAAAGTGTTGTTCAAGCTGATACCCCCATCCTCAATCATAAGGAAATTAGTAGATTCCCTCATTGAGTTAACTCACCTAAGGGTTGTAAGTTATTTTTTTTAGTTGACTCACCTAAGGGTTGTAAGTCAATTCTTTTCCCTCGTTGTTTTCCTTTGTTGGGGCCTTGCGAGTTTCTTCTTTCCCGAACCCTTTTCCTTTTTTGCTTATTTTTTCTTGGTCCCAGGACTGCTTGCTCTTCTGAGACCTCTTTGTTTTATCTTTTTCCTAGCAGTTTTTGGGTTTCGAAATGGGCCTTGAAACTTTTTCCAAAGGGTCCAAGTCTATTTTGGTTCCTCGATCCCACATTATTTTTGTTGTCAGGATCAAAGTTTTGGTTTAGACTTGGAATTTTTTTCTAGTGTCAAAGTCCATCTCTAACTCCTAACCCCATGTGGTTTTCTTCTTTTCCTTTCCTTTATCCATCTGAGAATAAGAGTTTTGACCAGACTCTCCGCTGTAGGTCTTGATTCAAGAGTCTGTCCTGAAATTGAACTCCTATGTACCTACTGCATTAATGGTGGCTTGATTCGCATGTGTTGGATCAACTTATAATTATATTTCTAGCATAAAATAGGTAATAATTACATTTATTAATTATAAGCTCAAGTTGTAAAGGCTATTTGAAGGCGTTTGAGAAGTTTGGCATCCGATTGATCATGCGATTATATTTTTTCTTGCCTAGATTGTGTTTGATGTTGGTTTTGTTTCTTTTCTTCTATTTTTGTGTTTCTATTTTTTTCCTTATTTGTGGCATGTCCTTACAAGTTTGTTTTCATGTTTTTCTTATTTGTTTTGTGTCTTTTTGCTCATTTTGGGTTCATGTTTCTTCCCTAATTTGGGGGTGTAGTTTTTGGTGGTGGATCTAGTTCTTTCCCATGGTTTGGTCTATATTATTCATCCTAACATGATTTTGTCTGATAGTATCTTTGATCCCCATTGTTCCCTATGGTTTCCATATGAATAAAACTAGCCTAATTTGATCAATTTCATGTTTTTCTTATTTGTTTTGTGTCTTTTTGCTCATTTTGGGTTCATGTTTCTTCCCTAATTTGGGGGTGTAGTTTTTGGTGGTGGATCTAGTTCTTTCCCATGGTTTGGTCTATATTATTCATCCTAACATGATTTTGTCTGATAGTATCTTTGATCCCCATTGTTCCCTATGGTTTCCATATGAATAAAACTAGCCTAATTTGATCATGAGTTAAACATGAACTTATGGACCTCGTGGGACTTGCAACCTCACACCTTCCTTTTCATAAGGATTCGGGTCTAGGATCCATTCCCAACACCAATATTTGAACTTAAAATTTCCATTAAATGTAGTTTCAAAATCCATCCTTAGTCCTTTTGGGACCTCAAGTCCCGATAAGACACCCTTCTAGAAAATTTGAATCTGAGATCCATTGTTGATCTTCCGTTCTGATCATTAAAGTTGAAATGACTTGTTTTATTTTTACACCTTTGGTCCTCACGGGATCCCAAGTCCCGAGGGACACCTTGCTAAAAAATATGTTTGGGGTTGGTTCCCGATCCCACAATTTGATGACCAATAAATGATAAAGTAACTTGTTGCTTGTTTGCGCTATAGGTCCTTGCAGGACTTCATGTTTCAATCAGACACTCCACCTAAAATTCCATGTTTGAACTTCATTCCCAACCTCGACACTTGAACTAAGTTTTAAAGGAACCAAGGACTATCCTCGTGGGGTTTGTAACCCCGAATTCCCTCTTAGCAACAAAGTTTGAATCCAAAGTCCATCTCCAATCTCAATTTCTAACTAAAACAAGTGTAATTGAGTTAACTAGTTTTTAAGAACTATCTTGGTCTTCACAGGATCTGATGTACCAATGAGACACTTGACCTTTTAGTCTTAGTTTGAAGTCTAATCTTACTCCTCACTTTTGAAAAACATATATAATGTTATAGTCCTTCAGGTTTTCATGAACCCGAAGGTGCTTGACTCAATTGGTCTATTCAGGACTCCAAGTCCCGATCAAAACCCAAAGATCAATGTTGATGTCTAGAGTCTGTTCCTAACTCCAACCGTTGAAGGAAAATAGCAGGGTCCCATTGGGTCTCCAAATCCTGATTGGAAATTTTTCTTGATTTTCCTAATTTGAGGTTCGATCTCAACCATGATTCCCACCAAATACTGGAGGATTTCCTATGTTTTAAAGATATCCTTGTGGGGTTTGAAAGCTTGATAGGACATATTTGTAGACTCACTCCAAGTCCAAGCTTTGTGAACAATCTTTACAGGATTTAGATTAACTTTCAATTGCTTTTTCTCAAGTACACTAAATATTTGAATCAATTGGTGAGTTTGGTCTCGAGGAGGCACCAAGAGATCCCAAATCCAAGAAGACCAAAGCAGATAAATTTACACTCACAATGAAATTTAAGTTTCAAGGAGTCCTTGTGTTTTCCAAATTCACCTCAAAGGTCATGCAGATTATTGACGTAGAGTTGAGACATATTGATATGGAAACCTTCAGAAAGAGGCATCTTCTTAGAATATTCTACTCCTAGAGCCAAGAAGGTAGCTGCCTTAGGCTTGGAAAATGTGGAATATTTTCTAGTAGATGTATAATTCCTAGAGTTCATACTAGCAGCCACAACATTATATAATCATGTACAAAGGAAGTGGATTCAGTCATGGGGAACATAAATCAATGACCTTTCTCCTACAATGATCAAGTTGGTTTTTTGATCTCCCTCCATACACAAATTTGAAAACCATAACTAAAGCACAAGAAATGTAGGAGTATGAGAAGGATGTTAGCAACCACCAGAGATACATGAATAAGAAGTGGTTGAAAATAGAAAGGAAGTCAATTACCAAACTTCCTATGATATTTAGGTGGTCAGGTTTTCAAGAAGTGGGAGATATTATCACATTGTTGTGCAGAGCATTTGGGAAGGAAGATTCCCACATGTATGAGAATTGGACGTTTCACTTCATTAATGTCATCTTGAAGGGTGATTCCTTTTTGGATTAGGGACAAATTTTCTCAGATGTAATTCATGCTCAATTGACCGTGGTAGAGAAAACTAAGCAATTATTTATTTCTTCTTATGTTGTATATTGTGCTACAAGAATGGGTAACTTTCTAGGTTTAAGCACCATTGGAGTTAAAGGGGAAGTCCAAGGAGAAAATAAAGTATGGGAATATTACACCCAATTGGAACATAAGACCGCTACTCGAAATATTTCAAGCAAGAAAATTATGCCTTTCTCTACCCAATCATCAATCAATTGACAGGGGATACATGATTTAGGTTGACCAAAGAGGCTATGACACTAATTAGAGAATTGGGGTAGTGGTTTATTCAATTCCCCAAATCAACATACATCAGGATTTATGGACATGACAAGGCTCGTTTCTTGCAACATACATTAGGATTTATGGACATGACAAGGCTCGTTTCTTGCTACCAAGGTATTGCAGTGACAAGCTAATTCTAATTGAGTTTTCTAGACAGATGATGGACGTAAATGGGAAATTCTCTAGTAAGCATAAGGTAGGGAGAATAAAGTACCCTATCAATCTTGGTCTTTATTCATGTACATTAGTGTAGTTGCCAAGACAACTCCAAGATAATTATATGCCATTAACATGAAATAATATGTTAAAAAGGATAATTTTGATCCCAAGGGGAAGATGAACAATATTTATGCATCTCTCCTCTCGTGCCATGAACTAAACATTGAAGAATTTTGGGCCAACCTACAAGATTAGTTTGAGGTATAGAAGAGAAATTATGAAATGTTGACAACAACTCAGATGAAGGATTTTGGTATAAAAGAGGACATTCCTGAAGGGTTTTCTGGTGATGGTCAAACACGAGACCCCCTATATGACCTACCAAGAATTTCAACCAAGACATTAGATCTAATTAATTGGATGGAGAAAGAAGAATGTTCAATTGAAATTTTTTTTATGAAAGTGGTGGAAAGGAGTATCTCTTGGATAAATCTCTGAATTAAGAATTACAAGGGAAAGGGGTCCAATTTTAGGAAGCACAAAGAAATAGAGATCAAAACTTCCTTGGGGGTGTCTACTAAAGATTATAAAACACTGAAGAAGACACCTCCCCAAACCACCAAGGAGAATGAACCCATCATGGAGAAGGTGGTAGAAGAGTTCAAAAAGTCTTATACCACATTTATGGCTACTTCTGTAGGGGTAGTTTTAGGGCTTGGTGTAATGCCCATTTCCTAGGTGATGTCTTTAGGTGAAATAGTTACAGAAGAATTTGCTCCTACTACTACTCAGGCAACACAACTGAAAACAAAAATGGGTGAAGAGATCCCAATAATAAATGTAACAAAATCTCCACCAGCTATTGATACTAAGGAGGTCCTTCTAGAGGAGGAAGAGGAACTAGATGACAAGGTGGATGAGGCACTAGAATCTCCAAGGGGTACAAGGTCAAAAGAGCTAAAGATAGCTGAGGAGATAGTTTTTGAAGAAGTGAATGATGGAGGAGAAAATCCTAAGCATGTTCTGATGGAGGATGAGCAACATGAGCTCCTTGAAAGTGAGAAAAGGTAGGAAGCTCAAGAGAAAGAGGAACAAGAAAGAGTTCAGTGAGAGGAGGCTCATAAATAAAAGATTAAATAGGAAAAGGATTAGTAGAAAAAAGATGACCAAGAAAATAAATAGAAAGAGAAAGAGATTTAGAGAAGGAGAGGATCGATTAGGAAATGCCTCATTTTCAAATATGGTTGACACTGGGAAAAATACAAAGGAGACACTGAAGGAGACCCCTCAAAAGGAACACCAAATTTCTAGATCTATGGGGGCTCAAACAGGGTTGAAACTAAACTTGGAAAAGAGGCAACAAATAGTAGCACAACCTCTAAGTTGCCAAGAGATGATGGTATATGTAGAAAAGATAAATCCTAAGAAGAACTCAATGAATCTACACTCGACCCAAATTAATGATCCTGAGAGTTAGTTGCAAAAATTGCTATGTAAATAGTTGACAAAGATGACCGAGAGGTTAAAGAGGTAAACTACCAATTGTCAATGGTCAATATGGGTAAGCAAACCTGTGATGAACAAATAGCATCTTTTGATTTGGCTGTCAGTTCTACAAAGGCCAAAATGGAAAAAGATAACAATGGATGAACTAAAGGCTCAAATTGAACAATTGAGAAGGTTCTTAAGGGATCTTACCTCCTCGACTGTAGAGAAACCTTATTTTTCTGAGGTTCTTCTATTGATGAGCAAGAAACAAGTTGATGACCTCATAGGATTGAAGAAAAAGGCACACATTTTTTATAGATGTATGAAGAAGTTTGGGGGAGAAATGGACAAACTTCTCATTTCATGGTATAAGCACTATGATGAAGAATTCTTGTTGGAAGAGCAGTTGAAACAATATACAAACAATATGAGAGAAGAAGAGGAGAAATATAGAGTGTAATTGGAACAACTTAAGGAATTGAGTAAAATGAGCACTAATGAACTCAATAATTCTAGAATTTTTGGGAGATTAGGATGCTATCAATCTCGATAAATATATAAAAGTAATATTATTTCATATGGAGTTAATTGTTGAACATAGGATAATACTATTTAAGCTACAAAAAGACTTCTATGAAGATTCATCATTATTTGAGAGTTTCATCACCACTATTATCAATCAACATCTCCTATTTTCAAGTAAGAGATTGGATACTCTATAGACTATCAAAGATGCATGAAGAATAATTTGGAGGAAAAACTAAATGCTAAAAATGGTGATGAGGAAACCATTCTGGACAAATTGATGAATATTAAGTTTGATGCTAAATGGGTCAGTAATAACACTCATTAGCTTTGTAATATTATTATAGTGATTACTTCCAATTTTGAAAAGACAAAATTCAAAATAGATTGGGTAGATGGTCCAAACCCAAATGTGTTGATGCAAGTGCTAACCAATTTTGAAGAGTATAAGCTATAGAAAAAGGTTGAGTTTTGAATTTCAAAAAGATGAATATGTTGTTTTGACTAAGTCAATCCTAAAGATGTTGTTTTGAATATTATCCTACAAGATAGAGAACATAGCAGTTGGGATGAATGAGTGGATAATTAAAGCAAATATTGGGTGCCTACTTTTGGAAAAATTAGTTTCCAAAATATTAATTGCTGCTTTATGACCACACCCTTACTTTTGTGGATTTGCGTGCTAGGCACCAAATTTTTGGTTGCATGTCTCTTAGTTCTGGAGGGAAAATTAATTGTAATAACTCTATATATTGTAAAAAAATCCTCATTGTAAAGGTTGGAGAATTTAAGTATGATTTGCAATCCTTAGGCTAGAAATAATTTTAAATTTTCTGCACTTAGTTTGTTTTCTTGTACTCTTATTTTTAGAAAGTGAGATCAAAGATTGGTTTTCAAGCACTAGTGAAGTTTGTTAGGTGTAAATCTTTCTTATTTTCTTAAAATAAATAGAAGAATCCAAATTCAAAACCACCTTTGGTATTGTTATGAATGGTATTTTTCTTCTTGTTGTTGATTTACAATTTATTATTGGAATAGAAAATATAAAAAAGGATTTGTGATGCAATGAGTTTGAATATGTTAAATGAAAAAAAATATGTTATTTATTCCACACTATGAATGGATGTGATTGTGTAGTCTTAATAAATTGATTCATTTATTAATTTTCTTAAAAATGGATTCCTTAAAGAACTGCATGTCTGGTTAATACAATAAGTGAACATTCATGTTTTCTCTTAGAAACTCTATAATATCTATGGAGCAATTTTGATCTAAATGTTTTTGCTTTTGGTTTCGGCCCTTGTATTCTTCCTTTTCAACTCCTACTTCTTTTTCACGTTTTGATGATTCCACGCCCCAAAGGATAAAATTACTCATCCAAAAAGGCACGTAATGCACCATGTAGTGGCTGCACAACTTTTTTTTCTATATCATTTTCCTTTCGGGCCTGAAACAGGACACATGGCTGCATGGTGGGGATTTTCCCCAAGCTACTCTCACAGACTCAAAAATTGCCCGCTAGCATGCCACTTCACCTACTTTTTTTATGTAGGTTCTTTCATTCACAGGTGTATTATTTTTTGGCAGAGTTTATTGGGAAACACAACATGTCTTATATCTTTGGGATTGGTTTTATAGGGTAATACCATTTTTTGTCATAGTGGATCAAATCAGATTTTCACCAGGCTGTAATGACTCTAGATCCTTTTCTGATAGCAAATCTTTGCAAAGCTTTTGCAATATCTAGAGCCATTAATGAAGCAACACAACTTTTATTAGCGAAGATTGTTGTGATCAAATCGGATCCTTGATCAGATTGTGGAGTATCAAATGAGGATACCTATTAGGGGTTCATCTCTATTGGTTGCGGTGTTGGATCATCTCTCTGATTGTATAAAAGGAGGTTTTAGTGGCTCAATCATGATCATCATTGGGAGAAATTTTTTATCTATTAGAAGATTAGGATAGGGGAGGAATAGGAAATATTTTTACAAGAGCTTTGTTTCTCTATATGGCATGTTAAAATTATCAGGAAAATTATTTGGATTGGTATTTGACCTTTGCATTTATGTTATTTATTGCAAGAATAAGTAATAGTAGGGAGAAATCTTTGATATTGTGCATCTATGGCCTTTGTCATGTGTTTTCTTTCTATATTTTGTATATGTTGAATGCTCTATGTCAAGTCATACTACTATAGTCTTGATGATTGCTTTATATGCCATTAGCTTCTATTCCTACTTAATGCTATCTTTTAGAAATTGAATCATGTTTGTTGTACTCTTTCATTTTTTGTAAAGATTATGCTTTCTTTCATATTATGCTTTAAGAGAAAAAGGGTTCTATAAAGATCTGAAATATTATTGGCTTTCTTATTTCTGTCGGACCTTAATGGGTACTTCCCACGGGGAGATCTGAATGACTGCTTTGTGCTCTTATGCACCTTAGCCGCTCATTCTCTTTTCAACAATGAAGGGTCTGTAGCATTTTGTGTCCATCTCCTCAAAAGTAAGAAACTTCCAGGCTTTGAAGTGTTATAAAACCTTTGACGCATTACTACCTTTTGTTTTCTCTATATTTCTCTTACCCTTTTTCCTAAACACAAAGAAGAGCCGACCACTATAAAAATCTTGAAGGTTATTCATTGAGGTGCAAGCTGGTTCCCCACTCACTGAATTTCCCATAAGGATGTTTGGGAGAAGCATAGGCTTTCATGATCAACAATTCTTTTTTTGGTACACTTGGTGGGACCCAAGTTCTTTCACACTGTCTAATTATCAACCTTAAAGAGGTAGCTTCTAAATCAGACTAACAAGTGGGGTTGGTAATCTCATGCCAGAGTCCAAACCAGAGCATCTTCTAGGGAAAATTTTCAATATTCTCAAATGCTTGCTTTGGCCACTAGGAGAAGACGAGTCATAGGTTCTGTATCACCTATCAGAAGCAATAGGGTAAGAAGTGTTAGCCTAGAATCCAAAGCCTTATCTACCCCTCCAAGTGTCTGAATCTTCCAAATCAAAATACTTGTCTACCAGGCCCATAGGAGTATATTTTTGATGGCTCTCCAAGTTACACCTACTCCTAGAAATTTCATAACTTGGGATAGTGGCAGTATGTTAGTTCTACTTACACCTCTAGATGTGTGGCCTACCATACTAGCCAATGCCCTCAAGGCAATTCCAAAGTTCACTGGGGAGGATTTTAAAACTCCTTTTGTGCATCTCCAAGACATAGCAGAGGTTTGCAGGGTCCATAATATCTCAAAGAAAAATGTGGCCCTCAGATTGTTAGCTGCATCTTTCAAAGAGAAGGCCCAAGATTGGTATAGATCCCTGGCCTCCAATTCCATCTATTCTTGGGATGAGCTTGGAGAAAAAATCTTTCACTGCTTCTTAGAGAAAGGAGACCACTCATCCTTATTACAACAATTTATTACAATCATGAGAGTCCCACATGAGGCCATGATCGATTTCAACACCAAGTTCCATAAAACCTAGTAGAGGATCCCATGACAGCTAGGCCTCTGGTGGCTATGGCATTCATTTTCTATTTGAAGGCTTTCAATTAAGACATTACAGTCATGATACAATCTCTTAGAGGTGATACCTTTCTCGATGCATATGATCTAGTTGTATGAGTAGAGAATAGTCTCATAGATGTAGGGAAGCTTCCACCATGGCTATCGATGCCCATGTTTGTAGCAATCTTTGGCAGAGCCTAGCAAGAAGTAACTTCAAGTACTTCTACTTCACTCCCCAGGACATCAGCCACACCACTACCCTTAATTTACGTGTACCCAAATGCACAACCAAGTACATCAAGCTCCTCTTCATTGGTAGTAGATGTCAATGACATGAAGAATCTCATGAGAACCTTAAAAAATGAGCTAGTTATTATTTGATGTTAGCAAACATCATCCCTGAGGCCCCCTATGCAAAATTATCAAGGAGGGAGGACACCTTACTAGCATAAGACATACCAGGGATCCCTAAGAGGGGGCAATAAACAACATGCATCTATAGGCCAAATAGTCCTAGTCACCACACCACTCCAAAAATCAAGAATAGCTTGAACAAGGATTTGGTCCCAGGCCAAAATAATCTGGCAAAAGATGAGAATGCATCGTGCTTCCCATGCAATGATAACCACATGCCCTGAAACTATCTAAGCAGAAATCTTCAATAGAAGGTAGAAAAATAGAGGAGCTAGGGCATATTTTTGAATGTGGACGACTATCTGTCTCCCAATATCGTGAGTTCCGATTCAATGCACAAACACAAGGTATGTCCTTGAAAAAAGAATTAGACATCTCCCTTGAATAAGCACTTTTCTCTTGGATGGAGGAGGAAGATTCAATATTCACAAATGATGCTCCAACAACTAGCATCTCACATGTACAACCGGATTACAATACTCGATCAAAAAGAAGACTTGCCGGGGAATATGCTCAATAGACTTCCCAATGGCTGCAACCACAATGACCATAACCATAGGTACAACAAGCATAAAAAATGTAACCAAATTAGTAGTCAAAGGCTCAACCATATCCACTGAAGGACACAAATAAAGTCTCGAGCCCATAAACAACCGATTGACCTTTCCCTAAGGTAAAGGAAACACCCTCATTTAAACCCAAGGTCTCGCCGATTAGAATGCTTAATGTGGTGGATCAATTAAAGAAGACATCCACTAATGTATCCTTATGGGACATCTTATCAATTCTAGAGAAAAAGACCTTGATTAAGGAGGCATTCAAAAATGAAGAGGAGATGCCATGGATGGATACAATTTTGCTGCATAGTCAAGATAAAGGCAAAAGGCCTGTGTCAGACCTCCAATCCTCGAGAGCTATGGTATACATGAATATAGAAGAAAAAGAAAGTATAAAATAAGTATGTAAGCCAAGGCCCACTCCCTTCTTCCTAAAAATTATTGTAGGAGATAAGTTATTGCACAATAATATGATTGATTCAGGGGCTAGTACTATGGTCGTGCCCAAGCAAGTGGTTGATGATCTAAAATTGGAGTATGAGCCTCTTGATAAGGGAATCATGCAATTGGATGGGAAGAAGGTGCCAACCATTAGTCACATTAAGGACCTCTCTTTGACCTTATTTTCCTGTCTGAGCCAAACCATCATGAAGGATGTGGTCATAATCGATATTCCCCCCGTCTTTGGAATGTGCCTATCAAGGGATTTCATGGCAAAGCTTGATGGATACCTAACACTTTATTGGTCTCACTTAATACTACAAACAAAGCACAGAGTAAAGATGAAGATCCTGTCTAAGCCTTTACATCTCAAACATATAGCAGAGGATGTAGTTCTGAGTTTTGAAGCAACACATACCTCTTTTTCCAAAAGGGAGATGTATTGTGTTGAAATGTTGGAAGAAGAGGCCACTAGTGATCAGACCCCCGAAGAAGAGGTATTGCTTAATCAATCCATTGATTCTAACCCTTTTAGGAATTTCCATGATATCGGCTTGGGCACTTATGTGATCTTTGAAAAAGATAAAGCTCTCCCAAAGCTGGTAAAATAGCAAGAGAAACCAAGCAAACCAGGAAAAAATAGCTTATGGACACTGAATTTTGATGGTGTCAAGTGCAAGGCTGGTTCCAGAGATGTCATCCAGCTTATATCTCCAACTGAGTCAGAAACCCTTAGAGCATTTCATTTCTAGTTCTCATGTTCCAACAATGACGCAGAATATGAAGGAATGGTCCATGGATTGAGTCTAGTAGAGTGGATGGGCATAAAAAGAATACAGATATTCAAAGATTTAGAACTGGTCATAAGCCAGATCCGGAGGCAAGCAGTTGTCCAAATGTAAGGATGAGGTTCTACCGGTATAGGGTATGGGACCTAATCAAAAGGTTTGAAGCTTTTAAAATAAAGGTTATCCCACGATCTCAAAACCCTACTGCAGACCGGATGGCCTCTATCGGCTCACAATTTGAGCTCACTCCTAGATCAGTTGAGAGCTATGCTCCATGGGGACGCATCCCTTGGCTTTTAACCCTCGTCCTCATATCGGGACACTATGGGGATGCAAGGAAAACTAGGAAATTTCCCCTACCCATCCCCTTTTGTAATAATTTTTTTTTTCTGAAATAGTTTAAAAACTTTTAGGAGACTTAGGGGATGAATATCAGTCCCCGAGATAGTTAGGGGACTTCTAGAAGTCCCTTAACCATCCCAGGGACTGCTAGTTGTCCCCTATATCCCAACAACATCTTCTTTTTTTTTTTTTAAAACACATTTTTAAATTAAAAAAATGGGATGGATGGGCCCACAAGGACCCCTTTAAACAAAACCCAAACCTATTTGACTTATCAAAACAACTAAAAAAAAAAACATTCTCATTTTGATATTTGCAAACTTGAGGTGAGGACCAACATGTAAAAGAGGAGAGAACAGTAGTTGAAAGGGGAGACTAGGGCATCAAGTCTACTTCATTAGAGGTAAGTTCTTCATTTAACACTTGCTTTTTGGTTTTTCAATTTATTTTTCCATTTTTTGAATTTTTTTACCATGTAGGAAAGGCATTGTGAGTTTATTTTTTTGTTTATTTGAACTTGCAGCTCTCTTTTCAATTCTTAACAAAAAAAAAATCATGAGCAACAACGAGATTACTAGTAATGATAGTGAGGAGGCTGAGGTTCAAATGCATGAAAGAAGTAGAACTCATAGAAGTATGGCAACCATTGGGGGTTCTTCAGGCAATGGGAGTGTAGCAAGACAAACAACTTCAAAGTTCAAACTCATTTGAATGTCCTTTTGAAGTCCTCAAAACCTATGCAAAAGGCCCATTTAACTTGGAGTCATATTTTTTTATGTTTTTATCATTTGTGATCTAGGGTATCGGAATGAACTTTGCAGGAAGGAGGCAAACCAAACTTGGGATATAATTTATTAGCAGTTGTGTAGATGGAGTTGTAGTGGGGGAAGCCGACTAGGCCTTTTCATTGGAGGACCTTAAGTAGGAGGAGGAAGTTGAAGGGATGGGGGTCAACTAATGTCTAGCATGTAAAACCTCTTTTATTAAATGTTCTAGTATATGAAATATGTATTTTTGTAGGGGTGGTAGGTGTTGAACACCGAGAATACTAAGAGGGGGGTGAATTAGTATTTCCTTAAACCACTTAAACATTTAAACATCTATTTGAAACATCATATTCAATTTGTAATAAGGAAAGAAACCATGGAAGTAATCATAAAAGACATAACACATGAACAACATATTTTTTCATTGAAAACCCCAAAAGGAAAAAACCATGTTGAGGATTTGCTTACAATATATTATAATCGGTCATAACATATTATAAAATGGCTCATTTCCTTCTAGACTCACTATTGAGATAATAAGAGAAAATAGAAAAGAGGGTTGACTCGCTACCAAGATTTGGAATAATGATAATGCATCTATAATATGTAGGAGATAGAGTTCCATTGGAGCTCAATATATTGAATCAACACACTTCATACTACACAACTTCAACACTCTACTCTACTTTACATTCACATCACATTCACACTATACTCATATACTTCACATTACATTACTTAGCTACTAATATCATATCATATCTACAACATTGAAAAAGAATTTACATTTATACACATTACATCCAAAAACACTTAAAACATCAATTAGGTCAACCTAATTAGATGTGCCATGCATAAAATAACTTTTTGATTTAAGATTCAAACAAACTCACTTCACGCCTTAATTCAAAACTTGTAACACATCCAAATAGGTCGAAGAGGACCATTGTAACTCCATAAGACCAATCAACACTTCTTTAAGTCTGAAGGACCCCAAACTTATTAGGTTGGCTCTGCTGATGAAATAACACTTAAATACACTAGTTCTGATCACTCATAAGCTAACACTCGAACCTCCAATATACTTTCCACTTGGATCATAGAAGCTACTAACATCTGTAAACAATTCCTCAAGATCACATAATAAAATATTATTCTGCAGTGGAATGCAAACCATTCCAAATAGGTACTCTGCACTGGGAACACTATCACTGGTAGATCCGATACTTTGTCATCATTATCTTTGATACAATAGTACATAAAGATAATGAAACTTTGGATTTAGATTCCTCTGACATACACCAAAATTTCCTTAGAACCGGGTAGAGTAAAATTATTCTAGGAAGATTAATATAGATCTAAAAAGTGACACTCTGTGCACTAAAAACCTATATTTAGGGACTTAGTTGAATATTCAACAAAACTATTTTGTATTGGAGTAAAAATCTTGCATCTATATAATATTTTTCCATCAGCTCAATCAATTATGCTTCACCAACCAACTATACATCAATCTTCACATCAAACCACAATGTTGACATCAATGACAACACTGTATGTGACCATGCTCATGCTCGCGTTGCCAACAACATACCAACGAAAAAATCCTCAAAATTCCAACACTCTACCCATTTGTCATTGATGGCAACATGCACCAAACTCCTCTCCAAATATTCTCCCCCTTTGAAATCAAGGGAAAAGGGGGCACACATATTTTGTTATTATGCTCTTCCCTTTGACAACATTCACATATACTTTCTTTTATTTTTCCTTCTCCCCCTTTCATATATACATATACGCATGAGAGTAACAAACTTCATAAAAATTATAAGTAACTCCTCATAACAATGTTATCCATCCAAACTATATATACATATACGCATGAGAGTAACAAACTTCATCAAAATTCTAAGCAACTCCTCATAACAATGCTATCCATCCAAACTGATCAAAATTTTTAGTGGTATACTATCAACTATCTTCCACATATATATAATGAAGTCTAAAAATGGATAAAAGGAAATAAATATAAAATATCAGTCAAAAGAAGCATTTGGAACTTGCAATTTTGCAAGGTATTCCTCTCAATCCTTTTTTCCTTCTTCCCATTATTTCATGGCCAAACCAAGGATGTGGCTCTATATCTCAAACTCCATGATAATTTCTTCACCTTCATTTATGGTACCTGTTGATGTGATTTTTATGACCGCACCAATCAGCAGAACAAAATAGTCTGAAGGCTACTCTGTTCTCTCTTGATCAAAGTATCCCACACACTAATATTTCAAGAAAGTTCATACGTTCAACTCCAAGGTTCTGAAATAATTAGAATACCCTCAGTTGGTTTGATGTGAATTGCTATTTTCACGAGGGGACTTACACAATTGTTCAAGATTCTTGCAGTTAATAGCAGATGGATGATTTGAAGGGGGTTTGTATAATGCGGATGATTTGGCAATAAGTACGTTTTCCTAAAGCTAACCAGGAATGTGCAGAAAGTAAATGAGTGTAGGGCCTAAGAAACTTATATTCTATTCTAAATGCAAGATATGTGGAGCTTGATTTCAGTAGACTTTGACTGAATTTCACCTAGCCTCACCTCGGACAGCTTCAACAAAATTAGTGCAATCTTCAAAGGGATAACAAAAGATATTCAAATTATAACTTAGCATACATATACCATCAGGACGACACATATAAGTATACAAATCACAATCGAAGTTAAACTCCAGATAATCTCCAGTGGACCATGCAAGGAAAACTTATCATCAAGAAGCTGCTAGTGGTATGGAATGAAATGAAGCTACCTCAATAAAACACCACACATCAAAGTAAAATACTTGCATGAGATGAAAATTATGCTACGTTATACTACTTGGATCCGAAAGGATGAAGAGACCTTGCTAGCTATCCATGAAAAAGAAGAATTCCACCATCAATGAAAAGATCTATTATCATGAAAGTTTTACACAACAATCTCCACAAAAGTTTTCAAAGGGAAAACTTTCTTTCTTCTCCACACTATGCTAAGCTATCAAACAAAATGTCTACTATGCTCTACTCTCTAGTCTCCAATCTCTAGCTCAATTCTAATTCTAATCTAATGAAGTACAAATGAGGGGGACTCCCCCTTTTATAGGTAGCCCAGCCCAATGCATGGCTAAGATTACAATCAAAAGAGTGGCTAAGATTAAGCCACCTCAACCCTAACCCTAAAAACTACCAGAATGGGGAGTGGTGCAATAAATGAGCAAAGATTCCCACTCACTCCCAAAATAGTAAAGGAAATTAATGCCCACAATCATTCTTCTAGAAGAACATCATCCAGTAGTGCATTCCCGTTCTCCTTCTCTTTGGCTGCAAACTCAATGAACCTGCCAAGCATAGCCTCAACCTCCTGAACTAAAATGGGTGGAATGCAATCAAGCTGGAACTCCAACACTGTAATAGATTGCTCATGCCTTGCACAAGATTTTCTCCAAGCAACTAAGGAATCCTGCGTGCTCTGGATCAAGGTGGAGAAAGTGGAAGTATTCTCAAAATCATCTTGTACAAAGGTCTTCACCTCTGAAAAGAAAGGCAATAGCCTACCCCTCAAATTATCAACATTTACCTCATCCGGATTCAACCGCCTAGCAAATATGGCCTCGAAAGTATTCTGGACTCCATCAATGATATTGGCCATAGCCTTCTGTACCCTGGTTGAATCTTCTTGTGCTGTATTGAAGAAACCATGTCCTGTGATTGCCGAAGAATACCATATAGAAAAGTCGTACTTGTCATTCTCCTGAATGACCCCTCCATCAATCAGTAATCGCAAAGGGACATGCCTCAATGCCTCAAGACGCTGAATTAATTTTCTCTAATAGACAGAAGCATCACCCCAGGCCCGATCAACTATCTCCATCAGTGCCAAAATACTGGAAGCCTGCTGAAAAGCAAGAGCAAGGTCCTCCATAAACCTTTTTGTCTCAACACGAACTCTTGTGACCCACTTGTCTGCCTCCTGTGCCATATTCCCTAACTCCAACAAGCCACTGATTGATTCTCTAGGTATCTCTGCTGGAGGCTCTATCACTGGAATATCCTACCCACGAGAATGAGACAACTGCTGCACATATCCTATTAAAGCCTTATGGTCTCGTTTCAACTTCTTGTACTTTCCTTCCTTCTTGAATAACTTGTCCTTGAGGGCGTGATAGGAGTTATCACATTCTTCTACAATTTGTGCACCTGTGGGGCGTCCTAACTCCAAAGTTGTGACCACATAATTTTCTGGCACTGCTTCATTTCGGTCACAATCAACCTATGGCACGGCTATGTGAAGGGTGCAGGAACCATCCTCATCAGTTGATATCTTTGAAAACTTTTGTGCTCTCTTCTTCTGTGGAGGTGCACTGATCCTGTTCAAGAACTCTTCCATTTCAACTACTGGATCAATCTCTTCCTTGGGGCTTCTCCTCATCCTATCCCTGATCCAATCAGGCACTGTCTACTGTATATCAAATGGCTGCTACTCTTGTGCCTCTACTTCTTGAACCTATTAAACTTCTACATTATTCTGGTGAGGCTCATTGTCCTCAAGTGGCTGAGTGTCTCCTGAAACTATATCATCATCATCCAAAGCCACCTCTAACTCTTGCTGAAACTAAGGGTCAGTAGTAGTCCCCTCATCATCCTGCTGATCATCTCTAACAGGTGCGTTTACGCTCTGGCCAACTGATTCTCTCCATGGTGGCTGATTATTCTCCTGTACTACTTGCACCTGATTCAATGCATTCCTCTGATAAGCAAATAAAGAAACCTCCTGTATGCTTGGAGAACATGTCTCCAATGGCGTGGGCAATTCAACTGTAACTTGTGGAGGCTCCAGCTGAATGGGCTCCTACCAAACTGGCTCCTTCCTTTTGGATTCTGGACCTCGTGTGATTTGTTTCTTCCTATTGGTGGTGGGTGTCTTGTGATCTCCCATCAAATTGTAAGTCAAAGCAATCGACCTACTCTTCAACCTGCTCACATGCCTATCAACCCATGCCCTAGTAAATGTCAAGACCGGAATAGAAAGTGTGTCCAAGTCAGCAACCTCTGGTTCTGACCAATCTGGGAGTGGAAGTGGAGTATCTCTCACTATTGCATAATCTGGATGGACAACGTCCATATCCTCATTCACCTGGTCTGGAACCAGAACAACTTCACACTCCTTGATCATGTTAATTGGAAATCGAGAGAACATTATTTTCCTGACTTCAACCTCATCCGATGCATCAGCCCAATAATCCTCAATATTTGCGTTGTGTTTAAATTCCTCTGACAATACCCGTTTGATGTTGTTATGCGGGTCATAGTGCTGTCGGCTGGTGTGATATGAGAAGTGATACAACTAAAGCTGACTCTTGGCTTCTCTGGCTGCCTGTAATGAAGGACACACTTCATTCGAGTTGCCCATGACAATTGGGAAGTCAACACCTCCCTTCTTCTTTTTCTTCTGAATTTTATCGTAGGCAACCAATTGCCTAGATATCTTTAACATCAATATTCGATTGGTTAGGTACTTAGGCAGCCTATATGGATATGATGAAAACCTTGCAGCCTTATGTAAGAAAACTTTAGAAATTGTATAAACCAACACCCATACCTTTTAATCAATTCTTGGGCCTTTCTCGAGATTCAGTGATGCATCCCCTCCTAAAGCAATCTTGTGATGTGCATGGTGAAGGCGTCATTGACATGCTTGGAATAAGTGTTACTAGTCAAATGCAACTGCGGACAAGCCTCATGAATTTTAAACTGGTGAGAGCCACAACCAACAGGTTCCTTGTATGAAATCCCTCTATATTCCGTCATACGGGCCAGCATGTAGATGATGTAAGAGCTCATATAGAACGTCTTTGTTCTTCTAAGGCTCAGGAGCTGCTCGTGCAAATTGTCACTAATCATTGCAGCCTAGTTGACATAATCCTTTTCTTCCAGCATGAGGTTGATGTAATAGAACAACCAGGGCTCGAAAATAAATGACTGCGGGCAGCCTCCAACTCTTCTCAGCATCATGATGAGATCACAATATTCCTGCCTCAAGTCATCTGCTATGATTTGTCTTGGTAGCTTTGTACGAGAAGGCTTGGGATTGCTCATCTAGTGAGTATTGATCGTCTCTGTGCATCTCTTGAATGCAGAAGCATACATTCACTCAGTTCACTCCCTGGACTTTTAAATCATATTCTTGTGCACTAGGATTCCAAAGGCTTCACCAATGGCAACAGGAGTGAGGTTGGCAAGCACTTGTCCATCTGGTGACATGATTGACATGTGATCCTTCTCATAGCAATTGGCGCACTCCATCATCAACTCTGAACACTGAATGGCTGGTGGGAAACCAGCCTCTGCATATAACCCACTTCGAAATTTGTTGTGCGAAGTGTTCGAAGGTCAATGACTACCAATCCCCAGCATTATGTTCTTGAAAGTCTCTAGGTTAATGGAGCCCAAGTTGGTATCTGTCAGCTTGCCCAACTTCGAAATGAATTTTGACTCTGGCATAAATGTCTTGCTCAACTTCTTTATAACTGCTTGCCTGGATGTACCATTGTTGTCCTTGCTAGTCGCTCTTACCTCAGCCATCTGCAAAACAAAAAACATCCATGAGTAAATTAATTTAGAAAATAAATAAAATATTATGCAGGGGCTGCCAGTCGAATTCAAGAATTTGAGAAGCTGCAATATCATTTTTCATTTGCAAACCTCAAATTCTCCTTCAACAAATTTCGAACTTCAATCACTTAGAAAATTCCTGAGCAAGCTCAACACTTTTAGCAACTTCAATCAGCAATTTGAACTTTTGTAAATTCGTGCTTCACACTTAGCAAGTGCACACTTCACAAGCTTCAGCAACTTCTTCAATTTCAAATCAACAAGATCGCACCTTTTGAACTCTCAACAATATTCTCTTCAAATCAAAATTTGTCCACTTGCACTGGCAATTCAAGTCATCCTTCTCAGCTTCAAATTGAATCTCAACAACTCCAGCAACTTACTTCAAGTCATCCTTCTCAGCTTCAGCAATTTGATCTTCTCAAGCTTCAAAAATTCAAACTTTTCAACACTTGCAGCCTTAGCAACTTTCAGCTTCACACTCAACTCAGCTTCAGTCTCAGAACAAAATCGAATTCCTTCAACAGGTGAGGAGAAATGAAAAACTTCTCAGCTCTTGTAGAAAATTTGATTTTTAGAAGAAGCTAAGTATAGTCAGTGAATTAAATTTCCACTACTTCATTTCAATTTCCCTCCTCTGGTATTTCTGACACTTGTTTGAGAATCTCAATGTTCTAGAAGTTCAACTTTGACTACCATATTTCAAATTCACTTTCAAAATTTTTTAATTTAAATTCATCTTTTAATTCACCAGCCGGAGCTCTGTCACTTGAATTCAAATTTTACTTCTCTTTGGCTCTGGAAAATTCATCTGTGAAGAACTGGATTAAAATCATCTAGGCAACTCATTTCAAATTCATCGTTTGAAGCATCTTCCTTTCAAAAATCATTTTATTCAAATTTGTCTTAGAAGATTTTAAATTTTTCTTAGGAAAATTTCATAGTTTGAGCACTGATTAAATTCTTCACCCAAAAAGCGTTGGCGAAGTGCAGAAGACATAGAAATCCATCCCTCATCGCAGATCATCAGTACCCAAAAGAAAATTTTCTCAAAAACATGATGAATCTATGGGTACACAACGAACAAGTTCATTTAATTTTTTTAAATTTTGAACCTTAGACAAATATTATTCAATCAATTTTAATCCTATTCTTCATCTTTGCGAACATCCTGTTGCTCAGACTTGAGAAATTTTTAAATCATCCTACATTGTCAACATTTTCCGACTTCGCCATTGGAAAATTCACTCGTGCTTCAAGAAGAATTTTAAGACCTCCAAGGTCTAGGCATACTTTCTAAGGAGGAAAATACTTTGCCTTAGAGAAATTTTAAATCACTTTGAAAAATTTTCCTTGAAAATTTTATTCAACTTTGTTCACTTTGCCTGTGAGAAAATTTTTATCCATTCATCTTAGAAAATTTTCTTTCAAAACACATCATGCCCAACATGTTTTATTTTTTATTATCCCCCATAGGCTTAATAACGCCTAACATTTTATTCATCACCTCAATATGCAGGTGCACATCACACTTCATGAGGAATATTCAACTTGCCTTTGGAAAAAATTTCAACACTTAGAGCTCTCAACGCCTAGCAACTTTGTTTTCACCATCTTGTATTTTATTTCACCACCCTAGGAACATAGCATACTTTATGAAGAAAATTGACCATGCCTAGCATTTTATTCACCCTTGGCAATATTTTCTAACACCTTGGGCACACCTAACACTTGAAGAAGAATATTGACCACGCCTAGGAGTATTTCCTTTCACCTTTTAACTTATTCACCACCCTACACTCACTTTAACTTGGGTGCATATTAACATGTGTGAAGGATGACTCTTCAACTTCCTTATTTCGTCTTCACATGCCCTCTTTTGGGCGCATTTAGGCATATGAGGAGGATGAGATTTTGTTGACTTGTTGACTTCTTTGAACTTGGGCGTATTTTGATGGGTGAGGAGGATGAATTTCTTTGACTCTTTTGACCTTTTGTTGCATGGGCGCAGTTGAGAGGGGGAGTAGAATGAAGCCTTTTCCAACGCCATCTTGTGACCCTTCAACTTCCCTTTCTTGTCCTTCAATGCCCTCTTTTGGGCACATTTTGCATAGGGATAAGGATGACAGTTGTTGACCCTTTTGACTTACTTGCTTTTTGGGTGCATTTCCACCTATGTGCAGGATGGGAGCATTTAGGGGGTGGTGGAGGATAACTTCAACACATATATATTTATTTTTTTGTTTATCAACTCTCAAGGTTGGCGCATTTTGCTATAGCTACAGGATGAAAAACATTGACCTCTTTGACTTTTATGCTACATGGGCACATTTTGGCTAGGCAGGAGGATGAGTTTTGAACATAGAATTTTCTCCATGCTTCTTCATCAACTTGGCTACATTTTTAGGTAGCTGCAGGATGAAGTCCAATACTTAGCCATTTTTTTCTCGTCTTTACCAGTTTATCCATGCCCTGCCATTTATAGTAAGTCTCCTAATTCTTGCATCTCTAAAGCTCAGAACAATTTGAAATTTCAAACACTGCACCCTCACGACCTTGTTATCCTGTTGACACTGGTATTTTTAGTTGGCCTACTATTTTTAGCCCATTTCTGAAGGTGATTTGCTATAAATAGTAACTACTTGCTTCTGATACCTCCATAGCTCTAATTGACTTGAAATTCAAATGATGCACTCCTCACCACGCGACCTGCTTGCTGTCATCGGCGCATGCTGCTGATTTACTATTTTTAGCCATTTTCTGAAATGACTTACTATAAATAGTAAGTACTCTGTTTGTCTTCAAATTTTACCAGCAGATAGCCTGAAGGATGCTGATCACGGTGGTTTACTCCGGTTTTTGAAAATTCTTACTTTTTACCCTTCTTTTCAGGTCTCGAAGTTGGAAACCCTAATTTGTTCTGCATGCATATTAGATGATCTTCATTAGTCCTTGTTTTGTTGCATTGCGATCAGCTCGTGATTTTGAAGTGCTGGGAAGTGGCTGTTGGGACGCACCTGCTAAAAATAGTAAGTTCCTTATTGATTGACCATCTCCATTTGTATGTCATATCACTGTGAAGCTCTAGAAAAACCCATAAGGAATATGTCGACATGCAAAGAAAACCCTGACATGCAAACCCTAAAAATAGCCTCGAAAGACTGAACTCTGAAAGTTGTTGTCTCACTTTGCATGTTATACTATTGTGAAGGTCTCGAAAAACCCAGAAGGAATATCCAGACATGCAAAGAAAAACTCTTCATCTAAGCCCCGAAATCTGCTCTGGAAGCTGAACTGCTAAAAATAGTAAGTTATCTGTTTCAGCTTAAATTTAACTTGTGAGTAGCCAGATTTGCCCTGAATGCAGTGTGACTGTTGGAATTTCAAAAATGTTGAAGGATTGCCTGTAATTGCACACTTACTAAAAAAAGTAAGTACCCGGAATTTGATGAAATTTTAGTGGAGGCTTGCTGGAAGCACATTAACATCAATGTCAGTTTCAATTTTCAATTTATTCACATTACTTGACCATAAACTGGCCGTGAAAGTACAAACCCTAATTTTCAAACTCGGCCAAATTCACGTTTAAGTTCAAAGGTGGAGAAATCCTCGAAAAGACAAATAGAAAAGAGACAGAGAGAGAGAGACAAAAACCCAAGCCAAAAGACCAAAATGGAGCAAAAATTAGGGGGTCCCCATTTTGAATGGGGCGATGTGTGAAAAAGGTCACAACATCTGGCGACTCCACGGGAAAGTGTTGAAAAACACTTTTAGAATTGAACTTTGATTAATCTTCCTCAACCCATCATACAGAAAGGACACTTACTCAAAAGGGGAGAAGAATCCAACATTGGATCAGAACACTTTCATCTAAGACCCCGTGAGTGTGTGCAGTCATTCCATCTCTAAACCATCTCGACTTCCAAAATCGGCCGCAGCAGGTTATATAAATATCTTAACTTCAAAAGTATCCTGGACATTGCCTCGCTACCAGTCAGGTGTCCATAGCCCTGATGAGGTTATCGCTACAATTCTCACGAATATTGCTCCATTGCCGGCCAGGCGTCTATAGCCTCGGTGGAGTTACTCTTATGTTCCCAAAACCAATATTTCATAATATTTCATTTTATGTTTTCTTTCTTTCTTTTTCAGACATTTCTTTTAAGCACATTTTCTCTTTTCTTTTCTTTTGATTTTTTCGTCAATTCCTCAATTGGCTGGCAAGCAATGAAGCCTCCAATGGGTTTGAGAATTGTAGTGGCGCTGAAGCAAGATGTAAGATTTTCACCAGCCAAAACATTTCCCAAGAAGCGAAAATGACCTAGAATGGAGATTGGTAAGATTTTTAAGGTCTTTAGACTCGTGTGTTAAGACACAATAATGGGTTAACCTCCCGAAACGAGTTCAATCGCTAACTAGATGATGACAAGAGGAAAACAACCTTAGTCTTTTCAAAAATTTGCACAAATTCCAGCGGAAAGAACCACGTTGTGAAATTTAAAACCATCATCACCCCCTTCGCAATGGGGAAACCCTAAAATCCTTGCCCATTCCAAACCAAAACCACTTGAGCGGAAAACTCAAGGGATGGAGATGCCAAACCAAAAACCCAAAGGGAAACAAACCAAAACCAAAAATGAAACAGGAAAACAAATGGAAAGCAAACGAACGAGAAAGCAAACCTAATCTAACTATGTTACAAAGCAGGCTCTTGGAGGGAACCTAGGACTAGAAATAATGCTTGAGGAATTGTCCGTTGACGGGCAATGGGACATCCTCTCCTATCAGTGTACGCAATCTAAATGCATTATCTCCCAAGATTTTAGAAATCTGATATGGGCCCAACCATAATTTATTGAACTTGTTATGGTCTCCTTTCTTCTCGTGGGCCTTGTCCCAGTATAAGACCAAGTCAGAAATCCGGAAAGACTTGATCTTAGCTTGTTTATCAAACCATCTTTTCACCATTGCCTGGTGCTTTGCCAAATTCTCAAGTGCCTCATCTCTCTTCTCTTCTAAGTGCATCAACTGAGACAACCCGGTTTGAACTTGATCTTCTCCTTCGAGATACTCTTGAATAAACTGGAGAGTGGGTATCCTTAGTTGTACTGGAAAAACTAGATCCTGTCCATAGACCAAGTGATATGGAGACGTTCCCAAGGAACTCTTTGTTCTAATTCTATCTGCCCATAGAGAAAACCTCAGCTGTGTGTGCCAGTCTTTAGGATTCTTATCCAACAACTTCTTGATAGTGTTCAGTAAATTCTTATTTGTGGACTCTACTAGTCCATTCCCTTGTGGATAGTAATTGGAGGAAAACTTCAGTGTAATTCCATATTCAAAGGCCCAGTTGGGAAACTTCAGCGAGGAGAAGGCTGAATCATTATCACTGACTAAGGTATGAGGGCATCGAAATCTTGTGACAATATTCTCCTCAAGGAACTTGATGACTACTTTTGACTTGCACTACTTCAAAGCTTGAGCTTCTGTCCATTTGGTGTAGTAGTCTATCACTGTCAGGATATATCTATGTTGGCCTGAAGAAGGTGGATTGATCATCCCAATAAAATATAATCCCCATTTTGCAAAAGGTCTAACCTTAATCACTGGTTGCAAAGGGATAGCGGGATGCCTTCCTTTATTTTCCACTATCTGACAGATGTGACAAGCCTTCACGTGCTTGTATGTGTCTTTAAAGAATGTGGGCCAATAATATCCAGCTCTCAGAATTTGGTGAGTGGTGGCCAAACTTCCTCTGTGTCCAGTTCCAAACTTCTCGTGAAAGTGTTCCATTAACTGTTTGGCTTCTTGTTTTCGTACACATCTTAAATAAATTCCTTCATAGTTTCTTCTGTAAAGAACTGACCCTTGGAGCATAAAATTTTGACTCCTCATTCTCAAGGCTCTTCATTGAACTGGGTTCAGGTGGCGAGGACATCTATGATTCAACAAGTAGTAAACTGTGTCGTCGTACCACTCTCCAGGAGACACTTCCTCCAATACATATGTCTACTGAATTAATTTTGGACCAACCATTGCGATCGTCTGAGCCAAATCTTGTCCTTGGACCAATTTCATGGGATGTATCTCTATGTCATATTCTTGCAAAGTGGCGACCCACTTGCCTCTTCTTTCTCCTAACTCATTCTGCATCAACAAAGTTTTCACTGTGGCATAAGGAACAATTGCATGAACCTTGCTTCTTAAGATATAATGTCTGAATTTCTTGACTGCTTTCACTAAAGCATATGCTTGCTTTTCAATGCTTGGATATCTCAATTCTACATCTTTTAAAGGTGCACTCATAAAATCAATTGGGTGCTTGTCCTTTTCTTCTATTCTTTGGGTCAACACCGCTGCACATGTATGTTCTGAGGCAAACGAATATAGATAGAAAGGCTTTGTGTAGTCTGGACTGACCACTACTGGGGCATCAACTATTGCTTTCTTAATCTCATCAAAAGCCTTCCTAGTCTGTGGGGTCCATTCAACCTTTGCATTCTTCTTCAGCATCTCATTTAGTGGCCTAACTATTTCAGCAAATCCAGTTATAAACTTTCTCACAAAATTGATCTTGCTGAAGAACGATCTCAATTCTTTTTGACTACTAGCAAACCAACCCTTGAAATAGCTGTAATACACTCAGGGTCAATTGAAATACCCTTCTCTGAGATGACGTGACCCAATAATTTACCCTCTGTTACGCCAAATATACATTTCTTAGCATTCAGAGAGACACCAAATCTTCTGCATCTCTAAAAAATGTTTCTTAAATCTTCAACATGGTCTCCTCTTTTCTTTGAGAACACAGTTAGGTCATCCATGTAGATAATTATGCACTTTCCAACCAGGTCTCAAAAGGCAATGTCCATTGCTCGTTGGAAAGTGGATCCTGTGTTAATTAGGCTAAAAGGAATTCTTCTGTACGCAAAAGTTCCCCATTTCGTGGTGAACGTCGTCTTCAATCTATCTTCTTGTTCAACCATCACTTGATTGTAGCCTGAATAACCGTCTAAGAAGGACATCATTTGTGAACCATTTACTATTTTTAATACCTCATCTAATGAAGGCAAAGGATAATTATCCTTTTTGAAGGCCCTATTTAGATTGCGGAAGTCCACACACAGCCTTATTTCTCCTTTCTTCTTTCTGACTGAAACAAGATTGGCAACCCATGTGGAGTGCCTCACTGGAAAAATAATACGAGCAGAAAGAAGCTTCTTGACTTCCTAATAAATCAATGGCTCCAACAATGGATTTACTGGCCTTTGCCTCTATCTGAATGGATCACTACCTGGTTTCAGTAGTATTGTATGTGTAATTAATGAAGTATCATACATCTTCAAATCTTTGTATCCCCAGGCTATCACCTTTGGAAATTCTTTCATTACCTTTAAGATGCCTTCTTTCTCTTTAGGTGTGCAAACTTTTCCAATAAAAACGTTCTTCACTCATTCATCTATCCCTAGATTGATAGCTTCACAATCATTACCCTGAGTTCTTTGATTTCTACTCAGTTTATCAGTATCAAATAGTCTCTCTAATTCAACCATTCCTCTTGGAATTACATTGGTCTTCAAATTCAGAATTCCTTTCGTATCAAATTATGCTTCCTCAGTTTCTTCTTCATCTATGATATGTGCCTCAAACACACCTGAGCATGTGAGAAAATCCAGAATCTATTTATCATCATCGAACACCTAGAAATTATTTATGTTGTCAGGGATCGCTGGGGTTGAAACCAACTCTACTATAAACTTCTTTAATCCTTCCATTGCCAGAGGTTGCAAGGAGCTAGCAGCTTGTGCAAGAGAATTTGCAACAGGATTCTTGGACCTGTAAACTTGTTTGATATTGAATGCATCGAAGCTTTCTATGAGGTCCCATACTCTATTTCGATAATGGCCCAACCTCTTGTCATGACAAGCGTACTGCTTCCTTACTTGGTGAACCACGATGTCAGAATCTCTGATGGCATGTACAATCTTGGCTCCCTTCTGAATTGCTAGGAGCAACCCATGAATTAAAAATTCATATTCAGTAACATTATTGGTTCATGAGAATTGAAGCCTATAGGCACCCAAATAAGTTTCTCCTGTCGGGCTAACTAATTCAAATCCTGCTCCATTTCCTTTCTTCGACTTTGACCCATCAAACCTCAAAGTCCATACTTGCTCCTCTGTAAGAGTGCTGGGAGACTGGACATGTGTGTCCTCTTGATTGCATACCTTTGAAACTTTTTATTCAATCTCTGACTGAGTTGTATCATCTCTTACAAGCTGCTCTATTAAAACACTGTTTTCTTCATTCATCCTCTGATATTTTTCTTGCAATGAAGTCTGTGGGACGAGTCTTGCAACTTGCTCTAATGCCACTTTGCACATGGCACAAGTGATCTCGGAGTGAAATGCTTCATGTATTCTACACCAGTTAGGAAGCAGCAAATTCTTGATGGAAGCATCTTTACCCAACTCCGTTTCTTGTTTTACACTGTTCATGACAAAATCTCTGAAGTTCTCAAACGTTCCTCCACTTTCACTATGACTTGAGTCACTTTCAATCAAAACTTCGGTGGAGGTCATGGAATCTTGTAAACATTTGCCCTCGCTTGGGCTTTGCAGCATCAATACTTCTTGCTTGGTAGGCCTATATGAGCCTAAATCAGTCTCTACAAACATAATCTCATTGTCTTCACCAGATTCTGTGATCATCAATTTGAGCCTGGGTGTGCTGTCAATCTTGATCTGATTTGGGACTCCTCTCCATGGAAGCCACATGTGGGAAAAATTAGTTGCAATGTACCCATTCAACTTTCTTGCCCAATCTTTGCTCAACAACATGCCATACCCATCCAGTATATCAACTACTGATATGCCAATGCAGCTTTGGACTCGGGGATCAGCTGGCAACTGCATATGGATGTTATTTAATTCACCGACAACTGGAACTTTAGTTTTGTCTAGCTGGGTCACTTTCTTGGTAGCTTGAAGTGGTACTATACCCAATCATTGACACACCTTCAGTGGCATGACGTTTCTTGAAGCATCGGAGTCAATCAAACAATTGTGCAATAATTTTCCAAAGATTCTAACTGACACCAAGAATGGAACGGGTTCATCTTTCCCCTGGTAAAATACTACCAGTTTCTTTCCTTTGGTATAACATTCTTCTTCTCATTCTTTTCATCCCATTGTGGAACTTGATTATCATGGGTGACCTTCTGTGTTTGCTCTTGCTTTTGCTCTGTAGGCAAATTGAATCTAACTCTTCTTTTATCTTCAATTTTTGGCTTCTCAGGCTCGCTTGAAGATCCTTGTACCATTCCCACAAAACATTGAGACTATTGTGGAGTCTCACAAGTGTTGAATGGCGCATGAGACACCTCTTCTACCATATTCGTGCTCTATGTGGGACGAGACTGTACGTTTATAGGAGGATTCCTTGATGAACTAGGTGTTTCCTGAGATGTGTTCTTTACCGTGGGTGTTTCATATAGACTTCCCAGGATTGTGTCTCTGACTTTTGAAATCTTCATTAACTCATATAATGGAAGACTAACCTTTATCTTCTTAACTTCATCTAGCACATAGGAACTGAGCCTTTTCATATCCTCTCTTGGAAGATTTTCCTTTTGTGGACGTTGCATTAGGTGGACCGGCTGCTGGACAATCTGCTATCCGTTTCTATTCTGCATCATATTTTGTTGCCTATACTCTGGAGAATCCCAAGGCATATTTGGATTATTGCTCGCGTTTGGATTCGGTGGAGTTGAGAAATTATTTGGAGGAATTGAAGACGTCAGAGGTCCTTTCTGATGATAAGTCTTCTGGTACACTTTGGGTGCTCCTCCAAATGTTTGAAAAGCTTGCACCTCTCTTCTTTCCTCTACCAAAACGCTATTATTGAGAGGTGGGAAAACATAATTGTCTTGGCCTAGAGGCTCCTCTTAATATGTATCTTGAACTTCTGAATAAACTTGAGTCTCTTCAGCTTGATCATTTGGCGCCTCCACGGGACTATTTGCCGATGCCGGTGGAAATCTATGATTGACTTCTAGTGGCACGTAACTTTGATATTCATACATGACATTGACATTTTCTAGAATCAGTGCTTGGTCATATCTCTAGACTTGGATAATTTCATATCATGTAGTTGGAGGATTCTTAGTACCTTCTGTGCTCTTTACTTCTCCTTTGAAAATATCAGCAGCTACTTGAAATTCGTGGCATTGCAATTCTGAGTGCTAACTTGTATTATGAAGTCGACACCATCCTGACATGGCGGCCTCTGCCAAATAAATTCTATTGGCGGGATGGTTCTTAGGAGGCGGTGGGTTATCTAGCGGTGATGGAACTCCTCCATTGTTGGGTCCAGTATTCCAGGACCTCTTTTGATATCCTTGATTATTACTCCGATACCCATGACTATTGTCGTGGCCATGTCCTTGATGGGCATCTTGATGGTGTGGAGGATTATTCTAGTATCCTCAATTGGCACCTGGATGTGCCTGATAATTCTTCAACATAGATTTCATTTGATTATTTTGATTTCTGAGGTGAGCGACCTCAGATGACAGCCTCTTCATTTGTTCTACTAATTCTTTCATTTCATCTTTCTCCTTTTGAGTTCTCATTTGCAGCATCGTGTTCTAGAGATAGATGGGTTGCGTTGCTGGAGTCTGGGATAAAGGTATCCCAGGATGGAGAACCAATTGATCCGATGGTGGTGTAACATGATAAGCCAGTTGCGGAACAGGATTCAATGTAGGGATTTTTTGATTCCATGTTAAACCAAGTGTCTGCATCTGATTGTTTGTCGTGGCCAAGCCAGTGTACAAAGAAGGCCCAGTTATGTTTTGTCCCATATTTTGACTTACTTCCATAGCCTTCGCTTATCCTTGGTTCATATTGGCTGGTGCCAGATGAGCTTGTCTTACAAACATTGCGGTCAATGGGTCTAAGGCTGCATAATAGTTTTCCCTAGCATCTGCAACAATGTATGGAGTACGTAGCCTTGTGAGAGCTTTTTGGAATCTGTTGTTGAAGGCATGAATAGGTTCTTTGTCTTGTCTTCTTACTTCTGTGAACTGACGGAAAAGCTCTACTGGGGTAATAGGAATACCAAACTTTCCAATGAAAGCTTCTTTCATTTGCTCCCATGTTCTTATGGACCCAATCGGTAAGTGTATGAACCAAAAGTGTGCTTCTTCTCCCAAGGAATACAGGAAGAGTCTGCAAGCTATGTCTGCGTATGCAATTTGTCTATTTCGCAAATGATCCTCGAACATCTTGATGTGATCCTCAGCAGAACGATTTGGATCATTGACTTGATACTTAGTGCAGAAATGCTCTGGATTCTTCGACATGTCGTGGTAATCAGCAAACTCAAGAGGGGATGGATTAGTAACTAGCCAAGTAGCAGCATTTGGAGCTGGTTGACCTCTTGGTTGACCTCCTGGTTGGGCCATTGTTTGAATTGGCTACCGCCTTTGATATACAATTACTGGGGTTGTTTGTTGTTGTTGAGGTGTGGTAGCTTGAACTAGCTGTTGAATAAACACTGGTGTGGAAACTTGAACTGCTTTTGGTTGCACAAACCTTGAAGTACTTGGTGGAGTTCAGAACAAACTTGAAATCTCTTCTCCGCTTTCTTCACTTGATTGAACTTCCTTGTTTGAAAATACTTCTTCACTTGAACGGATTTCTTTCTTCTTCCTTGCTCGAGTAGGTAACTCTAACTCCACAAAGTCTTTGGATGAACTTGGCGTGGACCTCAAAATTCTCTTCAACTTATCCAGTGAGAATGAACTGATTCGATCTAGGATGTAGCTGATTACTAACGGTGAGGTGGGGGAGCAGGAGCAAGTGGTTGTCTTTGATTTAGCAAATCTCTTTCAATTGCAACTTGAATCTCAAGAGCCTTCTCTTCTTCCTCTTCCAATACAAAGCAAGTTCACATATACTGAGCGTAGTTCACCTTTGTCCTCCACGTGAGATTGTTCAGTCCTAAAAGGATGTCTTCTTGGTCATCGTTGAATCCCAAATTAGGCTGCAACACTGGAAATATCTCCCTATGCGGTAACACCATCTTTACTCATGATAATTTCTTCTCCAATGAATTTCTTTTTTTGAATGAAAATCCCTTCTTTGCTTGAATGTGTTTGTTAGCTGCAAAGAAACCTCGGAGGCCCTCCTTCGAGAGCCAGTTTCTCTGTTGATGTGATTTTTATGACCGCATCAATCAATAGAAAAAAAATTTTGAAGGCTACTCCGTTCTCTCTTGATCAAAGTATCCTGCATGCTAAGATTGAAAGAAAGTTCGTGCATTCAACTCCAAGGTTCTGAAATACTTAGAATAGCCTCTGTTGGTTTCATGTGAATTGTTATTTTCACGAGGGGACTTACACAATTGTTTAAGATTCTTGCAGTTAACAGGAGATGGATGATTTGAAGGGGGTTTGTATAATGCAGATGATTTGGAAATAAGTACATTTTCCTAAAGCTAACCAGGAATGTGCAGAAAGTAAATGAGTGTAGGGCCTAAGAAACTTATATTCTATTCTAAATGCAAGATATGTGGAGCTTGATTTCAGCAGACTTCACCCAAATTTCACCTAGCCTCATGTCGAACAGCTTCCGCAAAATTAGTGCAATCTTCAAAGGGATAACAAGAGATATTCGAATTATAACTTAGCACACATATACCATCAGGATGACACATATAACTATACAAATCACAATCAAAGTTAAACTCAAGATAATCTCCAGTGGACCACGCAAGGCGAACTTATCATCAACAAGCTGCTAGTGGTATGGAATGAAATAAAGCTACCTCAATAAAACACCACACATCAAAGTAAACTACTTGCATGAGATGAAAATTATGCTACGTTATGCTACTTGGATCCAAAAGGATGAAGAGACCTTGCTAGCTATCCATGACAAAGAAGAATTCCACCATCAATGAAAAGATCTATTATCATGAAATTTTTACACAACAATCTCCATAAAAGTTTTCAAAGGGAAAACTTCTTTCTTCTCCACACTATGCTAAGCTATCAAACAAAATGTCTACTATGCTCTACTCTCTAGTCTCCAATCTCTAGCTCAATTCTAATTCTAATCTAAGGAAGTACAAATGAGTGGGACTCCCCCTTTTATAGGTAGCCTAGTCCAATGGACAACTAAGATTACAATCAAAAGAGTGGCTAAGATTAAGCCACCTTAGCCCTAACCCTAAAAATTGCCAGAATGGGGAATGGTGCAATAAATGAGCAAAGATTCCCACTCACTCCCAAAATAGTAAAGACAATTCATGCCCACAATCAGTCTTCTAGAAGAACATCATCCAGTAGTGCATTCCCGTTCTCCTTCTCTCTAGCTGCAAACTCAACGAACCTGCCAAGCATAGCCTCCACCTCCTGAACTGAAATGGGTGGAATGCAATCAAGCTGGAACTCCAACACTGTAACAGACTGCTCATGCCTTGAAAAAGATTTTCTCCAAGCAACTAAGGAATCTTGCATGCTTTGGATCAAGGTGGAGAAAGTGGAAGTATTCTCAAAATCATCTTGTACAAAGGTCTTCACCTCTGAAATGAAAGGCACCAGCGTACCCCTCAAATTATCAACATTTACCTCATCCAGATTCAACCTCCTAGAAAATATGGCCTCAAAAGTATTCTGGACTCCATCAATGATATTGGCCATAGCCATCCATACCCTGGTTGAATCCGCTTGCACCGCATCGAAGAAACCACATCCCGTGATTGTCGAAGAATACCATCTAGAATAGTCGTACCTGTCATTATCCTGAATGACCCCTCCATCAATCAGCAACTGCAAAGGGACATGGCTCAATGCCTCAAGACATGAATTACTTTGCTCTAATAGACAGAAGCATCACCCCAGGCCCGATCAACTGCCTCCATCTATGCCAAAATATTGGAAGCCTGCTGAAAAGTAAGAGCAAGGTCCTCCATAAATTTTTTTGTCTCAACACGAACTCCTGTGACCCACTTGTTTGCCTCCTTTTCCATCTTCCCTAACTCCAACAAGCCACTGATTGACTCTCTAGGTATCTCTGCTGGAGGCTCTATCACTGGAATCTCCTGCCCACGAGAACAAGACAACTGTTGCACATATCCTATTAAAGTCTTATGGTCTCGTTTCAACTTCTTGTACTTTCCTTCCTTCTTGAATAACCTGTCCTTGAGGGCGTGATAGGATTTATCACATTCTTCTACAATTTGTGCACCTATGGGGTGTCCTAACTCCAAAGTTGTGACCGCATAATTTTTTGGCACTGCTTCATTTCAGTTACAATCAACCTGTGGCACAGCTATGTGAAGGGTGCGGGAACCATCCCCATTAGTTGATATCTTTGAAAACTTCTGTGCTCTCTTCTGTGGAGGTGCACTGATCCTATTCAAGAACTCTTCCATTTCAACTGCTGGATCAATCTCTTCGCTGGGGCTTCTCCTCATCCTATCCCTAAGCCAATTAGACACTGTATATTGTATATCAAATGGCTGCTGCTCTTGTGCCTCTACTTCTCGAACCTGTTAAACTTCTACATCATTCTGGTGAGGCTCATCATCCTCAAGTGGCTGAGTGTCTCCTGAAACTATATCATCATCATCCAAAGCCGCCTCTAACTCTTGCTGAAATTGAGGGTCAGTAGTAGTCCACTCATCATCCTGTTGATCATCTCTAACAGGTGCGTTGACGCTCTGGCCAACTGATTCTCTCCATGGTAGCTGATTATTCTCCTATACTGCTTGCACCTGATTCAATGCATTCCTCTTATCAGCAAATAAAGAAACCTTCTGTATGCTTGGAGAACATGTCTCCAATGGTGTGGGTGATTCAACTATAACTCGTGGAGGCTCCGGTTGAATGGGCTCCTGCCGAACTGACTCCTTCCTTTTGGATTCTGGACCTCATGTGATTTGTTTCTTCCTGCCGGTGGTGGGTGTCCTGTGATCTCCCATCAAATTGTAAGTCAAAGAAATTGACCTACTCTTCAACCTGCTCACATGCCTGTCAACCCATGCCCTAGTAAATGTCAAGACCAGAATAGAAAGTGTGTCCAAGTCAGCAACCTCTAGTTCTAACCAATTCGGGAGTGGAAGTGGAGTATCTCTCACTGCAGCATAATCTGGATGGACAACGTCCATATCCTCATTCACCTAGTCTGGAACCAGAACAACTTCACACTCCCTGATCATGTTAATTTGCAACCGAGAGAACATTCTTTTCCTAACTTCAACCTCATCTGATGCATCAGCCCAATAATCCTCAATATTTTCCTTGTGTTTAAATTCCTTTGACAGTACCCATTTGATGTTGTTATGTGGATCATAGTGCTATCGGCTAGTGTGATATGAGAAGTGATAGAACTGAATCTCACTCTCGGCTTCTCTGGCTGCTTGTAATGAAGGACACACTTCATCCGAGTTGCCCATGACAATTGGGAAGTCAACACCTCCCTTCTTTTTCTTCTAAATTTTATCGTAGGCAACCAATTGCCTAGATATCTCTAACATCAATATTCTATTGGTTGGGTACTTAGGCAGCCTATATGGATATGATGAAAAACCTTGCAGCCTTATGTAAGAAGACTTTGGAAATTGTATAAACCAACACCCATACCTTTCAATCAATTCTTGGGCCTCTCTCGAGATTTTGTGATGCACCCCCTCCTAAATAAATATCGTGATGTGCATGGTGAAGGCGTCATTGACACGCTTGTAATAAGTGGTACTAGTGAAATGCAACCGCGAACAAGCCTCATGAATTTTAAACTAGTGAGAGCCACAACCAACAAGTTCCTTGTATGATATCCCTCTATATTTCATCATACGGGCCATCATGTAGATGATGTAAGAGCTCATATAGAACGTCTTTGTTCTTCTAAGGCTCAGGAGCTGCTCGTGCAAATTGTCACTGATCATTGCAGCCCAGTGACATAATCCTTTCCTTCCAGCATGCGGTTGATGTAATAGAACAACCAGGGCTCAAAAATAAATGACTGCGGGCAGCCTCCAACTCTACTCAGCATCATGATGAGATCACAATATTCCTGCCTCAAGTCATCTGCTATGATTTGTCTTGGAAGCTTCGTACGAGAAGGCTTGGGATTGCTCATCCAGTGAGTATTGATCGTCTCCGTCCATCTCTCCAATGCAGAAGCATACATTCACTCAGCTCGCTGCCTGGACTTGTAAATCATATTCCTGTGCACTGGGATTCCAAAGGCTTCACCAATGGAAGCAGGAGTGAGGTTGGCGAGCACTTGTCCATCTAGTGACATGATTGACCTATGATCATTCTCATAGCAATTGGCGCACTCCATCATCAGCTCCGAACACTGAATGGCTAGTGGGAAACCAATAGCTACATATAACCCACTTCAAACAATGTTGTGCGAAGTGTTCGAAGGTTGATGACTACCAATCCCCAACATTTTATTCTTGAAAGTCTCTAGGTTGACGGAGCCCAAGTTGGTATCTATCAGCTTGCCCAACTTCGAAATGAATTTTGACTTTGGCATAAATGTCTTGTTCAGCTTCATTATAACTGCTTGCCTGGATGCACCATTGTTGTCCTTGCCAGTCGCCCTTGCCTCAACCATCTGAAAGACAAAAAACATCCATGAGTAAATTAATTTAGAAAATAAATAAAATATTGTGTAGGGGCTACCAGTCGACCTCAAGAATTTTAGAAGCTGCAATATCATTTCTCATTCGCAAACCTCAACTTCTCCTTCAACAGATTTCAAACTTCAATCACTTAGAAAATTTCTGAGCAAGCTCAACACTTTCAGCAACTTCAATCAACAATTTGAACTTTTGTAAATTCGTACTTCACACTTAGCAAGTGCACACTTCACAAGCTTCAGCAACTTCCTCAATTTCAAATCAGCAAGATCGTACCTTTTGAACTCTCAGCAGTATTCTCTTCAAATGAAAATTTCTCCACTTGCACTGGCAATTCAAGTCGTCCTTCTCAGCTTCAGTCCCAAAACAAAATCAAATTCCTTCAACTAGTGAGGAGAAATGAAAAACTTCTTAGCTCTTAAAGAAAAATCAATTTCTAGAAGAAGCTGAGTATAGTTAGTGAATTAAATTTCCACTACTTCATTTCAATTTCCCTCCTCTGGTATTTCTGACACTTGTCTGAGAATCTCAATCTTCTAGAAGTTCAACTTTGACTGCCATATTTCAAATTCACTTTCAAAATTTTTTAATTTAAATTCATCTTTTAATTTACCAGCCAGAGCTCTGTCACTTGAATTCAAATTTTACTTCTCTTTGGCTTTGGAAAATTCATCTGTGAAGAACTGGATTAAAATCATCTAGGCAACTCATTTCGAATTCATCGTTTCAAGCATCTTCCTTTCAAAAATCATTTTATTCAAATTTTCCTTAGAAGATTTTAAATTTTTCTTAAGGAAAATTTTACAGTTTGAGCACTGATTTAATTCTTCACCCAAAAAGCGTTGGCGAAGTGCAGAAGACATAGAAATCCATCCCTCATCGCAGATCATCAGTACCCAGAAGAAAATTTTCTCGAAAACGCGATGAATCTATGGGCAAACAACGAACGGGTTCATTTAATTTTTTTAAATTTTGAACCTTAGAAAAATATTATTTAATCAATTTTAATCCTCTTCTGCATCTCTGCAAACATCCTGTTGCTCAGACTTGAGAAATTTTTAAATCATCTTGCATTGTCAACATATTCTGACTTCTCCATTCAAAAATTCAGTCGTGCTTCAAGAAGAATTTTATCACCTCCAGGGTCTAGGCGTACTTTCTAAGGAGGAAAATACTTTGCCTTAGAGAAATTTTAAATCACTTTGAAAATTTTGCCTTGAAAATGTTATTCAACTTTGTTCACTTTGCCTGTGAAATTTTTTTTATCCATTCATCTTAGAAAATTTTCTTTCAAAACACATCACGCCCAACATGTTTTATTTTTTATTATCCCCCATAGGCTTAATAATGCCTAACATTTTATTCATCACCTCAATATCTAGGTGCACATCACACTTCATGAGGAATATTTAACTTGCCTTTGGAAAAATTTTCAACACTTAGAGCTTTCAACGCCTAGCAACTTTGTTTTCACCATCTTGTATTTTATTTCACCACCCTAGGCGCATAGCATACTTGAAGAAGAAAATTGACCATGCCTAGCATTTTATTCACCCTTGGCAATATTTTCTAACACCTTGGCGCTTACCACCTTGGGCGCACCTAACACTTGAAGAAGAATATTGACCACGCCTAGGAGTATTTCCTTTCACCTTTTACCTTATTCACCACCCTACATTCACTTTAACTTGGGCGCATATTAACATGTGTGAAGGATGACTCTTCAACTTCCTTATTTCATCTTCACATGCCCTCTTTTGGGTGCATTTAGGCATATGAGGAGGATGACCTTTTGTTGACTTGTTGACTTCTTTGAACTTGGGCTCATTTTGATGGGTGAGAAGGACAAATTTCTTTGACTCTTTTGACCTTTTGTTGCATGGGCGCATTTGAGAGGGGAAGGAGAATGAAGCCTTTTCCAATACCATCTTGTGACCCTTCAACTTCCCTTGTCCTTACATGCCCTCTTTTGGGCGCATTTTGCATAGGGAGAAGGATGAAAGTCGTTGACCCTTTTGACCTACTTGCTTTTTGGGCGCATTTCCACCTATGTGCAGGATGGGCACATTTAGGGGGTGGTGGAGAGTAACTTCAACACTTAGAATATATTTTTTTTTTATCAACTCTCAAAGTGGGCACATTTTGCTATAGCTACAGGATGAAAAACATTGACCTATTTGACTTTTATGCTACATGGGCGCATTTTGGCTAGGCAGGAGGATGAGTTTTGAACTTAGAATTTTCTCCATGCTTCATCAACTTGGGTGCATTTTCAAGTAGCTACAGGATGAAGTCCAATACTTAGCCATTTTTTTCTCGTCTTTGCCAATTTATCCATGCCCTGCCATTTATAGTAAGTCTCCTGATTCTTGCTTCTCTAAAGCGCAGAATGATTTGAAATTTCAAACACTGCACCCTCACGACCTTGTTATCCTCTTGACACTGCTATTTTTAGTTGGCCTGCTATTTTTAGCCCATTTTTGAAGGTGATTTGCTATAAATAGTAACTGCTTGCTTCTGATACCTCCATAGCTCTGATTGACTTGAAATTCAAATGATGCGCTCCTCGCCACATGACCTATTTGCTGACATCGACGCATGCTGTTGATTTACTATTTTTAGCCAGTTTCTGAAATGACTTACTATAAATAGTAAGTACTCCGTTTGTCTTCAAATTTTACCAGCAGATAGCCTAAAGGATGCTGATCACAGTGGTTTACACCAGTTTTCAAAATTTTTGACTTTTTACCCTTCTTTTCAGGTCTCGAAGTTGGAAACCCTAATTTGTTCTGCATGCATATTAAATGATCTTCATTTGTCCTTGTTTCTGTTGCATTGCGATCAGCTCGTGATTTTGAAGTGCTGGGAAGCAGCTGTCGGGACACACTTGATAAAAATAGTAAGTTCCTTACTGAGTGACCATCTTCGTTTGCATGTCATATCACTGCGAAGCTCTCGAAAAACCCATAAGGAATATGCCGACATGCAAAGAAAACCCTAACATGCAAACCCTAAAAATAGCCTCGGAAGACTGAACTCTAAAAGTTGTTGTCTCACTTTGCATGTTCTATTGTTGTGAAGGTCTCGAAAAACCTAGAAGGCATATCCAGACATGCAAAGAAAAACTCTTCATCTAAGCCCTGAAATCTGCTTCAGAAGCTGAACTGCTAAAAATAGTAAGCTGTCTGTTTCAGCTTAAATTTAACCTGTGAGTAGCCGGATGTGCCCTAAATGCAGTGTGAGTGTTGGAATTTCAAAAATGCTGAAGGATTGCCTGTAATTGCAAACTTACTAAAAATAGTAAGAACCTGGAATTTGATGAAATTTTAGTGGAGGCTTGTTGGAAGCACATTGACATCAATGTCAGTTTCAATTTTCAATTTATTCACCTTACTTGACCATAAACTGGCCAGGAAAGTACAAACCCTAATTTTCAGACTCAGCCAAATTCACGTTTAAGTTCGAAGGTAGAGAAATCCCTGGAAAGGCAGATAGAAAAGAGATGGAGAGAGAGAGAGACAAAAACCCAAGCCAAAAGACCAGAATTGAGAAAAAATTAGGGGGTTCCCATTTTGAATGGGGCGATGTGTGAAAAAAGTCACAACAGTACCACGTACTGGATTTAACTTTATTTCCTTCACATTATTCAAAGCATTGGATATAGGTGTGAGCTTGGCATACACCATGTGTTTGAGCTATGCAAACTACACTATAATATTTTCTTTTTGTTCTTGCAGTGGGAAGAATTATTCATGTAGATTTTGAATAGATAATGTTGTACTTCCATTTGCATCATTACTGGGTCATGTGCATTGGATTCCTCGTCAATATGAGACTCAATTGAGTCCATCTCATCCTTGATGTTTTTAGTGGAACTGGGCCACTTCTAGAAAAAATGAAACAATGCTTTAACTTCCTAAAAATAGTTCTATATATCCTAAAGCTTTTTTGTAATTTTACTATTTGTAGTAGCACACTTTTTTAAAATGTCTGCCAAGATTTTCTCATTCACTTTCCTTTTTGCTTCCTTCTCTAGCTTCTCCTCTAACATAGTAGAATATTCCTTAAAATATTATAGAAGCAACCTCAACTTTTGCACAATTGATAGAGAATTGTCAACACTAGTAGTGGGAAAAAATTTTTGCAACACCTTCACAACCTCATCTATCAATTTAGTACTTTTCTGGTGGGTTTGCAAGATTTCCTTTTTTGTGGAGGCATGTAATGCATCACCAAGCTTCAATTTTTGCAAGGGTATATCTTTTCCATATCAACTTTCCCTTCCTGCATTGGGATCTGTAACAATTGAGCTGATACAATAGGTTGAAATTGTAGTTTCATTCCCAATAGGCTCTTAAAGGAGTCTCCAGAGGTTCCGGAAAACTCAGGAATAGTCTTCACATTCTCTTCATACTTCTCATAAGCCTTTTCCTTGTCACCAATGTTATCTTTAGATTTTTCATCATTTTAGTCTTTGTCAACATCATCAAACTCATCTTCATTCTTCTTTGTGTTCAAAGGTGGTGTGTTATTCTTTGCTTGTGCATCCTCCTTTTGCATTTCACTGTCTTTTTTAGCAACATTCTCTTCCACTAGAGGTGTATCATTAGTATTCACATTATTTTGTACATCCTCCTCAACTACATGCTCATGTTGAGCATCTTTTGGTACATTCACTTTAGGAAAGGAGACATCAACATTCATTTCACTATTCAGAGTCATACCTAACTCCTTTTTCAGATTTAAAACTTTCTCAATAGTCTCATTCCTTAGCCTCTCTATATCATCTTTATCTCTGCTCATAAGTGTGGTGACCCTTTTCTTGTTCCTAAACTCTTTATTGTATGATTGAGCTAATTTAGCTCTATCCTTATCATAAAATGAACAACTAATTTTCTTAATTAATAGCATAAAGTTTCCACATCTTCACTAAATTTTCTTAACTAATTTTCTCTAAGGAAATAGTTCTAAATTTTGCATCTTCAATTATTGCCACTTTTCTTCTTTCAAGTAATGCAATTTTGAGATCCTCAGGAAATTGGCCTTCAATATCTTTCATTCCAATGTCAAATATTACTATGTATCTAACTATTGCCCCTTCAATTATTGACTTATCAATATCATCCATACTGGGATACAAGGCAAGAGTTTGTTCCAACATTTCATGCTCAACTATACCATTAAATAATCCATATAATCTTAGAGGACTATGTTTTCTTACCAAAGCGTTCTTCTCCTTCCTCTTCTTCTTGACTTATGGAGTCTTGTCTCATTTTTTACGCTCAATTTTATTTTCTCTCACATGAATTCTAAATGCAATTTTATTCTTTTGTACCTTTGCATCACTATCAAAGTCCACAATGTCTATTTTTAATTTTTTTGTGTTATTCTCTTCTTGAGTTACAATGCATTTTCTCTTTGTAGTTAGACGTTCTTCCCCTTCTTCCTCTGCATCAAAACTTATATATCTTTCTCTTGTTGCTTTTTTTTCACTTTCCTCTTCTATGGGAAACTTTTTTTCTTCATCGAAGCACTCTTTTCCTTCACAGGTGCACTCTATTGATTAATCGGAGCACTGGTTGACTCCTTTCCCTTTGTTCCACTAGTAGAGGGTTTAGTCCCAAAGGACTTAGGGGCAATTGGAGAGGGAGTAGCTGTTCTACTAGATCTTCTTGTGCTTGGGGAACCTTCTAGAGAATTGGAAATGTTCTTGTCTCTCTCTGCTAATTCCTTGGGAAGTCCCCACATCTCTACAACCTATGAAATCATCTTCTAAACATTTCTATTGATCTCTTTCTTCTTGTGCTCCATAAGCACTTCCATATACTTTTCCTCATAACTGACATATCTTCCCTTAGTTGTATCTCTAGGCATGTTAAGCATATCGTCAACCAGACCAAAAATTATATCTTGAACCACTTCATTTACCATTTCTGGGATCTACACAATTATAGGCTCAACAACCTCCATCATACAACAATCCTTATTAACCATATAGATAATGCCATTTTTATAATTCTCCACCACACTCTTCAGAATCCTTTCTTTGGATTACATCTTCTCCTAGAAATTATTAAGGAATCCCCATAATGCTTTCTACTATGTGTCTGCATCACCTAATCTCATCAGCTGGTCTCTAATTTGGGTAGCCATCAAGATTTTCTTCAACCATACAATGTTCCTAGTTTTGGGAACCTCATTTAGGACATAAAATATTAAAAAAATGATCTATGTCCCAAACCGGAAGGGGTATCGGGAGTCCTTGTTGTTCTATAAATTCTCCAATAGTTGTTCCCTTAACAACTCACACAAACCATAATCAACACCTTTCTTTACCATCTCATATGCAGTGTTGATGGCAGGAGTAGAAATAGAGTTCTCTCTGTTTGTAAAGCATATCTTGTACCCTATTATCATTGATCCATATTTCACTATAGGTTCTATAATATCCTTGATATTCATGGCTCTCTTGTCACATTTTTCACATGTTAATTATTACCATTTTATTTTTCATCGATTTGAGTGTTAGAATTGGTTCGGTCAAACATAATTTTGTTACAACCCTGATCACCTCCTTATTTATTATATGTGATATATACAACCAAATAAACATATCATGAATCCTGCTCAAGGTGTATCTAATCCACTCATCCACATAGAAAAAGATAGGGAAATTGTTCTAGACATCAAGCTTCTTCTTCGTCAAGCTCTCAAACTCATATTTCAATTCAAATTCCTCTCTGGTAAGCTCATTAACCCATACATCTCCTAGCTTAGAGTGGTTATGCTCTTCCAATCTTACATGTATGTAAATCCTAATATATTTTGTATGCATCACTGTGTATGAAATACTCAAAAATACACCATCTGAGTCCATCATTATTGACTTATCAAGTTGCCTATTATATTTAGGTCGAGGATGGTCTACAACCTTAAAAACTTACAGAGTACACATATTGCAACAATTTGAAATTCTTCTAAAACTAGGGAAAAATATAAATCTATAAACACCTTTTGAATTTCTACTGCTATGGTTTCGCTCCCGAATTTATAATCACTTCACTTTGCTCCTGATATAATTTTCTCTCCTTGAATTCTTGTTTAAAAATGACTTAAGACATATGAGTGATCACTTATAAATACTTTTGAAATGACCTAAACTACATTGAATGCACAAATTTAAAGTTTGACCAAAAGCTGATAAACCCTAACTGTGATAGCATAGTCAGCTTCAATTACTCCGCAAAATTGTGCAACATAATATTTTCCACTAGTATTTTCACCAATAGGTCAAGCACATCAACCAACACCTTATATCCATGTGTTGAAGGCATCAACATCATATCTTTGGCGGGGACTTAAAGATCATCTGTTCAAACTCCCCTTGAGCCAAAGATCTCAGTTTTTAGAGGAAACATCTGCACCAGAGGTTGGCACAGATTCACTCTTAACATCACTCTCTTGTTTCTTTTTCTAGATCTTTCCCATTTCCTTCTTCATTTCTACTGGATCCACATTCTTTACTGGATCATTCTTCTTCAGTGAACTACATGGTTTCACATCCTTGCTTTTGTAAAACTTAGCAATGTGTCCTAAGTTATTGCATTTGTAGCATTTGATATTTTGAACAAGCTTACTTCCATTTACTCTAGATCTCCATTGATTAACCTTATGCCCAAATCCACTGCATGTATAACAGTATCAATTGAAATATTCAAACATCATACCATTGTTAAAGCCATTCATCACTTGATTTTTTCATTCACTAGCTCTATGACCAAATCTTTTGCAAGTAGAACACTGATCGGGAAATGATTGAGTATTCTAATTCATTCTGCTTCTACATTCTATAGCCTTCTATCCAAACTTATTGTAGGAATAACAATAACCATAAAAATATGAGTACCTTTGCACATTTGGTTGTTTGGTTGGTGGTTTTTTGAATTCACTCTTTTGGTTCTAGACCTTTTAGAAGTTGCTATTCTTGTCATTCTTCTTTTCAACCTTGTTTTGAGTTTGATATGTCTTTGAGCTTTCACCTTTCTCAAACCCTAATCATTCTTTGTATTTAGATCCATTCTAAATTTCAATCATCTCATCAAGCATTGTAGTAATCTTCTTGTATTTTTCTTCTTGCATCTTTTCTTTCTCTAGACCTGATCTCAAGGTCACAACTTCTTGTTCAAGCTTTGAGCATTTTTCAAATTTGTCTTTCAGTTTAGCATTCAGGAACTCTTCAACTCTTTTACTTTCTTTAATATGCAATTTCACATCGAGAATGATCTCATTTTATCTCTTGACCTCCTTGATCCTATATTTATCTTTCCTAAGTTTCTCTCTCAATATATTAATGCATTCATCTGCATCACTAAGATCCTTTTTCAGATCTCTATTCTTAGATTCTACTTTATCCAAATCATCCAGGCTAAATTTGAGTTCTTCCATGTCAAAAATGTAATCTTCTTCAATAAACCATACCATACAAATTTCTTTTAGAGGGGTTGGATATCTCCTAGCAATCATGTGTTCAACTGCAAGATCTACCTTAGCTATCAAGCCAATTAAAGGAAACAAGAATTGATACTGATTGTTCAAAACCCAAAATACTTAGAGGGAGGGTGAATTAGTATTCATTTAAACCACTTAAATATTTAAACATCTATTTGAAACATAATATTCAATTTGCAGTAAAAAGAAACCATGGAAGAAATCATCAAAGCACATAACACATGAACACCATATTTTTACATGGAGAACCCAAAAAAGGGGAAAAACATAGTGAAAATTAACTCACAATATATTCTAACCAGTCATAAAATATTATAGAATGGGTCACTTCCTTTTGGATTCACCATCTAAAGAATAAGAGAATAGAAAAGAGGGGTGGTTCAGTACCAAGATTTGAATTGCTAATAATGTATCTACAGTGTTTAGGAGATACAATTCCACTAGAGCTCAATATATTGAATCAACACAGCTCATACTACACAACTTCAACACTCTACTCTGCTTTACATTTGCATCACATTCGCACTATACTCACATAATTTTCATTGCATTACTTAAATAATACTCACATCTTATATCTAAAACAATGAAAATGAAATTACATTTATACACATTACATCCACAAACACTTGTAACATCAATCAGGTTGGCCTATTTAGATGTACCATGCATAACATAACTTGTCAGTTTAAGGTTCAAATAAACACACTTCAAAGATTAATTCCAAACTTTTAAAACATCTAAATAGGTTGGAGATGACCCATCATAACTCCATAAGACCAATCAACACTTCCTTTAACTCCATAGGAGCCCAAACCTATTAGCTCAACTTCGTTGATGGAGTAACACTAAAATACACCAACTAATCATTCACAAGCTGATATTGATACCTCCAATACATTTTCCACTTGGATCATAGATGCTATTGATACCTGTAAACACTTCCTCAAGATCACATAACAAAATATTATTCCACAGTGGAATGAAAACCATTCCAAACAAGTACTCTACACTTTCAACACTATCACTAGTAGACCCGATACTGTGTCATCATTATCTTTGATACCAGAGGACATAAAGACATGAAACTTTAGATTTATATTCCACTGATACTCTATGCAATGAAAATCTGTATTCAAAGACATAACACATGAACACCATATTTTTTCATGGAAAACCCACAAATGGAAAAACCACGTTGAGGATTAGATCACAATGTATTATAACCGGTCATAACATATTATAAAATAACTCACTGCCTTTTGGACTCACTGTCAAGATAATAAGAGAAAATAGAAATGAGGGGTGGCTCACTACCAAGATTTGAACTACTAATAATGCATCTATAATATGTAGTGCTGAGATATAGTTCCATTGGAGCTCACTATACTGAATCAATACACTTCATGCTACACAACTTCAACACTTTGCTCTTGTTTACATTCATATCACATTTGCACTATACTTGTATACTTCATATTGAATTACTTAGATACTAGTCACATTTCATATCTACAACATAAAAAATGAGCTTACATTTATACACATTACATACAAAAACACTTGCAACATCAATTAGGTCAGCCTAATTAGATGTACCATGCATAACATAACTTTTCAATTTAAGATTCAAGTAAAATAACTTCAAGCCTTAATTCAAAACTTGTAACACATCCACATAGGTTAAAGAGGACCATCGCAACTCCATAAGGCTAATCAACACTTCTTTAACTCCGAAGGACCCCAAACTTATTAGGTTATCTCCACTGATGGAATAACACTAAATAAACCAACTAATCATTCGTAAGCTAACACTCGGACCTCCAATACACTTTCCACTTGGATCATAGATGCTACTAACACTTGTAAAAAATTCCTCAAGAATGCATAATAGAATATTATTCTGCAGTGGAATGTAGACCATTCCAAACAGGTACTCTACATTGACAACACTATCACTGGTAGACCCAATACTTTGTCATCATTATCTTTGATACAAGAGTACAAAAAGATATGAAACTTTGGATTTACATTCCTCTGACATACACCAATTTTTCCTTAGAACCATAGAGTAATATTCTTCTAGGTTGAGTAATACAGGTCTAAAAAGTGATACTCTGTGCACTAAAAACCTGTATTCAGGGACTTATCTGAATATTCAACAAAACTATTTTGTATTGGAGTAAAACTATTGCATCTATGTGTTGGCAAGAGACATTGCACATGTCATCTGGTGTTGTCATTGATGGCAACCCTAGTCTATGATTGGATCCGCACGTCAGCATTTTCTCATACTGGAAATCAAATTGAAGCTAATCGATTAACTATCAAGCTAGAATAGAGCATCTAAAAAAATTGTGTTCATAGATTCATATGAAAATTTTTTGTTATCATTTTGAGTTGTGGATCTCATGGAAGGTCATTTGATGAATGGTCTATGTTATCCTTGAATCATAGAGCCTCATATCAATTTGTGTGCAAGTTAGAAGATCTGGTTGATTAATTTTTTGTTTAACAATGCAAGAAGGTTGACTAGGTGAATGTAGCATGTTGCGGATATTCGAGGAATAATTGTTTAAGTGTTTTTGTGTTTGAGGATATTGGTTTGGGTCCTCACTATGTTATGGATGACTTTGGTTGGTGCACATTGAAAATTATTTGTGGATTGAGCTGATAGTTTGTAAATAGTTTATGTTTTGTTGATGCCGACATGTGGTTGATTAAATTTTTAGTTGTGGATATATATAAGCGATCATTTATATCACTTTAATGTATGTACAAAGTGTGTTGATGTGTGTTGTGAAAGTTAGAAGGATTATAGAGTGATTATGCATAGTTTTACTTGTGCATAAAAGGATTTGTAATGTGAATTAAAGCAGATAGAGCAGAAGAGAAGAATTAGGCAGAAGGTCAAGAAAGCGATTAATGTGTTGAACTGGAATTGTAATTAGGCATAATTAGTAGATGCTATTTTCCCAGTTCAAATATTCTTGATGTAATCCAAATATTTTTGTAAGATAGTGAGTCTTCTTTTGTATTTGAGTAGTGAGCTCTAGGCAGTGTGCCTGAATGCATGTGCATTCCTTTTGTAAACACTTATTGGAGTACTTAGATAATATTGTAGATTGACCTCCACTATGGTTTTTCTCCTAACAGGGTTTCCACATAAAAAAATCCTTGTGTTATGGTGTTGCGGTTGCTTGTTATATGTTCATGCATCTTTCTTTTGGTTGAATGTTATAAGTGCTTTAAAGATCAGATTAATAAAGTTAAAAATTGCAGAACACTAATTCACCCCCCTCTTAGTGTTCCTTGATTCCAACAATTGGTATTAGAGCCCAGTTGCTCAGAAGGAGTTTAAAAGCTTGGGGAAGATCAGGGAAAGTGATTCAATGGATTCAAGCAGTCTTCAACAAAAAAAATTGGTGGCCCTAGATGATCTTGATTAGTCCAAATCTGAAGTCTGGGAATTGCAGGAAAGCCTCATGAATGCTAAGAAATTCATTCAATCATTGAGTCAAGGGAAAAGAGAAAGGAACTCTGCGATTAGCTTAAACAAAAAGAAAGTAAAAGCATGGAAGGTGAACACCTGAGTCAAGCCTTGAAGGAAAAGATAGAGGAATGTGAAAAGATTACAAGAGATATTGTTGTCCCTAAGCATGAGATGGAATCTATTGTGATGAGGATGAAAAAGGAGATTGAAGACTGAAAGAAGAATGATGAGAAGCTTACTCAGTCCTTGAAAGAAAAATCTAAAGAATGCAACCGAATTAATGATGGATTCAATCAGTTGGAGATTGAATTGGAACAATGCAAAAATAATGAAGAAGAGCTTGAAAACCAGATTGTTGATCTCAAAGATGAACTTGCTACTAAAAATGAATTCAAGGAGAAGTTCAAGATTAGCTCATCCAAGCTTGATGAACTAATTAAAATTCAGAGATTGGAAGTGACAAGTGAGGTCTTGAATATGAGAAAGGAGAAAGTTTTGGATCTAGGAGATATAGGCAAGGAAATCAAATGAACAAAGCTGGAAGGTATCTGGTAAGACAACCTAATGCTCAAAGATTCAATGGTTAATGTTTTGTTTGCAATAAATTTTTTCATATGGCTACTCAATGTAGAAGTAGAATGAGTCCAAGTGGTCCATCATTCTCTGATCAGTGTTTCAATTGCAATAAGTATGGTCGTAAGTCAAATGAATGCAGAAATATGTCAAAAAACCTTTTCAATAGATATGTCAGATGTTATACATGCAATAGATTTGGTCATATTGCTAACCAATGCAGATCAAGAGAAAGTCAATGGAACAACTGGTTTGGACAAAGAAATGTGGTGTGTTACAATTGCAACAAATCAGATCACATTGCTAGATTCTATAGAAGCAAAAAGGGTCTGGTCAATCAAGGGAAAAACATGCAGAAGGATGAAAAGGGAAAAGGAAAATTTACTACAAAAGAGATTAGGAAGCAAATGAAGAAGACATGGGTGAGGAAGAGTCCTATTGTAGGAAATGATTCCACACCAGAATCTGGTTCTGGTAATTCCTCCAGGAATTAGTTTAAGGCCTGTGACCTAGGGGGAGTTCTCAAGAAAATATTTTAACCCCCTTGTCGATAGTTGGTACCAAAATGTGGCAAATTGCATTGATTGTAATAGTGATGTGTAGATGTTTTGGAATGTCTTGTGGAGAGAATTTATGAAAATTTGAAGGTCTGTAGAAGAATTTTCCTTCGCATTCTGTGAAAGCAGGGTATCTGGAAGACCTAGGGAAAAAACATTTATTGCGATCAAAAAGTTAGGTGCGTGAATGATAAAAATTCATTTCTATCCCTCATTTGTCACATTGCATCTTGAGAAGAAGAAGGTTGGAGAGATCTGCAGCGAAATTTGGCGAAGATACAAGTCTGAAAGCGATTCGGTGATCAAACCCTAATTCGATGAAAGGTATTTATTTGAAAACTTGTGAACTTGAAAATTCTGGAAATGGTTGCCCCATTGTTAGTTGATATTAAGGATAGGCCCCATCCAAAATTCAAATGGCACCCCTTCAAATCCATCAAGACAAAACCTTTAGGTGCATTTTCTTCTGTTTTGTATGGCATTTTGCATATCAAAGATATTAGGGCATACATTCATGCAAATGTCAAAGAATTAGGAAGCTCCTAGTTGTTGAATTTGTACACCAATCATATTGTGAGAGAGGATTTCTGTGTAAACCCGAATTTAAGACTTTGGAGGAGAAGAAATTCACGTAGATTGTGAAATTTCCCATGTTCAAAGAAAATGAATGGGTTCGGTACATATTGAGTCGAGTGCATGCCAAGTTTATGTGGTTAAGTCAGCCTTTTAAGATCACAAAGGAAGCTATAAGGGTTGTTATTGGTCTAAATTCATTTGGTGGGTTGCCCACATTGAAAGCTATGAAGAATCAAATAGTTACAGATGCAACCGGTTCAGTGTTTGACAAGAGAGCTATGACAATTGATGACATTATTCAAGTAGATGTTATATTTTCCTCTATGGTTATTGGGTACAAGATCTATCACTCTAGCTAGGACAACTTTGTATCTGGTACAACAATCTATGCAACATATCAGATGGTCAAGGAAAATGCAGATTATGACCTATGTGAGTTACTCCAAAGCCAGTTAATTGAGAATCTTGGCAAAATCAAGAAGGATAATAAGAATTCCTTCAAGTATGGTAATCTATTTTTGTGTTTATTCTTCTATTTCATTAATGAAGTTCTGGGAGTTGGAAAAGTGCATTGGCAAGGTGATAATCCTATAGCTGTTCAAATTAGAGACATCTTGTATGGAATTGGTGATACTAAAGCTAGAAAAACTGCTATTTGGGGCTATTTCAAGAATTTTTAGAATGAAATGCATGCTAAGGAAAGGATTCCTACTTCTATTGTGGATAAGTATAAGGATACAATTTGCTTCATTGTTGATATTGCTCGATGTTTGATGGAAGTGGCTGATCCTAGAATAGTGTGGATAATGCCTCTGGGTTATGAGGTTGAGGAACACCTTTTGGAGCTATATGATCAACACTTGTTGAGTAAACCTTGGGATCCGACAGGAGAGAGGTTTGGCACCTTTGAGGAAAAGAATATGGAAGTGCATGATGAATTGAAGAAGCCTATGATAATCTAGAGAGTGAGATAGGAAGTGGAAGCCTTTGTAGAAAGCATGGGTATATTAGTTGAAGCTGTAAGGGAAGCTAGGAGGAAAAGAGAACAAGCTGAAGCAGGAGAGCCATCTAGAACTGAGTATGCTAGTTCGACAACATCCTCTGCTAGATCTAGACCCACAAGGAGCTCTGATCTCTCATCCAACCCTACAAAGAAGTCAAGTACTGTGAAAGATCAAGTCAAAACATCCAGTAGAGAAGGAAAGAGGAAGAAGGACAAGAGCACAAGAGTCTATGCTATTTTTTCTGAAGATGAAGAAACTGAATCTGATGAGGAGGTAAGAGAAATTAAGCATAAGGGCTCAAAGGAAAAAAAAAGTAACTAAGGACAAGCCCTCCAGTGAAGAGAAAGCAAAGAAAAATATGAAAATTGACAAATCAGGTATGTCTGTAGAAGAAGTTGAAAAATCCCTCATTAAGGATGGCAATATTAGGAATCTTAGTGAATGGTATGCCACCTTTGATAGTGTCGGTCAAAGAATTCTTGAGGAAGCCACAATAAAGTACTTGAATAATTTCAATATGACTCGTTGAAATAATGTTTGAGTTACCCAAAGGTCTGTATGAAGTCTTAGAGATGAGGAGAGTGAATGCAAGAATTGAAGAAGAGCAAACAAGAGAACGAATACTTGTTGATTTTTGTTTGGTGATGTCTATAAAAGAGATGAAGAATATTCTCAATGAAGCTAAAAGGGATTTTAAGAGAAAAATAAGGGTGAACAAGCTGATGATTGGGCTAATTGAAGAAGTTGCAAAGGATACTGAGAAAATCCTTAAGGAAATTCTGTTAAAGAACAGATACAATGTTATTTCTGAAGAAGCCCATGTTGAAGATATTCCATTTGGCCTGGTAACAAAAGAAGGAAAATAAGATACATTTGCGGATACTTTGAATCCTCTAGATATACATGATTATGAAATTCCTATGGAGACTAAAGCTCCTAAAGAATTGTCAAGTGAAGAAGTAGAGATTCCTGAAGCCAAGGAAGAATCAATGATTGAAGAGAAGAAGGCTAAAGAAAAGGAGGTTCATGTGGAAGCAAGAGACACTACAAAGGCAGTGAAGGAGTTTTTGGAAGAGCAACAAGAAGAGTTTGATCCTAAATAGATTAAAGGTCCTATCAACTTGGCTACTTTATCTCCCATTGAGAAACTAAAAGTTGCATCATTTGCTCAAGCCAAGGCAAGGAAGAGATTCTAAAATCTCATATTGAAGATAGTGAGTTGTTAAATCTTGCATCTAGTATTTTGGAGAAGATTATACCTTCATATGTCAAGCATTCATTCGATTCTCCATTTGGTCAGCTGAAGAAAGTTGTCAATTCTATAAGTACTCACTTTGAGTCACTTGAGAAGTCAGCTATGGATAAGGTTCAAAAGGAGTTTGATGCTAATAGGTTCAGTAGATTGAAGGGAATGATTGCTAATTATAAATCTTTGTTAGCTACTTGTGTAAAGAATATTCAAAGTGCTTTGTCTGAAGGTGGAAGCATTTATAAGTCATGTTTATCTTTCTCTAAGTTCACTGAGGACCCTGAAAAGAAAATGAAAGAGTATGAGAAACAATTAGCAGATATCTCTCAAGCATTTGATCCTGTAACCATTTCTGTTGGAAAGCAAGAAGGTCAAGTCATATCCCTTCTTGACAAGATCAAAATTATGAAGAATGAAGAAGGAAATTTTTTTGAAAGAGTATGTGAGCTTAGAGGACTAATTGGTCCTAAGATGGAGACAATGCTTAGTGCATTGAAAGAAGCACAAAATGCTATGGCGTTCAGTGATCCAGCGAACCTTGAATCATTAGAGATGCAATCTTATTTGTTCTATGGTCACATGACTATCTTGGAGAGTATCAAAAAGAGTTGGGACACTAGTTTGAGCTTGCTGAAGACCAATTTTGCAAACATATTCAAGTTTATGTAAGTTGTAGAAGCAAGTTTGTACATATGCAGTTTGTTCATAGCAATTTTGTTTGATTTTTGCTATGCAGATTCTTTCCTTTTCCATTGATGTCAAAGGGGGAGAGTGGGACAGTGAAAAATGATTTAATCATCTCAGGGGGGTTGTGTTTTTGAAGCTTTGAAGGTTTGTAGTGTAATTCATGTTGGTACTGATTCAACATTTAGTCATTTTTCACTAAGTGTTGCCATCAATGCCAAAGGGGGAGATTGTTGGCAAGAGACACTGCACATGTCATCTAGTGTTGTCATTGATGGCAACCCTAGTCTGTGATTCAGTCCGCACGTCAGTATTTTCTCATACCAGAAGTCAAATTGAAGCTAAGAGATTAACTGTCAAGCTAGAACAGAGCATCCAACATAATTTTGTTCATCGATTCATATTAAAATTTTATGTTATCATTTTGAGTTATGGATCTCAGGGAAGGTTGTTCAATGTATGGTCTATGTTATCCTTGAATGATAGAGCCTCGTATCGATTTGTGTGCATGTTAGAAGATCCGGTTGATTGATTTTCAGTTTATCAATGCGAGAAGGCTGACTAAGTGAATGTAGCGTGTTGCAAATATTCGAGGAGTAATTGTTTAAGTTTTTTTGTGTTTGAGGATACTCATTTGAGTCCTCACTATGTTGTGGCCAAATTTTGTTGGTGTGCATTGAAAATTATTTGTGGATTGAGCCGATAGTTTGTAAATATTTTATGTTTTGTTGAAGCCGACATGTGGTTGATTAAATCTTTAGTTGCAGATATATATAAGTGATCATTTATATCATTTTAATGTATGTATGAAGTGTGATGATGTGTGTTGTGAAAGTCAAAAGGATTGTAGTACGATTATGCATAGTTTTACTATTACATAAAAGGATTTGTAATGTGAATTAAAGTAGACAGAGAAGAAGAGTAGAATCAGACAAAAGGTCAAGAAAATGATTAATGTGCTTAATCAGAACTATAATAAGGCATTAGTAGATGCTATTTTCTCAAATCAAATCTTTTGGATGTAATCCAAATCTTTTTGTAAGACGAGTCTTCTTTTGTATTTGAGCAGTGAGCTCTAGGCAATGTACCTGAATGCATGTGCATTGCTTTTGTAAACACTTATTTGAGTACTCAGATAATATTGTGGATTGACCTCCACCGTGGTTTTTCCCCTAACAGGGTTTCGAGATAAAAAAATCCTTGTGTTATTTTGTTGCGGTTGCTTGTTTTATGTTCATGCATCTTTTTTTTTTGTTGAATGTTATAAGTGCTTTAAAGATTAGATTAATAAAGTTAAAAATTGCAGAACACTGATTCACCCCCCCTCTCAATGTTCCTTGATTCCAGTACTATATAATATATTTCCATCACCTCAATCACTTATGCTTCACCAACCAACTATACATCAATATTCACATCAAACCACAATGTTGACATCAATGAAAACACTATATGTGACCATGCTCATAGTGATGTTTCCAAAAAAAATTCCAATGACAGTCTCCCCATTTTTCATTGATGGCAACATGCACCAAACTCTTTTCTGAATCTTCTCCCCCTTTGACATCAAGGGAAAAGGATGAACACATTTTTTTTATTCTTTTCTTCCCTTTGACATCATTCACATATACTTTCTTTTATTTTTCCTTCTTCCCCTTTCATAAATACATATAGCATGAAAGTAACAAACTTCATCAAAATTCTAAGCAACTTCTTGTAATAGTGCTATCCATCCAAACTGATCAAAATTTGTAGTGGTATATTATCAACTATCTTCCGCATTTATACAATCAAGTCTAAAAATGCATAAAAGGAAATAAATATACAATATCAGTCAGAAGAAGTGTTTGGAACTTGCAATTTCACAAGGTGTGCCTCCCAACCCTTTTTTACTTATTCCCATTCTTTCTTGGCTTAACCAAGCATGTGGTTCTATGTCTCAAACTCCATGAGAATTTCTTCACCTTCATTTCTGGTACTATGTATCAAATTTAACTTTATTTCCTTCTCCACATTATTTAGAGCATTTGATATAAGTGTGAGCTTGGCATACACTGTGTTTGAGCTATCCAAACTACACTATGATCTTTTCTTTTTTCTCTTGCAGTGGGAAGAATTATTTATGTAGATTTTGAATAGCTAATCTAGCACTTCCATCTACATCATTTGTTGAGTCATATGCACCAGATTCCTTTTCAATCTAAGACTCAATAGATTTCATCTCATCCTTGATGTTTTTAGTGGAATTAGGCCACTTCAAGCAAAATTGAAACAACATTTTAACTTCCTCAAAATAGTTCTATGTATCCTTAAGCTTTTTTTACAATTTACTATTTGTAGTAGCACACTTGCTTGAAATATCTGCCAACATTTTCTCATTCACTTTCCTATTTGCTTCCTTCTCTAGCTTCTCCTCTAACCTAGTAGAATATTCCTTCAAAGATTATAGAAGCAACCTCAATTGTTGCATACCGGATAGGGAATTATCAATATTAGCACTGAGAAAAATTTCTTGCAGCAACTTCACAACCTCATCTATCAATTTAGTACTTTTCTGGTGGCTTTGCAAGATTTCCTTTCTGGCAGATGCATGTAATGCATCACCAAGCTTCAATTTTTGCAAGGGGATATCTTGTCCATATCAAATTCCCTTCCTACATTGGTATCTATAACAATTGAGCTGATACAATAGATATAAATTTTAGTTTCATTCCCAATAGGCTCTTCGAGGAGTCTCTGGAGGTTTTGGAAGACTCACCAATAGTCTTTACATTATGTTCATACTTTTTCTCACAAGCCTTTTCCTTGTCACCAATATTATCTTTAGAATTTTTATCATTTTGGTCTTTGTCAACATCATCAGACTCATCTTCATTCTTCTTTTTGTCCAAAGGTGGTGTGTTATTCTTTGCTTGTGCATCCTTCTTTTGCATTTCACTATCTCTTTTAGCAAAAATTTCTTCCACCAGAAGAGTATCATTAGTATTCACATCTTTTTGTACATCCTCCTCAACTACATACTCATGTCGAGCATTTTTTGGTACATTCACTTTAGAAAAAGAGACATCAACATTCATTTCACTATTTGGAGTCATACCTAACTCCTTTTCTAGATTTTCAACCTTCTTAATAGTCTCATTCCTTAGCCTCTCTATATCATCCTTATCTCTGCTCATAAGTGTGGTGACCCATTGCTTGTTCCTGAACACTTTATTGTATAACTGAGCTAATTTAGCTTTGTCCTTATCATAAAATGAATAAATAATTTTCTTAATTAATAGCATAAAGTTTCCGCATCTTCGCTAAATTTTCTTAACTAATTTTCTCTAAAGAAATAGTTTTGAATTTTGCATCTTCAATTATTGCCTCTTTTCTTCTTGCAAGTAATGCAATTTTGAGATCCTCATAAAATTGGCCTTCAATATCTTTCATTCCAACATCAAATGTTACTATGTATCTAACTATTTCCTCTTTAATTATTGATTTATTAGTATCATCCACAATTGGATACAAGGCAAGAGTTTGTTCCAACATTTCATGCTCAACTATACCATTAAACAATACATCTAATCTTAGAGGACTATATTTTCTTACCGAAGGGTTCTTCTCCTTCCTCTTCTTCTTGACTTCTGGAGTCTTGTCTCCTTTTTTACACTTAATTTTATTTTCTCTCACATGAATTCTAAATGTCTTTTTATTCTTTTCTACCTTTGCATCACTATCAGAGTCCACAATGTCTATTTTGGATTTCTTTGTGCTAGTCTCTTATTGAGTTACACTAGATTTTATCTTCGTAGTTAGAGGCTCTTCTTCCTCTTCTTCCTCTGCATCAAAACTTACATATCTTTCTCTTGTTGGCTTTTTTTTTCACTTTCCTCTTCTATGGTGCACTTTTTCGCTTCATCGAAACACTCTTTTCCTTCACAGGCGCACTCTGTTCATTAACCAAAGCACCAGTTGACTCCTTTCCCTTCGTTCCACTTGCAAAATGTTTAGTCCTAGAGGACTTGGGGGCAATTGGATAGGGGGTAGCTATTCTACTAGATATTCTTGTGCTTGGGGCACATTCGAGAGAATTAGAAATATTCTTGGCTCTCTCTGCAAATTCCTTGGGAAGTCCCATCATCTCTACAACCTGTGCAGTCATCTTCTAAACATTTCTGTTGATCTCGTTCTTCTTGTGCTCCATATGCACTTCCATATACTTTTCCTCATAAGTGCCATATCTTCCCTTAGTTGTACCTCTAGGAATGCTAAGCATATCGTCAACCGGACCAACAATTATATCCTTAGACACTTCATATCCCATTTTTGGGATGTACACAATTCTAGGCTCAAAAACCTCCATCATACAATAGTCTTTGTTAATCATATAGATAATGCCATTTTTATACTTCTCCACCACACTCTTCAAAATATTTTCTTTGGATTACATCTTCTCTTAGAAATTTTTAAGGAATCCCCATAATGCTTTCTACTATGTTTTTGCATAACCTAATCTCATTAGGTGGTCTATGATTTGAGTAGCCATTGAGATTTTATTTAGCCATAAAATGTTCCTAGTTTTGGGAACCTCATTTAGGAAATAAAATATCAAAAAAATGATATATGTCCTATTGATGTGATTTTTAAGACCGCACCAATCAGCAGAACAATATAGTTTGAAGGCTACTCCGTTCTCTCTTGATCAAAGTATTCCGTGCACTAAGATTGCGAGAAAGTTCACACGTTCAACTCCAAGGTTCCAAAATACTTAGAATACCCTCAGTTGGTTTGATGTGAATTGTTGTTTTCATGAGGGGACTTACACAATTGTTGAGGATTCTTGTAGTTAACAGTAGATGGATGATTTGAAGGGGATTTTGCACGTATGATTTGGCAATAAGTACATTTTCCACAAGCTAACTAAAACTATGCAGAAAGTAAATGAGTATAAGGGAGAGGTAGTTCTAAATTCTATCCTAAATGCAAGATATGTGGAGCTCGATTTCAGCAAACTTCGACTGAATTTCACCTAGCCTCCCGTCGGACAGCTTCAGCAAAATTGGTGCAATCTTCAAAGGGATAGCAAAAGATATTCAGATTACAAATTAGCATACATATACCATCAGGATGATGCATATAGGTATACAAATCACAATCAAAGTTAAACTCAAGATAATTTCCAGTGGACCACGCAAGGCGAACTTGTCATCAACAAGCTGCTAGTGGTATGGAATGAAATGAAGCTACTTCAATAAAACACCACACATCAAAGTAAACTACTTGCATGAAATGAAATTTATGCTACTTTATGCTACTTGGATCCGAAAGGATGAAGAGACCTTGCTAGCTATCCATGACAAAGATGAATTCCACCATCAATGAAAAGATCTATTGTCATGAAAGTTTTACACAACAATCTGTACAAAAGTTTTCAAAGGGAAAACTTTCCTTCTTCTCCACACTATGCTAAGCTATCAAACAAAATCCCTACTCTGCTCTACTCTCTGGTCTCCAATCTCTAGTTCTGATTCTAATTCTAATTTTCTAATAAATTACAAATGAGGGGGACTCCCCCTTTTATAGATAGCCTGGTCCAAATGACGGCTAAGGTTACAATCAAAAGAGTGGATAAGATTAAGCCACCTCAGCCCTAACCTTAAAAACTGCCAGAATGGGGAGTGGTGCAATAAATGAGCAAAGATTTCCACTCACTCCCAAAATAGTAAAGGCAATTAATGCCCATAATCAGTCTTCTAGAAGATCATCGTCCAGTAGTGCATTCCCATTCTCCTTCTCTCTGGCTGCAAACTCAATGACCTGCCAAGTACAACCTCAATCTCCTGAACTGAAATGGGTGGAATGCAATCAAGCTGGAACTCCAACACTGTAATTGACTGTTCATGCCTTGCATAAGATTTTCTCCAAGCGACCAAGGAATCCTGCGTGCTCTGGATCAAGGTGGAGAAAGTGGAAGTATTCTCAAAATCATCTTGTACGAAGGTCTTCACCTCTGAAAAGAAAGGCACCAGCCTACCCCTCAAATTATCAACATTCACCTCATCTGGATTCAACTGCCTAGCAAATATGGCCTCAAAAGTATTCTGAACTCCATCAATGATATTGGGCATATCCTTCTGTACTCTAGTTGAATCCGCCTGTGCTGAGTCAAAGAAACCACGTCCTGTGATTGCTGAAGAATACCATCTAGAAAAATCATACCTGTCATTCTCCTGAATGACCCCTCCATCAATCAACAACTACAAAGGAACATGTCTCAATGCCTCAAGATGCTGAATTAATTTGCTCTGATAAATGGAAGCATCTCCCTAGGCCCAATCAACTGCCTCCATCTGTGCCAAGATACTGGAAGCTTGATGAAAAGCAAGAGCAAGGTCTTCCATGAACTTTTTTGTCTCAACACAAACTCCCGTGACCCACTTGTCTGCCTCCTGTGCCATCTTCCCTAACTCCAAAAAACCACTAATCGACTCTCTAGGTATCTTAGCTGGAAGCTCTATCACTGGAATCTCTTGCCCACGAGGACGAGGCAACTACTACACATATCCTATCAAAGCCTTATGCTCTCTTTTCAACTTTTTATACTTTCCTTACTTCTTGAATAATCTATCCTTGAGGGCATGATAGGAGTTATCACATTTTTCTACAATTTGTGCACCTATGGGGCGTCCTAACTCCAAAGTTGTGACCACATAGTTTTTGGGCACTGCTTCATCTCGATCATAATCAACCTATGGTACAGCCATGTGAAGGGTGCGGGAACCATCCTCATTAGTTGATATCTTTGAAAACTTTCATTCTCTCTTCTTCTAAGGGGATGCACCTATCCTGTTCAGAAACTCCTCCATTTCAAATGCTGGATCAATCTCTTCGCTAGGGCTTCTCCTCATCCTATCTCTGAGCCAATCAGGTACTGTATACTGTATATCAAATGGCTGTTGTTCTTGTGCCTCTACTTCATGGATTTGTTCAACTTCTACATCATTCTGGTGAGGCTCATCGTCCTCAAGTGGCTAAGTATCTCCTGAAACTATAACATCACCATCTTCCAAAGCCATCTCTAAATCTTGTTGAAATTGAGGGTCAATAGTAGTCCCCTCATCATCTTGTTGATCATCTCTAGCAGGTGCGTTGATGCTCTGGCCAACTAACTCTCTCCGTGGTGGCTGATTATTTTCCTGTACCACTTTCACCCGATTCAATGCATTCCTTTGATCAGCAAATAAAGAAACCTCCTGTATGCTTGGAGAATGTGTCTCTTATGGCGTGGGTGATTCAACTGCAACTCTTGGAGGTTCTGGTTGAACGGGCTCCTGCCGAACTGGCTCTTTCCTTTGAGATTCCAGACCTCGTGTGATTTGTTTCTTCCTACTGGTGGTAGGTGTCCTATGATCTCCCATCAAATTGTAAGTCAAAGCAATTGACCTACTCTTCAACCTGCTCACCCGCCTATCAACCCATGCTCTGGTGAATGTCAAGACTGGAATGGAAAGTGTGTCCAAGTCAGTAACCTCTAGTTCTGACCAATCTGGGAGTGGAAGTGGAGTATCTCTCACTGCACCATAATCTGGATGGACAACGTCCATGTCCTCATTTACCTGGTCTAGAACCAGAACAACTTCACACTCCCTGATCATGTTAATTGGCAACTGAGAGAACATTCTTTTCCTGACTTCAACCTCATCTGATGCATCAGCCCAATAATCCTCAATATTTGCCTTATGTTTAAATTCCTCTGATAGTACCCATTTGATGTTATGCGGAATCATAGTGCTGTCGGCTGGTGTGATATGAAAAGTGATAAAACTGAAGCTCACTCTCGGCTTCTCTGGCTGCCTGTAATGAAGGACACACTTCATCTGAATTTCCCATGACAATTGGGAAGTCAACACCCCCCTTCTTCTTTTTCTTCTAAATTTTATCATAGGCAACCAATTGCCTAGATATCTCTAACATTAAAATTTTGTTGGTTGGGTACTTAGGCAGTCTATATGGATATGAAGAAAAACCTTGCAGCCTTATGTAAGAAAACTTTGGAAATTGTATAAACCAACACCCATACCTCTCAATCAATTCCTGGGCTTCTCTCAAGATCCTGTGATGCATCCGCTCCTGAAGTAGTCTCATGATGTGCATGGTGAAAGCGTCATTGACACGCTTGTAATAGGTAGTACTTGTCAAATGCAACTGCGGACAAGCCTCATGAATTTTAAACTGGTGAGAGCCACAACCAACAGGCTCCTTATATGAAATTCCTCTATACTTCATCATACGGGCCAGCATGTAGATGATGTAAGAACTCATATAGAATGTCTTCGTTCTTCTTAAGCTCAAGAGCTGCTCATGCAAATTGTCACTGATCATTTTAGCCCAGTTGACGTACTCCTTTCCTTCCACTACGAGGTTGATGTAATAGAACATCCATGGCTCAAAAATAAATGACTGTGGGCAGCCTCCAACTCGACTCAGCATCATAATGAGATCACAGTACTCCTGCTTCAAGTCATCTGATATAATCTGCCTTAGTAGCTTCATACGAGAGGGCTTGGGGTTGCTCATCCAGTGAATATTGATCATCTACGTACATCTCTCGAATGTAGAAGCATACATTCGCTCAGCTCGCTCCCTCGATTTGTAAATCATGTTTCTATGCACTGGGATTTTAAAGGCTTCACCAATGGCAGCAGGAGTGAGGTTGGCGAGCACTTGTCCATCCAGTGACATGATTGACCTGTGATCTCTCTCATAGCAATTGGTGCACCCCATCATCACCTCCGAACCCTGAATGGCTGGTGAGAAACCAACAGCTACATATAACCCGCTTCGAACAATGTTGTGCAAAGTGTTCGAAGGTCGATGACTACCAACCCCTACATTCTGTTCTTGAAAGTCTCTAGGTTGATGGAGCCCAAGTTGGTATCAGTCAGCTTGCCCAACTTTGAAGTGAACTTCTATTCTGGCAAGAATGACTTGCTCAGCTTCTTTATAACAGCCTGCCTGGATGCACCATTGTTATCCTTGCCAGTCGCCCTTGCTTCAGCCATCTGCAAAACAATAAACATTCATCAGCAAATTAACTTAGAAAAAATAAATAAAATACTTTGCAGGGCTGCTAGTCAACTTCAAGAAGTTGCACTATTATTTCTCATTTGCAAACCTCAACTTCTTCTTCAACAAATTCAAGCTTCAATACTTAGAAAAAATTCTAAGCAAGCTTTAGCATCTTCACTTCACGCTCAACAACTTCAAGCCTTGATAAAATCGTCCACTTTACTTCAGCAGTTGAACTTTTAAATTCGCACACAGCAAGTTCACAATTTTAAACTCTCATCAATTTTCTCTTCAAATCAAAATTTCTCCACTTGCACTGGAAACTTCAAACTTTAGCAACAAAATCGAGCTTCAGCAACTCACAAGCTTCAGCCTTCAGCAAATTGCTTCAATAAATTTTGACTTTAGCAACACTCCAGCCTTAGCAAAATTTCGAACCTCTTCAACAATTGCAGCCACAACAATATTTCGAACTCCTTCAGCACTTCAGTCTTCAACAACTTCCAAGTTTCGAACTTCAGTCCCAGCAACAAACTCAACACTGGACTCAAAGCAAATCGAGTTTCTTCAGCTGTGAAAAAGAAGTGAATAACTCTCAGCACTTATAGGAAAATTGAATTCTAGAAGAGGCTAAGTTTAGCCAGTGAATTAAATTTCCACTACTTCATTCGAATTTCCCTCCTCTGGCATTTCTGACACTTGTCTTTCGATGTCTGGAATCCCATTCTTCTAGAAGTTCAACTTTGACTAGCATCTTTGAATTCACTTTCAAAAATTTAAAAATTTAAATTCATCATTTAATTAATTTCCATTCACCAGCCAAAGTTCTGTCTTGCAAATTTTTAATTTGAATCACCTCTAACGCTTTGGAAAATTCATTTGTGAAGAACTCAATCAAAATCATCTAGGCAATTCACTTCAAATTTGTTTTCTGGAGAAATTCATCTTGAAAACACATTTTATTCACTTTGCCTTAAAAAATTTTAAATTCTCCCTTAGGAAAATTCATAATTCGAGCACCAATCAAATTCTTCATGCTGAAGGCCTTGGCGAGGTGCGGAAGACATGGAAATCCATTTCTCATCACAAACGTCCAGTACCCAGAAGAAAATTTTATCTGAAACGCAATGAATCCATGGGTACACAACGAACGGGTTCATTTAATTTTTTAAATTTTGAACCTTAGAAAAATATTATTCAATCAATTTTAATCCCATTCTTCACCTCTATGAACATCTTGTGTTGTTCTGACTTGAAATTTTTTATCAATCCTGCAAGGCCAATATTCTCTAACTTCATTACTAGAAAATTTGCTCGCGCTTCAAGAAGAATTTCACCACCTTAGGTCTAAGCGTATTTTCTAAGGTAGAAAATATTTTGCCTTAGAAAAATTTTGAATCACTTTGAAATTATTTTTAAATTTATCGTAGAAAAATTTCCTCCATCTCAATCAACTTTGCCTGTGCTGAGGAAAAATCATCAACTTCACTTAGAAAATCCTTTTGAAGGCATATCATACTTAGCATATTTTATTTTCAAAAAAAATTCAACACCTAGGCAATTCCTTATTTTATTCACCACCTTGCATTTTTTTTTATCCTCCATAGGCTTAAGAGTTCCAATGCCCAACATATTATTTATCGCCTCACACACCCTAGGCACACATCACACTTCATGAGGAATATTCAACACACCTAGCATATTTCAATTCAAGCTCAACACCTTGGGCGCATATCACATGTAGAGAGGAAACTTCACATCTACGCCTAGCATTATTCATTCTACCACCTTGGCATTTTCAACACCTAGTAACACTTACCACCTTGGGCAGATATGACACTTGAAGAAGAATAATAACCACGCCTAGGAATATTTCACTTCACCTTTTACCTTGTTTACCACCTTACACTCACCTTTACTCACTTCAACTTGGGTGCATATTAACATGTGTGAAGGATGACCCTTGGGCTTCCTTATTTCATCTTCACATGGCCCCATTTGGGCGCATTTGAGCCTAGGAGGAGGATGAAAGTTGTTCACTTGTTGACTAGCTATCCTTGGGCGCATTTTGGCATATGTGGTGGATGAAACTTCCAATGCCTTTCACAAGTGACCTTTCGACTTCCAGCTTTCATCTTTACATGCCCTCACTTGGGCACATTTTGCCATGGGAGAAGGATGAACTTTGTTGACTCCTTTGACTTCTTTTATTTTGGGTGCATTTGGGGGGTGGTGGAGGATATTTCCATGCCTTAGAAATTTTTTCTATCAACTCTCTCAATGTGGGCGCATTTTGATGGGGGAGGAGGATGAAACGTGTTGACTTCTTTGACTTGCTATCCTTCTTGAGCACATTTTTCCATAGGAGGTGGACGAGTTTTATACTTAGAAATTTTTTTCGTGCTACTACCTTGAGTTGGGCGCATTTAGCTATGGCTACAGGATGAAACACTTTGACCTCTTTGACTTTCATGCTACATGGGCGCATTTTGGCTAGGCAGGAGGATGAGTTTTAGACTTAGAAAAATTTTCATGCTTCTTCATCAAGTAGGGCGCATTGACCCAGTGAACAGGACGAAACTCAATACTTAGCCATTTTTTCTCCATCTTCGCTAGTTTATCCATGCCTTGCTATAAATAGTAAGTTTCTCAATTCTTGCATCCCCGAAACTTAGAATGATTTGAAATTTTGGACACTGCATCTTCACAACTTCATCAACCTATTGAGATTGTTATTTCGGGTCGGCTTACTATTTTTAGCCCATTTATGAAGGTGGTTTGCTATTTATATTAACTGCCTGCTTCTGATATCTCCACAACTCCGTTTGATTTGAAATTTGAATGACGCGCTCCTCACCACGTGACCTGCCTGCTGACATCGGCACATGCAATTGATTTTCTATTCTTAGCCTGTTTCCAAAATGACTTACTATAAATAGTAAGTGTTCCGTTTGTCTTCAAATTTTACCAGTAGATAGCTTGAAGGATGTTGATCGTGGTGGTTTACACCGGTTTTCAAAAATTCTGACTTTTTACCCCTCTTTTTAGGCCCCGAAGTTGGAAACCCTAATTTGTTATGCATGCATATCAAATGATCTCTGTTTGATCTCATTTCTGTTGCATTGCGATCAGCTCATGATTTTGGAGTGCTGGGAAGCGGCTGTCGGGATGCACCTGCTAAAAATAGTAAGTTCCTCACTGAGTGACCATCTCCATTTGCATGTCACATCACTGCGAAGCTCTCAATAAAACCCATAAGAAATATGCAAACATGCAAAGAAAACCCTGACATGCAAACCCTAAAAATAGCCTCCGAAGGCTAAACTCTGAAAGTCCTTATCTCACTTTGCATGTTATACTGTCGTGAAGGTCTCTAAAAACCCAGAAGGAATCTCCAGACATGCAAAGAAAAATTCGGCATCTAAGCCCTGAAATCTGCTCCGAAAGCTGAACTACTAAAAATAGTAAGTTGTCTGTTTCAGCTCAAATTTTGCACGCGAGCAGCTTCATGTGTTTTGAATGCAGTGTCACTGTTGGAATTTCAAAAAATGCTGACTGTTGGTTGAAAATTTTGTATACATTGAGGATATGCAAAATTGTGGTTTCAGCCACAGTGTGTGAGATAAACTCTCCTATTTTCAAAGGGAAGGCTCCCCCTTTTCTGTCTATTTTAACAATTCAAAAATAAATTATAACTATACATCTATTCTAAATATGGGTGAAACTCTATCTTTTTCTCTTTTTCCAGAAAAGACACTTATTCTTTTCTCTTGTTTCAGAAAAGAATCACAGCTGAAAATATAAATGATTTATGAGGTAAACAAATAAAGAAGCAAAGTTTCCATAAAGGCACAAAGTCCTCCATTGCTCCTCCAGGATGGGAAAACAAATTGAAAGCACAAAAAGCTTTGAAAACTTACTCTCCTATCAACCTTTTTAGATGATTTTCTCATAACCAAGTACAGTATGTAGTAGCTCAAAAATAGAAAATAAAAGCAACACAAATTATGCAAGTTACCCCCTTTGTTTGAGCGTTCTATAATTGCTTCAAACGTGAAAAACAACTCAAAGTTTGCAATAACAAATCTGAAAACCAATCTAAAACTCCAAACGCAATAAGCAGTTCAAAGTCTGTAGAATTGAGCTTGAATCCCTCTTGTATAACACCACAAAACTCACAATCAATTCCAAATAATGTAGTCACATCACAATCTGTACCAACACAAAGTTTGGAAGCAATTTGTTTTCTTTATTGATTGCAATCTGATTTACATCTAAACTCAAAGTCTTAGAATGCATACACAAATTGGCAGAATTTTGTTGCATTGCCAAAAGATACATAATTACAAAGGACCTCCTCAGGTATTTATAGGAGAGAGGTCATGAGAAAAAGGTGGGAGGATCCCAACTAACTTGAGAAATTCTCTCAACCACCAACTACTTGCAATTGACTTATTCAAAATTACAATCCAAATTGTGATTTGTTTTGTAAGATCTTACATGTAATTACATTTTTCAAAACTACAAGGAAAGAACACTTGCAATTGCAAAACTTGTTTTTACATATACTTTGTCGAAAGTAAAATACATAAAACAACCTAATATTTTAATTTGTCTCATTCCTAGCTCTGAAAGATAAGAACTTGCTGATGATCTCTTGTAATTCATTAGGATCATGACCAAGTGTATTTCTAGCAACAGCCACGGTCTTAATGATAACATCATGATCTCTGACTATGACCTCTCTGTGTTCTTTGAAAGCAGCTTGCATCTTATCAAAGATTGTTCGATGATTGACGAACTTGTGGATTGAATCCATGAAGAACCGATCTGAATCAAACTCCTGGTGAAGATTTGTAGTAATCTGAGAAACAACATCATCGGTTGCAAGCAATTCTCTTTCATAACTTAACACTGTCTAAGGGATTTTTTTTAAAGTTTGAAAGAATATCTTGTTCAACTTCAGCATTCATCTCAAGGGTAGTTTGGATTTAAAGTCAAGTCCAAAGTTTTCAACTTTTGAGCCTTTTAAGCATTTCGGGTTTTTTGATGACTTTAGCAATTTTATTTCAAAAGGCAATCGGAATTTCTGAGGCATTTAGAAATTTTATTTTTTTGCAATTTTTATAATTGCAATTCTGGCTACAAACCCCGACTTGCAATGGGTGAATAAAAACCCGATTTACTTTGAAGGAGCAACACTTTTTGTTTTTGTTCATCTTTTCAAAGAAATGGGAATAGGATTATGAAAGGTTATGGAAGACATGAGAACGGAATGAAGGATGTGAATGAAAGATGATATGAAGGGCGAATATCAATGGAATGAAAGAAAAATGAAGGGCGCATGGTATGAGGAGAAACATGTTTTTCTTTAACTGAAAATGTATGGGATGAACGAGAAATGGCGAATATATTTGCGAAGAAGATGGGATTTCAATGTACAACAGAAAAATGTATGAAGGCAAATGAATAAAAACGCGTTTAAACTTGAAAGGAAGATGAAACGTATGGAATGAAGGGCATATGATAAATGAAAATGTGTTTTTAGTGAAGGCGAGTAAAAACAAATACATATATACAAACGATTTCAAAAATGGAGGCAATGACAAATAAAATGCAAAGAAAAAGAAGAAAACGCGTTTTCATAAAGGCATTTTAATGAATAGAAAAAGGACGAGTAAAAGAAATGTGTTCTATATAAGACATAAACAGAAAACGTTGAAAGAAAACCCTAGGCACAGGAATGGCGTCAGACTTTCTAGAATTCTTTGCAAGTTAAAATGACATTGAAAAATGAAATCAATTTTTTTTATATACCAACGCAAGTCCTCTCTTCCAAAAACGGGTTTTCAAAATGACATTGCAAGTATTTTAAAAAGATTCAGACTTTTTCAATCACTTTATAAGTGAGTTCAAGCTTTTTACATGTCATTACAAGTTATTTAAAAAAAAAAAAATTGGGGCTTTTGAAAGACTTAACAAGTAAAATGACTAAAATTGGGTTTTTATTACTACATTGCAAATGCAATTAAGTGAAAATCGGGCCTTTTGGCCCACTTAACAATTTTATTTTAGTCAAAAATGAGCATTTTGGAAAACTTGGTCAAAATCGGACTTTTAGACAACTAAAGCAATTTTGAAACTTTTTCAAGTTTTAGCAATTTGCTCTTAAGCCAAATTTTTCCTACTTGCAGTGAGGTTACAAAAACGTGAATTTGACCAAAAACACACTGAAAAAGATTTAGAATTCTACAAAAATGGACAAGAATGTGTAAAAAGTGGTAACCCAAAGGACTACAGACTTAAAATTGAGATTCGCTAATCTTTGCACCTCGTAATACGTGCCATAGAGAAGAAAACCTTCAATTTAAATCAAAAATTTTGATTAGTTGTCTTGATTTTTAACAAGTCAAAAATCTGGGACAACACTGACGAAATGCCCTGAATTGCATACTTACTAAAAATAGTAAGTACCCATAATTTGATGAAATTTTAGTGGAAGCTTGCTGGAAGCATACTGACCTCAATGTTAGTCTCTGTTTTCAATTTATTCACCTTGGTTGACCTCAGATTGATCGGAAAGATGGAAACCCTAATTTTTAGACTTGGCTAAATTTTACGTTTAAGCTCACAGACGGGCACATCCCTCGAAAGGCGGACATCAGAAAAGAGATACAGAGAGAAAAACCAAAGCCAGAAAAGACCAGAATGGAGCAAAAATTAGGGGTCCCCATTTTGAATGGGGCGATGTGTGAAAAGGTCACAACATGTCCCAAACCAGAAGGGGTATCAGGATTCCTTGTTGTTCTGCAAATTCTCCAATAGTTGTTCCCTTAACAACTCACACAAACCATAATCAACAGCTTTCTTTACTATCTCATATGTAGTGTTGATGGTGGTAGTAGATATAAAGTTCTCTCTATTTGTAAAGTATATCTTGTACCCTATTATCATTGATCCATATTTCACTATGGGGTCTTTAATATCCTTGATATTTAGGCTTCTCTTGTCATATTTTGCACATGTTAAATTTATTACCATTTTATTTTTCACCAATTTGAGTGTCGGAACTGGTCTGGTCGAATATAATCCTATTACAAATCCTGCTCAAGATGTATCTAATCCACTCATCCAAATAGCAAAAGATAGGGAAATTGTTCCAGACATCGATCTTCTTTTTCAAGCTCTCAAACTCAGGTTTCAATTCAAATTATTCTCCGGTAAGTGTAATGGGCCTTGCCCAAATGGATCCAATTTTTTTGATTTCTATGCACTGGAATTTTGTCAAACAGTTTGCTTGTAAATTGTCCAACTACTGTTTATGATCTTTTTTTGTGTTTTCAATTAATCTGATGATAGCATAAATATAAAAAGGCTTCTAAACAAATGTTCTAGTGACTGTAATAAATCTGAGAATGCAATGCAATGCTTCTTTTTGGATTTTTCAATGATCATGGATGACTGAAAATAAATGCAAATGATACACACAACTAAGAGACATTCTATCAAACACTTCACATACTAACTCAGAATGGAAACAATGCAACTACAACCAAAGGAATTACATCAAAAAAATTGATATGCAACTCCCATGCTTATATTATTTGATGCCAATCTCATTACTACTGAAGATTACAATATAAAGATGGTGCTACAGAATGACCACTTCTACAATGACAATTCAACAATGCAACTAATGATGATTGAAATATAAACTAAAATATTTTGAATCTGATTTCAGAACTAGCTATTGACTTTACAATGATAACCCATTCTATGGGGTAGACAATTTTACAATATTACTATGGAAAAATGAAATGACAGTTTTGAAATAGAATGAAGGAACCTGGGACGTGTTGACTGGAAAAATCTAATGATGTGCAAGCATGAAACAAAACTCTTTAGAATCATCCTTGCTAGACGTAAGTTTGTAGTGCCTCAACTTCTTTATGACTAGTGATCCCTTCTCCAATGATTTTGAATTTTTAAATGCCACCTCTTCAAAGATTGAACCGCCTATCTTTGTCAAAAAGTCATCTTCTTCGCTGAAACTGGAAATCGCCCCTTTAACTATCAATTTGATATGCTAGAAGGCTTCCAACAATATATTCAAAATTGTCTGGGGCTAACTGATATATTCTATTTAATTATTTCACCAAATCAAGCTCCCATGGATGCTAATGATCACCACACAAAATTCTATTGTTATCTCCCCAAATCAATTTCCTCCAAATTTGGCCCTTGGCCACAAAATTTGCACAAATGAGGAAGACTAAAATATCTCCTCTCAACTCTAGCTAGGATTGGTATTTTGCAATCGAAACCCACACTCTAGAGTCTTCAAACCCTCGAGCGATTTGCTAAGCATTCAAGCTCACCAATGAATTATGAAAATGTCAATAACTCAAGATGCCCAAATGCAATGTCAAAAGCTCCTTATAAAGAATTCTCATCAAGTCTCCAGGAAGCTTCTAGAATAAAATATTATTTTATTCCCTTAGGTGACTTTTTGATATTATTTTATTTTGTCACTTTGTTAAGTTAATTAAATATAAGGTCACCTTATAATATTTATTTATTTGATAACCTTACAAATAATTAATTTAATCATTATTCCCTTATTTCTCTATTTATCCTTCGGGAGTAAATAAGGCTAAATCAATCACAAGTGTGGCTAGTTTGAAGGGGACATTAGAGTCATCCCTACCTAAAATTGCTTGCCCTCAAGCAATTGCAAACTTGGATGCTACAAAATTTGCTCACTCTCCCATGTAGCATCCTCGGTCAACAAGTCTCTCCATCTCACCAAATACTCTTTTACCACTCTATTTCTCAATCTCCTCTCCTTGGTATCAACAATCTCCTCAGGGACCAAAACCACATGCCCCTCCTCATCCAATGGTGGAAGCTCTATAGAAGAGGTAACTCACTACCCAAGTGCCTTTTTGAGGCATGAAATATGAAACACATTATGAATCTTGCTGCTCTCTGGCAGCTCCAACTCATATGCTACCTCTCCAACTCTCTTGATAATCTTGTAGGGTCCATAGAACCTACGCTTTAGCTTCTCTGCCCTACTCTTTTTCAAGGATGACTGCCTATAGGGCTGCAAATGAAGGTAGACTAAGTCTCCCACCTCAAAGTTGCGCTCAACCCTATGTCTATCAACATGGGTTTTTTGATTTTTTCTACCACTTGTAAGTTGTCCTTGAGTTCCCTCAAGATATCCTGGCTCTCCTAGATCCAATCCTTAGCCTTATGGGCTTTACTCTCTCCAAAATCCAAATCCATAAATGATGGAGCATGATAACCATATAAGGCTCTGAAAGGAGACATCCCAATAGACATATGATAAGTGGTATTGTAGCAATACTCCCCCCAAGTGCAACCACTTAATCTATGCCCTTTGTTGTCCTAAAATGTAGTTGCGCAAGTACCCCTCAACCCATTTATTCACTATCTTTATCTGGCCATCTGTCTAAGGGTGGTAATTCATTCTCGGAGTTGGCTCTATACTTGCCAAATTGAATAGCTCCTACCGAACACCCTCAAGAACCTACTATCCCTGTCGCTAACAATGGATCTAGGTAGCCCATGTAACCTGAAAATCTCTCGAAAGAATAACTCTGTTACTTGTGGTGCCTTATACTCTGCAGGAATAGCAAAGAAGTGGGTGTACTTCGTTAATCAATCTACCACTACAAAGATACAATGTCTCCCATGCACCTTGGGTAAACCAATTATGAAGTCCATGGAGATGCTTTCCCACTTCTGCTCTGGAATGGGCATGGGCTGCAATAGACCAGGTTGATGTGTATGCTCAAATTTGTTTTGCTAGAAAGTCTCAAACTCCTTAGCGTGTCTCAATACATCATCCTTGAGGCCCTTCCAAGAGAACCTCTCTCTCACCTGTTTATAAGTCTTAAAGTAGCCCTAATGGCTTGCTAGAGGAGTGTCATGTGAAGCTTGTAATATTCTCTCCTTCAACTTAGACTCTGGCACCAAATAGATCCTGTCCTTGTAGAAAATCACATTGTCCACCACTTGGTACCTGTCATCCCGTACTAGTCCATCCATCACCTCACAAGCAAAATTATTTTTGGTGTACTCCACCAACAAGAGGGATTTCTAATTTGCGGAAATCTCTGAAAGTGAGCAAGTTGAAGGCCTCCTGGAAAGGGCATCCACAACAATGCTCTTCTTCTCCTTCACATACTCAATATCAAAGTCATATTCCTATATCTTGCTGACCCACTTTTGTTGCCTCTCATTTCCCTCTGCTCCAAGAAGTATCTGACACTATTGTGGTAAATCCTCACCACAGACCTCCCTCCAACTAGATACTATCTAAATTTTTCCAAAGCATGCATAATGGTGAGCATCCCCTTATTGTAGATGGAGTATAGTCTCTCTGGTCCCCTCAACTTGTGGCTCTCAAAGGCTACACGATGTTGGTTTTGCATCAACACTGCTCCTATGCCATCACCCAAGGCATCACACTCAAGGAAAAATGATTGTGTGAAATCTGGAAGCACCAAGATTGGACAACTACTCATCACCTCCATGAGCTTATCAAAAGCTTGTTGTGCCTCCTCTTACCAACTAAATGCTCCTCTCTTGGTCAAATCTATCAAAGGTGCTCCCAACTATGAAAATCCCCTCACAAATCACCTATAGTAACTGCACAACCAAAAGAAGCCTCACAATTTTGTGAGTTTCCTAGGTGGTGGCCAATTAAGTATCACCTGTATCTTCTCCTGATGAACCTGTACCCCCTACTCACTGATCACGTGCCCCAAGTAGAGTATCTCTTTAAGGCCAAATTCACACTTTGAGGCCTTAGCATATAGTGACTGCTCTCCCATGATAGTCAAAATCTCATCTAGTTGTCTCAAATGGTTCTCCCATGTCTTGCTATAAATAAGCAAGTCATCAAAGAATACTAGGAGAAACTTATGCAACTACTTATTGAAAATTTGATTCATACAAGACTGGAATGTTGTAGGTGCATTAGTCAATCCAAATGGCATCACTAAAAACTAATAATTCCCATATTGGCATCAAAATGCTTTCTTATGAATGTCCTTCTCTCAAACCTTGATCTGGTGGTATCCTGAACAAAGATCTATCTTGGAGAAATAAACTACACCATGTAACTCATCCAAGAGCTCATCGATCTTGGATATCAAGTACTTGTTTTTGATGGTTTTCTTATTGAGAGATTTGTAGTCAATACACATCCACATTGTCCCATCCTTCTTCTTTACTAGAACCATTGAACAAGCAAAGGGACTAGAGCTTGGTATGATATGTCCCATCTCAAGGAATTCCTTGATTGCTTTCTCGATCTCATCCTTAAATTTCTTAGGATGATGATAGGGGGTGGTGATGACTGGTTTGGCCCCCTCCTCCAACTCAATGGTATGCTAAAAACCTCTATCTAGTGACCTCCCTAGTGGTATCTCTCCAAAAACCTTATCATGCTTCCTCAAGAGCTCCTAAATGTTAATGTGATATGGCTGATTTGAATCATGGGTCTCCTTGCTTGTGATCAAGCACTTAGTTTCCCATGCTATGTCACAATGTCTAAAAATTCTCTCCATGCATTTGGCTGACACCATATTGGGTGCCCCAATAGTCACACCCCTAAGCACCACTCTGCTGCTATCAGTAGCCTTGAACTTGAGCTCCATGGTCTAAAAGTTCTGTGAATTTCCCAAGTGAATGTAGCCACTGAATCCCAAGAATAGCATTGGTGTCACCTAAGTCCACCACATAGAAATCATCAGTGATTGTATAATTTCCCAATGTGCTAGGCAACTACTAAATCCTTCGTGTACATGCCATATTATATCCGTTTGCCACCATCACATTGAAGCCCTCAAAATCCTCTATTGGCAACTTTTATTTTTCCACTAAATCCGCATCAATGAAGTTGTGGGTGGCCCCACTATCAATCAATATTGTGATGCATTGTCCTTGTAAAGATCCCCTGACTTTGAAGGAGTTGAATCTCGGTGTGCCTGATAAGGTAGCAATAATGCTACTCTTTCCCTCATCCTCTTGAGGTTGCTCCTCTTTCGAACTGTTGTTGTCCATAACATCATGTCCATTCTCTTCCTCATTCACTTTTTGATACTACCTCAATGAGATGAGCCTTCCCTCTTCCCAAGCAACGATGTCCATCCTTCCATTTTTTCTTGCAATGATAGAAAATTCCTTTTTACCTATACTCCTTGTGAAAATCTTCAATAGTCTTGTTCTTCTCTTTTCCTTCCTTAGAGAAAGGCTTCTTTCCCTTATCCTTTGAAGAAAATAAACTGTGGGAGGGGTATTTGTTCTTTTGATTGCTTGAGAACTTATTCCTCTAATTGCTAAAATCCATGTCTCTAGCCTTCTTGATTGCCTCCTATAATGAAGTAGGGTTGAGAACTTTAACCCAACCTCTCAATGGATACATCAAACCTTCCATGAATAGGGCCAATAATCTCCTCTCTGAAATATCATTCACTAGACCAACCAAGCTCTGAAAATCAGCAATGTGTGTATCCAATGACCCCCACTATTTCAACTATGCTAACTCCTTGAAGTGGAGTTCAGGATACTTAACATCAAATCTCTTAATCAACCTCTTAGTGAATTCAACATAGGAGGTGATTTGAGCATGGCCCATCGTGACTAATCCATGATGCCACCACTCATGTACCACAACATCCAAATATATAGTAGCATATTTTATTGGTTCCTCCTTGATCATAGGATTAAGGTGAAAATAAGTATCAACCTTTTGCACCCAAGCTCGTGCTGACATCTTCCTAGATTCATCAAAATAAGGTAAACTCAATTTGCCTAACTTTCTCTTGAGTTCATTGCAATGCTCTCAGTTACCTCTGTCAGGTCTGTGTTTCAATGCTGAGTCTATGAATTTGCGGAGAGAAACATCATGTTGGAATCATGGACTAGCATTAAGCCACTCCTATCTAAGTTTCTCTTGCAACTCAATCATTGAGGGTTCATTGTATTCATGTGTTTCTTCTCTAGTTGGGAAGACTAGCATCATTGGTCTTAACCCTGCTTGTATAGTCCTATGGTTAGGAGTCTTGTTATTTACTAAATTATCTCCTTGACCATTGTTTCCCCCATTCACATTGTTATTATTATTGATCGAATTTCTTACCAACATATTCACCATCCGTGCTAAGTGCTGATTTGTTTCTCTTTTATCTTCCACATGTGCTCTCAAATTGCATCACCAGATAGCTCTTCTCTTCTTGGTTCTTCTCGATTAGGGATTCTCCCTCTTGTATCCCCCATTGTGCTAGATGATTCTTCTTCAGCCTCCCAATGTGCTCGCAAAATGTCTAAAACTGTTTCCCCTTCCAGAATCTATGGTGGCTTCCAACCAATGCTTTTTACCCTTGTCATATTGCTGCTCCTTCTTTTCTTCTCTTGCAGTGTGCCTCTTTTCTCTATCACTCATGAACCCTTACAGGATGGCAGGATCAATGGCTCTGATACCATAGTAATGAGCCTTGACCAACTTATCCAAATTTTCTGATTTCTATGCACTGGAATTTTGTCAAGCAGTTTGCTTGCAAATTTCCCAACTACTATTTGTGATCTCTTTTTTTGTTTTCAATGTATTTGATGATAGAATAAATATAAAAGGATTCTAAAAAAATGTTCTAGTGACTGTAATAAATCTGATAATGCAATGCAATGCTTCTTTTTGGATTTTCAATGATCATGGATGACTGAAAATAAATGCAAATGACACATACAACTGAGAGACATTCTATCAAACACTTTGCATACTAACTTAGAACTAAAACAATGCAACTACAACCAAAGGAATTACATCAAACACTTGATATGCAACTCCCATGCTTATATTATTTCATGCCAATCTCATTACTACTGAAGATTACAAGATAAAGATGGTGCTATAGGCTGACCACCTCTACAATGACAATTCAACAATGCAACTAATGATGACTAAAATACAAACTAAAATATTCTTAATCTAATTTCAGAACTAGCTATTGAATTTACAATGATCAACCCTTCTATGAGGTAGACGATTTTACAATATTACTACAGAAAACTGCAATGACAATAACTAAACAGAATGAAGGAACCTGGGATGTGTTGACTGAAAAAAATCTAATGATGTGCAAGCATGAAATGAAACTCTTCAGAATCATCCTTGCTAGACTAGAGTTTGTACTACCTTAGTTTCTTTGTGACCATAGATCCCTCCTCCAATGATTTCAAATTTTTAAATGCTACCTCTTCAAAGATCGAACCACCTATCTCTATCAAAAAGTCATCTTCTTGGCTGAAACTGAAAATCGCCCCTTTAACTATCAATTTGATATGCTATAAGGATTCCAACAATATCTTCAAAATTGTCTAGAGCTAGCTGATATATTCTATTTAATTATTTCACCAAATCGAGCTCTCATGGCTGCTAATGATCACCACACAAAATTCTGTAGTTATCTCCTAAAATTGTTTTCCTCCAAATTTGGCCCTTGGCAACAAAATTTGCACAAATTAAGACTAAAATATCTCCTCTCAACTCTAGCTAGGATTGATATTTCACAATCAAAACCGCCACTCTAGAGTTTTCAAACCCTCGGAAAATTTGCTAAGCATTCAACCTCACCAATGAAGTATGAAAATGTCAATAACTCAAGATGCTCAAATGCAATCTCAAAAACTCCTTATAAAGAATTTTCATCAAGTCTCCAAGAAGCTTCTAGAATAAAATATTATTTTATTCCCTTAAGTGACTTTTTGATATTATTTTATTTTTAGTCACTTTATTAAATTAATTAAATATAAGGTCGCCTTATAATATTTATTTATTTGATAATCTTACAAATAATTAATTTAATCATTATTCCCTTATTTCTCCATTTAGCCTTTGGGAATAAATAAGGATAAATCAATCATATGTGTGGCTAGTGTGAAGGGGACATTACAGTAAGCTCATTAACGCATACAACTCCTAGCTTAGAGTGGTTATTGATGTAGGAGCATCCAGTGGTGTAAGGACAATCTTGCATCACCCAAAAATAGTTAAATTTCAAATTTCTCAGTTTTTAGATGTTTTTACATTTTTGGATACCCTTTTTGTCATAATGAAATTTTGAATTTACAGTTTTTATTTTTTATTCCTAGGTGGAAAGATATTGCAGTTTTAGTTTCCCAAATTTGCACCTGAAAATCTTTCGAGTTAGATTTGAGCCACTTAGAGTTCCCGGATCGGTCCCAAAACTTTCTGAAATTGACGTAGCGAATTTCAAACATGTTTTTGACTTTGTGACCTTTCCAATTGTTCAAACGGTTCGTGAATCAGAGTCTCAGATCAAAAGTTATGGCCCCAGAAAGTTGGCGCACTTTCTAGAAGATACAATTGCAAATGCTCTTTTGAAATTTGAACTTCATGTTGTAAATTTTTGGTGCCAAACCTTCTAAACTCAAATTTAAATGTTGTTTTGGCTTCAAACTAAAGAGGAGCTCTATTTATAGGCGGGTTTCTAATTTTTGGGTAACTTTTTGGGGCAAGCTCGCATATTGCGAAAGGGTTATTCTGTAGCTTTCTGTAACTTGCATGTGTTATAGAACTTGGGAATTTGAAATCCTCTGCATGTAAGAAGCTCCATTTTCTGAATAATAAAATTATTCTCTTATTTGTGGGTTATTTTCTAAATCTTGGGCTGCGCCCTCATCAAGTGGTATCAGAGCAGGTTTTCTTGAGTGTGGACAGATCATCGATCGTGAGGTAATTCACACAAGGACCATGGTTGTGGATCGAGGTCAAGAAAGATGCCTCCAAGAGTGATGCCTGGTAGGCATGGTGGTGCCAGAGGTAGTTGAAGCGACAGAAATGCTGGTGGAAGAGATGCACTAGCAGCCCTCCAAAGACAAATTGATGCATTACAAGAGTAGTTGAGAAAAGAGTTAAACCTGAGGGAGGAAAGTGAGGATGAAGGAGAGGAAGAAGGTTCAAATGTAGAAGAAGAAGAAGCAATTGATCAAGACCAAATGCGGCTAATAAGGGCCATTTCAAAGATCGGGAAAAGACCCAGAGCAGAAGTCCCCAGTTATTCTGGAAGTATGAACCCGGAAGAGTTGATCGACTGGATCAATGAGCTAGAAGAATATTTTGAGTATGAGGAAATAGAGGACCCAGATTGGGTTAAGCCTAGAAAATGAAGCTAAAGGGCCATGCCAATATTTGGTGGAAAGAGGTCCAATTGTAAAGAAATCAAAGAGGAAAAAAACTATTACCAGATGGGATCGCATGGTAGAAAAACTAAAGAAGCAGTTCATACCAGTGGACTACGAGTTAGATCTGTTTAAGAAATTGCAAGGGTTGAAGCAAGGAAGCAGATCTGTAAAAGAATATACTTAATATTTTCACAAGATAATCATCAGAACGAGCCACACAGAAGCCAATAAGGAGAAGATAGCCCGATATCTTAATGGGTTACGACCGAGCATTCAGGAGGATCTAAGCCTAGTCAGAATGACCACCATTGAGGATGTGTATTAGTTTGCTCTGAAGGTGGAAGAGAAGGTGAACAACAGATTTGATGGCAAGCAAAAAGGACAAGGAAGTCAAAGTGGAAGGGGCAATGGAAGACCTTCAGGAAGCTGAAATGATGATGAAAAGAAAATGACAACTTCTACCGTCCTCGTGATCAAAACAGTGGTGATCAAAGAAGAAGAGAACAAGGGAGATATGGACAAGGATCTGGAAGAAGTGGCTTCAAAGAAACGTGTTTCCAGTGTGGTGAAGAAGGGCATCAAGCCTATGAATGTCCACAACACCAAGGAAGGGCAGACAAAAGGCCAGAAGGTCGTGGAAGGGTTGCACATGCAAATGAGGAGGCCCAATCTAAACATTTAGATGATGCTGAAAGGGGAGAAGCCCTAGTGATTAGGAGAGCCCTAGTGAATGAGGAAAAGGAACCAAAACAGAGGAAGAATCTGTTTCGCACAAGGTGCAAGTGTGAAGGAAAATGTTGTGATGTCATTATTAACGGTGGGAGTACCGATAATCTGGTGTCAGAAGAGATGGTCACAAAGTTGATGCTGAAGAGGGAAAGGCACCCGCATCCGTATCAGATTGTCTGGTTGCAGAAAGACCACAAAGTTTTGGTCAATGAGTAGTGCCTAGTAAAGTTCAATATCGGGAGCTACCATGATGAGGTACTCTGTGATATCATCCCCATGGATGCATGTCACATGTTATTGGGGAGGCCATGGCAGTCCGATAGGTGAACAATACATGATGGCCATGCAAATACTTATTCCTTGACAAAGGATGGGGTTCGTCACAAGTTGAAACCCCTGAAGGAGACCGAAGAAAATGTATGAGTGTCAGAATCGTTTATGCAGATGGGAAGAAAATTTTTAGAAGGTATGAGCCAAAGTGTTATGCATTGATTCCTAGAGTGAGTAAGGAGGATAGTGAGAAGGTTCCAGAAGAAGTTTCTGGGATGTTGGATGAGTTTCAGGATATTGTTTCTAATAATGTACCTGAGGGTTTGCCACCAATCAGGAAGATCAGTCATCAGATTGAATTGATTCCTAGAGCCAGTTTGCTAAATAAGGCAACTCATAGAATGACTCCAGTAGAAAATGAGGAGTTGAACAGACAAGTTCAAGAGTTGTTGAGAAAGGGTTTGATACGGGAGAGTTTGAGTCCATGTGCAGTACCTCCAGTACTAGCACCAAAAAAGGATGGGGAGTGGAGGATGTGTATAGATTCCCAAGCAATAAACAAGATAACAATCAAGTACAGATTTCCCTTACCAAGGATGGATGACCTGATGGACTATTTGAGTGGAGCTCAAGATTTCACAAAGATTGATCCTAAGAGGATATCACTGTGATCCAGATTCGAGAGGGAGATGACTGGAAGATCTACTTCAAGACAAAAAGAGGTCCCATAATGAAAGTGGTTAGTCATGCCTTTTGGGCTAACCAATACACTGAGCACATTCATGGGGCTCATGAACGAGGTACTAAAAGAATTTCTGGGAAGTTTTGTTATTGTGTATTTAGATGATATTTTTATTTTCAGTAAGACGTTGGATGAGCATCTGATGCATATTCGGAGAGCCTTTGAGAAGTTAAGAGAAGAGAAACTGCTGATTAATCTGAAGAAGTGCAGTTTTGTGAAGAGGGCGTTAGTGTACTTGGGGTTTGTTGTCTCAACAGAAGGTCTCAAGATGGACCTAGAGAAGGTGAAGGCTATTCGAATGGCTCTACCCCAAGAACTACTACCGAAAGGAGATCTTTCCATGGTTTGGCTTAGTTTATAAAAAATTCATTAGAAACTTCAAGAGTATTTGTGGACCCCCTAACCGGGAAACAATGAGAGGGGATAGAAAAGAATTGAAGTGGAGACCTGAGCGGCAAAGAGTTTGAACCGCTAGCTAAGAGCAGTAATAGAGCAAATCCTACTCTAGCCCTCCCAAATTTCAACAACAAGGTGTTTCTGTGGATTATGATGCTGGTTGTTACTGAGTAGTGTCAAGCTGCTAGCGTAAGTCTATTGCCTATTTCCCAAGAAAAAGCAAATGATGCCAAGAGAAAGTATTCTCAGATATGATTAGGAATTTTATGCAATAGTTCAAAGCCATTAAAAGAAATGGAGACATTATTTGCCGTCAAGGAATTTGTTCTATATACTAATCATCGTGCCTCTGCAAAGACTCCAAATAGTCGTGGAAAATTAAATCAAAGGCATATGAAATGTGGCAGAGTTTTCTGGCAGAGTTATACCTTTTTTTTGAAACATAGGAGTGGGAAGTCAAATAGGGTTGCAGATGCCTTAAGTAGGAGGCATACATTGATGACAAAGATGCAAATTGAAGTGGTTGGATTCAATGAACTCAAGACACTATATGCAGAAGATCCTAATTTCGTAGAGGCTTGGAAAGCTTGCAAGGAACCTGTAACAGTGGATAGGACAAGGTTGTTGGATTTCATAATCCAGGATGGCATGTTATTTAAGGGAAGTCAATTGTGTATCTCAAGGAGTTCCATGAGGGAGAACTTGATAAAGGAGAAGCATAGTGGAGGAATGGCAGGACATTTTGGTTAGGATAAGACCATTGCCATTATCAGTGAGCATTATTATTGGCCTCAGTTGTCAGAGGATGTGAAGAAATTTGTACAAAGCTGCAAGGTATGTCAGATGGCTAAAGGAGTGAGCCAGAATATAGGCTTATATTAGCCTTTACCTGTACCAGAGAGGCCATGGGAGGATATAAGTATGGACTTTGTTCTTAGTTTTTCAAGGACACAACAAGGGAATGATTCAGTCTTTGTGGTGGTTGATAGGTTTTTGAAGATGGCACATTTCATTCCATGTTAGATGACCCATGATGCAATCCACATTGCTGACTTGTTCTTCAAAGAGGTGGTGAGGCTATATGGTCTGCCAAAGAGTATTATTTCAGATCGTGACACCAAATTGTGGGTTACTTTTGGAGGACCTTGTGGAAGAAGTTGAAGACAAAATTGAAGTTTAGTTCTACACACCATCCACAAATAGATGGGTAGACAGAGGTTGTTAATAGGAGTTTGGGTAACCTACTGAGATGTTTGGTAGGAGATAAACCCAAGGGATGGCACTTGATCTTACCCCAGGTAGAATTTTCTTACAACAATTCTGTCAATAGAAGCACTGGTAGATCACCATTCTAGATTGTGTATGGAGGTAGCCCCAGAACAGCTCTAGAATTGAGGAAGATGGACCAAGAGAAGAAAATAAGTGCTGAAGCCGAAGATTTTGTAGAACACATCAAGGATATACATGAAAAGGTAAGAGAATATATTAACAAGATGAATATGCAGTATAAGGCTAAGGCAGATCAGAAGAGGAGGTATAAGGAGTTTCAGATTGGTGATGAAGTGATGGTCCACTTGAGGAAAGAAAGGTTTCCAGTTGGAACATATAACAAATTGAAGATGAAGAAGTTTGGTCCTTGTAAAATTTTGAAGAGGCATGATTCAGGGAATGCATATGAGGTAGAGTTGCCAGATGGATTCAACATTTCCCCTGTGTTCAACATTTCAGATTTGATAGAGTATCATGAAGGTGGCACAAAGGAAGTACCAACAATGGAACAATGTGGGATTCTAGCACCTACTTCAGAAAGGAGGAGATTGAAGAAATCCTGGATAGTCGTGTGGGAAGGAGTACCAGGAATAGGCAGTATGAAGAATATCTGGTGAAATGGAAAAGAAGGTCTGTTGAAGATTCATCTGGTTGGCTAAGGTAGAGGTTGACTATTTGGGTTTTTCCTCCACCATTTGAGACGTGAAAAGGTCACTTTTCAAATTACCCTGGGTGTCTGATGCAGGAGCATCTAGTGGTCTAAGGGCAATCTTGCATCACCCAAAAAAAGTTAAATTTCAAGTTTCTCAATTTTTAGATGTTTTTACATTTTTGGATACCCTTTTTGTCATAATGAAATTCCCAATTTATAGTTTTTATTTTCTATTCCTGGGTGGAAAGATGTTGCAGTTTTAGTTTCTCAGATTTGCACCTGAAAATCTTTTGAGTTAAATTTGAGCCACTTAGAGTTCCTGGTCGGCCCTGAAACTAGCTAAAATCAGCGTAGCGGATTTCAAGCATGTTATTGACTTTATAACCTTTTCAACGGTTCAAACGGTTCGCGAATCGGTGTCCCGGATCAAAAGTTATGGCCCCGGGAAGTTGGTGCACTTTCTAGAAGATACAATTGCAAATGCTCTTTTAAAATTTGAACTTCATGTTGTAAATTTTCCGTGCCAAACTACCTAAACTCAAATTTGAATGTTGTTTTGGCTCCAAACTAAAGAGGAGCTCTATTTATGAGCGGGTTTCTAATTTTTGGGTAACTTTTTGGGGACAAGCTCGCATATTGTGAAAGGGTTATTCTGTAGCTTTCTGTAACTTGCATGTGTTGTAGAACTTGAGAATTTGAGATCATCTATATGTAAGAAGCTCCATTTTCTGAATAATAAAATTATTCTCTTGTTTGTGGGTTATTTTCTAAGTCTCAGGCTACGCCCTCATCAGTTATGCTCTTCCAATCTTACATGTATGTAAATCCTAATATCTTCTGTATGCATCACTTTGTACGAAATACAGAAAGATACACCATCTAAGTCCATCATCATTTACTTATCATGGTGCCTCTTATATTTAGGTCGAGGATGGTCTACAACCTTAACAACTTGTGGAGTACACATTGAAACAATTTGAAATTATTCTAAAACTAGGGAAAAATAGAAATCTATAAATACCTTTTGAATTTCTATTGCTATGGTTTCACTCGTGAATTTAGAATCACTTCACTTTGCTCCTTATCTACTTTTCTCTCCTTGAATTATTGTTTGAAAATGACTTGAGACATATGAGTGTTCACTTATAAATACTTTTGAAGTGACATAAACTACATTGAATGCACTTATTTATATTTTGACCAAAAGTTGATAAACCCTATGTAATAACCCTTAATAATGTCACAATATTTTCATTATAAATGCCTTGGTAATAATGACTATTTTATTATATTTGTACAAAGAGAAAATAAAGGTTATTACACCCTAACTGACATAGCATAGTCACCTTCAATTGCTCCACAAAATTCTACAGCATAATATTTTCCACTAGTATTTTTACCAATAGGTCAAGCATATCAACCTACACCTTATATCCATGTGTTGAAGGAATTAGCATCATATCTTTGGTAGGGACTTAAAAATCTTTTGTTCAAATTCCCCTTGAGCCAAAGCTCTCACTTATTTTTCGAAGGAAACATCTGCACCAGAGGCTGGCATAGATTCACTCTTAACTTCACTCTCTTATTTCCTTTTCTAGATATTTCCCATTTCCTTCTTCATTTCTACTAGATCCACATTCTTTACTAGATCATTCTTCTTCACTGAACCAGAGGGTTTCACATCCTTTCTCTTGCAAAACTTAGTAATGTGTTAACTTATTGTATTTGTAGTATTTGATATTTTGAACAAGCTTACTTCCATTTACTCTAGATCTCCATTGATTAGCATTATGCCCAAATCCATTCCATGTATAACAGTAGCAATTGAAAGATTCAAACATCATACCATTGTTATAACCATTCATCATTTGATTTCTGCATTCACTAGCTCTATGACCAAATCTTTTGCATGTAGAACACTGACCAAGAAATGATTGGGTATTCTGATTCGTTTTTCTTCTACATTATATAGCCTTATGTCCAAAATTATTGTAGTAATAACAATAACCATTAAAATATGAGTACCTTTGCACATTTGGTTGTCTAATTGGTGGTATTTTGAATTTACTCTTCTGGTTCTAAACCTTTTAGAAGTTTCTCTTCTTGTCATTCTTGTTTTCAACCTTGTTTTGAGTTTGATTTGTCTTTGAGCTTTCATCTTTCACAAACCCTAATCATTCCTTGTTTTTAATCCCTCTCATTTTTAATCATCTCACCAAGCATTGTAGTTCTATTCTTGAATTTGTCTTCTTGAATATTTGCTTTCTCTAGATCTGATCTCAAGGTCACAACTTCTTGTTCAAGATTTGAGCATTTTTCAGATTTTTCTTTTAGTTTAGCACTTAGGAAGTCGCCAGCTCTTTTGCTTTCTTTAATATGCAATTTCATGTTGAGAATGATCTCATTTTATTTCTTGAGCTCTTTGATCCTATATTTATCTTTCTTGAGTTTCTCTCAATATATTAATGCATTCATTTGCATCACTAAGATCCTTTTTCAAATCTCTATTTTAATATTTTGCTTTATCCAAATCATCCAAGGCAGATTTGAGTTCTCCTTCCATGTCAAAAATGTAATCTTCTTCAGTAAATCCTTCCATACAAATTTCTTTTAGAGAGGTTGGATATCTCCTAGCAACCATGTGTTCAACTCCAAGATCTACCTTAGCGATCAAGCTAATTAAAGGAACCAAGCATTGATACCAATTGTTGGAAAACCGAAATACTTAGAGGGAGGGTGAATTAGTATTCACTTAAACCACTTAAAGATTTAAACATCTATTTGAAAAATCATATTCAATTTTCAGTAAGTAAAGAAACCATGGAAGTAATCATCAAAGCACATAACACATTAACACCATATTTTTACATGAAAACCCAAAAAGGGGAAAACCACAGTGAAGATTAGCTCACAATATATTATAACCAATCATAACATATTATAGAATGGGTAACTTCCTTTTGGACTCACCATCCAAATAATAAAAAAATAGAAAAGAGGGGTGGTTCAGTACCAAGATTTGATTTTCCAATAATGCATCTACAATATGTAGGAGATACAATTCCACTGGAACTCAATATATTGAATCAACATGGTTCATACTACACAACTTCAAGACTCTGCTTTGCTTTACATTTGCATCACATTCACACTATACTCTTCATAATTTTTATTGCATTACTCAACTACTAATCACATGTTATATCTAAAATAGTGAAAATGAACTTACATTTATACACATTACATCCACAAACACTTGTAACATCAATTAGATCGACCTAATTAGATGTACCATGGATAACATAACTTGTCGATTTAAGATTCAAATAAACACACTTCACATGTTAATTCAAAACTTGTAAAACATCTAAATAGGTTGAAGAGGACCCGCCATTACTCCATAAGACCAATCAACACTTCCTTTAACTCCATAGGACCCCAAACTTATTAGGTTAGCTTCGTTGATGGAGTAACACTAAAATACACCAACTGATCATTCACAAGCCGATACTGAGATCTCTAATACTTTTTCTACTTCCATCATAGATGCTATTGACACCTGTAAACACTTCCTCAAGACTGCATAACAAAATATTATACCACAATGGAATGCATACCATTCTAAACAAGTATTTTGCACTTACAACACTATCACTGGCATACCTGATACTGTGTCATCATTATCTTTGATACCAGAGGACATAAAGACATGAAACTTAAGCTTTAGATTCCACTAATACTCTGTGCACTAAAATCCTATATTCAAGGACTTAGCCGAATATTTAACAAAATTGGTTTGTATCAGAATAAAACTCTTGCATTTGTATACTGGATTTCCATTACCTCAATCACTTGTTCTTCACAAGCCATCTATACATCAATCTTTACATCAAACCAGAATGTTGAAATCAATGACAACACTGAATACGATCATGATCATGCTCATGTTTCCAAAAAACTGTACCAATGACAATCTCCTCAAACTTCCAATAGTAGGACAATAGGATTCTATGCAATATGTGCAAATCTTGTTTTGTTGCAATTTCTTATTTTGGTTTATTGGAATAAACACAATTGGATTTCTATGATGTAATACCTCATGTAAAAATATTTTTTATCATCTTATAGATAGGTGTGACCTCGACAAGTGTCACCTTTACCGATAAAAAAATTTAACTAGGTTTAAATATAAAAAGTGAATGCTATAGTAAGGTACTTGTTTGAGTGAGACTCTTGACCTTGTCATCAGAATATTGGAAGGAGGTTTTAAAGGGAATTTCTTGCTCTAGTAGTCAACTAATAGTCATTAATGATGTGACTAGAATTAGGAAATTTCTAGTGTATGCAATAAATTTTGTGAATTTCCTTCTGGATTACACCCCCTTCTATTATGCTCTTGTCCAAACTTGGTAAATAGGTACAAAATATTGTCTATGAAGACTCTTCAACTTGGCACCAAGTTTATCACAAGTTTGATCACTTTACATCTCTGTATTCAAACAATATGAGAAATAATTATACTTCTAGAAAAGAAGAGGTTGTTAAACATCCTTTCTCAATATTTAGTAGGATATGGAAAAGTTATCAAGGGGTGGGGGAGAGGGGCTTTTCCAAATTTCATGGATGCGAACAACCTAGAGTACACCAATAGGGAGTGTGTAACAATGATCTAGTGAATACCATTCAATCTCTTGTATCATTATCCAAATACAATAAAAAAGAAGGATTTAGTAGAGAGATCTGCAATATGCGCCTCAAATTCTTGTGATTCAAGGAAAATATTCATAAAAGGAGATGCTAATAATGACCTTTTTTTTTAATCCTCCAAGTGGTTGAATTTAAATCTCTCTAGAGTGATTTGGATTCAAGCCACCTTTATTTTAGATTTATTCTATTGTAACCTAATTCTTGTTACTTTTTTTCCATTATTGGGTGGTCCTTTGGGTGTGTTATGCCACAATTTTTCAATCATCTTGTTTCATGTTATGTTCTAGGCTTAAAAACTATTTATGCTTCTTTTTGTAAAAAAATATTGGGATTCTTTCAAAACCCTCCTTTAGCCTTATAAAAAATAAGGTCAAGTTTACTAATCAAATAAATTATGAAAAATTTATTTATATTATATATCAATTTTAAAGAGCTATTTTAAAAAATTAAATAAACCTATAAAATGTTCTGTATTTTAATGATCTAAATCTTAAGACAAAAATTATATGATCTTTGTGTATTGCTAATAAATTAAATAAAAAAAAAAATTCTAATTACTTTCTTTATCTATCACTTTTGAGATATGACTTATACAAAATTTCTTTATTTAATTAATAAAAATGACAAAAAATAATAAAATACAATATTTTCTTCACAAGGAGATTATATGTTACCTTCATTTTTAGGGATCGAATATGTTCTAGTGACATTTTCTCCTGTAATGTTCACATAGTAGGGTTTCTATAAGATAAGTCATTTTTTTCTTTGTTAATATATTTCTCTTGAGAAAAGAAAATATTCAAAGAAGTATGCATGGAATACTAATAAGATCGTGTAACTCTAATAAAAAGTAAATGTAGGGATAAAACTATATTCAAGAAAATTTATGATTTATCTTAAAATAAATTTACAAGTTGTTATCTATTACCTTTCTTGAGCATATTTTCCTAGCACCCAAAATAATCTTCTTCTCAAGACGTTGCAACTCCTTAAAGTTTAGTAATTCCAAATCTTCACCATTCATATGTCTGTCATCAGATATTTCTTATTATTAAAGAAGGTAAAAGTATTTATTAGAATTTAAAATCTCCAACATATATATGAGAAAATTATCATAAAATTAAATCAAAATGCTTACTTATATTCTTTTTCTATACATGTCACTTCTTTTTGCAAATTCTCCAGTTCCAAACGTGATGCCTATTCATAAATAAAATGTTAATCATAAACTATTTATTAGTAACTATTTCACATAAATATATACAATAAGGTATTGTATTAAGTGAATTATCCTAAATAGGTAAGAAAAGTAGAAATTATCTAAAACTAATATTCAAATATTTGGTACATAGAATTCACATTATAATTAATCTTCCTTTATTTGAGTGGATAAAGTATGTAAAAAGGCATAAGTTAGCGAATATACATTGATTAAGAATTTACATTACAATCTCTAGGAATGTAATAAAATTATATTTAAGTTCACATTTTATTTTTTAATTATAACACTGAAAAAGAGAATTGTAGAAGTGAAGGAATAATTCTAGTCTATAGGTTTTTTATTTGTATTTTAAAACTCCTTACAAATTGAAATCATATATATGATGATTAGTGAATAATAACATTCCAATGCAAATAATGTAAGCATGAAGGATAACAAATTTGGATTTCATTTAAGAGCTAGACTATCATAAATGTGCATTCATAGATTCTACATATGATAATTTAAATATGCAATTATATTTATATAGGCAAGTCATAGACATAGTTTATAATCTTAGGAGTTCACACAAATCTATCAAAGATAGAGATTTTCATTCACACAAACTTAGACTACAGATATTTATGAAAAATATCATATGGCTAGTGAAGGAGAGATAGTTATTACAAGATTGTATGCCTAGGGTTTTGTATTGCATCCTCTTGATGTCATAATTCTTCTTTTGAAGTAGGAGTTAGAATATTTTATAAAATTTATCGCAGCACCTTATAGGTTTTTACTATTGTGGGTACTTTCTACTCCTTTAAATGGCCTTGACCTTCCATCCCTTTCTAGTTTTTGTTTGAGATGAAGAATCAATTGTTCATGATAATGTCATTCCCACTCAGGAGACCCATGAAGTTTGTTTCCCAAGATGTTCCATAAGGTATGTATATTGAAACACCCTCAGATGTGGTTCACCCCATATTAGAATTTTACAATACATATCATTGGTTAGAGATATTTAATTTTGTAGGATATTTTGTTAGAAGGGTCCCACATAAAATAATATTCAAAGATTGAGTTACCAAGGCCAAGGTTGGGCATGGATTCACCTTGATGCCATGAAAAAACTTACCAAAATTTTGTTCCTTCTTCATTTTGTAAATCCAACCATGGTGAAGAAATACTTAAATATATCCCTAGTTTTTTCACTAATCCATTTTTTTTCATACCTTAAACTAGAATTTGTTTTCATCTATTATGGGAAATATGTAAATATCTCTATCTAGGTGGAGTTTACATTTGTCATGTTAATTTTTTTTGACATAGATAATACATATTAGACTTTGATCTTTGTGTCAAAATAGATAGGTTCTCTTTATCTCAACCCCAAAAGAGTTTCTATATAGAAGTATATCTCTCTAAGGATTTAAAGGAGATAATAGACATATAAATTAGACAAATGAGATCCAATCAACATTTTCTCTATTTTAATTTTCCCATTACTCACTCTTGATTACAATATTCTAAATATAAGATCCATATTTACCTTTGTAGTGTCGTAAAAATGTATTGCATCATAATTTCACCTACAGTTTTGAATCAACTTTAGTGTTGTAAGGAAGCTAAGGTAGCATAATAGCTTCCTACACTAATCTTGAGAGGAGAATAGTGCAAAATTTTTACAAATCTTTAACAATTACAAAAAAAACATAAATATCATGCATACCATAACACAGTGATTTATGTGGGGAAAACCCTTTCAGGAGAAAAACCCCACACTCCAAAAGCTGCCCAATATATTATTCAAAAATTAGAAAGATTACAATATACTTGTAGAGCAAGCTTCTCATAGGAGTATCACCACCAAAGATCAAGAGACAACACAAATGCTATCAGACTCTTAGGATACATCATTGTCTACAATCATAGTACTACACCCCCATAAAATAGGGTTACTTTCTAGGGCATGATAGACCAACAAAATATCCACTATTAGATCTAAAACCTAATAATTAACGGTCTAGATTTACAATGTACCATTTATTTAATGTATGTGGCCTATTTAGGATTTTTCATGAAAAAGTTAACACGCTTACATTTCCCTCCTCAATGCCACCCCATGCTCCCATTGTATATTGCAACTATTGGTGTAAATATTCATATATACTTATATTTATATATATATATATATATAGCTTATCAACAATAACCTTTGTATAATTGCAAGGTTGAGACACATTTTCCCAACAAATCTCCCACTTGTTAAACACCTTGCAAGAGCAACAAGATGAAGTAAACATTGTCTCTTAATTGCTAGGGGTCAAAAGGCCCATAGTCTCTAAACACCATTTGAACTTCTCTGTGCTCACAAGCTTAGTTAAAGAATCAACAACATTCATCAAAGCCTCTACCTTAACCAACTTCACCCTGCCATCTTTGACCATATCTCTAAAAAAATGATATTGTACATCAATGTGCTTAGTCTTGGCATGAAATGTTAGGTTCTTAGCTGAACATATCACACTTTGAATGTCACAATAAATTGTCACAATACCTTATTTTATTCCAATGTTTGAACACAATCTCTTAAGCCAAATGGCTTCTTTACAAGAATGAGTAGCTGCCATATACTCTACCTCAATAGTGGAGAAAGCAACTACAACATGTCGCTTACTAATCCAATTAATTGCACCACCAAATAAAGTAAACACATAAGCACTAGTGGATTTTCCGTTATCAGCATCACCTACCTAGTTTGAATCCACATAACCATGAATATCAAGGGAAATTTTGTCTTTAGTCATATTACTATGATAACATAAGGAATAATGTAAGGCACCCCACAAATACCTGAAGACTCTTTTAACTGCATCCCAATGAACTCTACTAGGATTAGACATATATCCAGAAAGAACTCCCACTTATTGGGCAATGTATGGTCTAGTACAAACCATAGTATACATCAAACTTCAAACTACACTCTGGTAAGACACTCTACTCATGTCCTCCATCTCTGATGGAGATGTTGGACAATCTGAAATAGACAACTTTGCTCCAATTGAAACAAGAACACACAATGGTCTACAATCCTGCATATCAAACCTTTATAAAATTGAGTCGACATACCCTTTTGTTCACTCTATCTCTTTTAATTTCCATCCCAAGAATGTGTCTAGCTGCACCAAGGTCTTTCATTTCAAATTTAGCAACAAGTTGAGATTTCAGTTCTGAAATCATACCATTCCCTCTACCAATAAATAACATATCATCAACATATAGTGCAATAAAAAGGAAATGATCACCATCAGTAATAAACATAATGATCTGATTTAGAATGCTCAAATCCCAAACTCAACACATATGTATCAAATTTCTGGTACCACATCCTAGGACTCTATTTTAAGCCATACAAAGATTTCTTCAATTTTCAAACCAACTTACTTTTACCTTTCACCGCATAGTGCTCTAGCTATGTCATATAAATATCCTCCTTTAAATCACCATGAAGGAAAGAAGTTTTGACATCCATTTGCTCAACCTCTAAATCATAAGTAGCAACAATAAAAAGAAAAAATCTAATGGATGCCATTTTTGCAACAAGAGAAAATATCTCACCATAATCACCACCCTCAACTTGAGAGTAACCTTTCGCAACCTTGACCTTTCTTTTTACTTCTCAATACCTCCATCTGAACCAATCTTTTTATTGAACACCCATTTGCAACCAACAGGTTTTCATCCTTCTGGAAATGGTACAAGATCCTGGCATAGATAATTCTTTTTCAAAGATGTCATTTCTTCATCCATAGAAATCTTATAGAATTTTGCATCATTCATATGTAGTGCCTCTTCTACAAATATGGGTTTATCCATGTTAGTATTCAAAGCAAAAATAAATCTCCAATCATCAGTTCAATACCTTTCAGGTGGTTTCCTATGCCTTGTAGACCAAAAAAAAGCTTAGTTGGAGGTTCTTCCTCCTCTTCTAATGATCAAGAGCTAGACTATCTCTCCTCAACTTCTTGTTAATCCTTGGGCCTCGATTTAACTTTCTCAAGTGTAGAAGGAAATTGAATCACATCTTATTTTCTTTTTTCTAGATTCAATGTAATAGAAGAATGCTTTGTTTCTCTAAAAATAACACTTCTACTATGTATTACCTTTTGTACAATAGGATCCCAAATCTTGTATCCTTTCACACCACAACTATAGCTGATGAAGATACATTTCACAACCTTGTTCTCTAACTTTATTCACTTCTCCTTTGGCACATGTGCATATTCCTCACAACCAAAAACTCAAAGTGTCTTAGTGAAGGCTTGCGACCTGACCATACCTCCTGACCATACCTCTATAGACATCTTATCAACAAGAGCTGATGTAGGAGACCTGTTAATCAAGTAACAAGTAGTGGCAATAGCTTCATCCCAAATCTTTTGTTCTAGACTAGCACAACTCAACATACTTCTAGCCTTCTCCATCAGTGTCCTATTCATTCTTTCTACAACTCCATTTTGTTGAGGAGAATACAGAGTTTTCTTGTATCTATGAATACCACAATCTTTAAAGAATCTATCAAAATCGTTAGAGAAAAATTGACCGCCATTATTATTCCTCAAAAATTTTATTTTCTTTCTAGTCTCAACTCAATCATTGCTTTAAATTATTTAAATTGACTGAAAATTTTAGATTTACTCTTTATAAAATATACCCATGTCTTTCTACTATAATCATCAATAAATGAAACATATTATGTGGATCCACCAATCAAAGGAACATCTACAAGACCAAACACATCAAAATGAATAAGATCCAATACACCACAAGATTTATGAGAACTCGAGTAAAACTGGACATGGTTTTGTTTTCCATAAATGCAATGCTCACAGAAATTGAATTCAAGATTACAATCGGACAAACCTTCAACAAGGTTTTTTATTTTTCAAAATCCTTAGACCCTTTTCTCCAATGTGGCCATGTCTCTGATCCCATAACATAGTTTTCTCTACAGGTAACTTTGATTCAGAAGAAAGAGCACCCTTGGGTACATAGAAGCCATGACCATCTGCTGAAGGTGAAACCCTCACCTCTTCCACAAATTTTCTTTTCACAAAAGGATTATTGCACTTGATGAAGGGTACTCCCCATACTAGCTAAAAATCACCACAAAAACATAGGTTTGCACAACAAAAATGCAAGAATACAAAGCTTTCTCTTATTATTGAAATGACATTACACATTACATGCCATCATATGGGCTTCTTGAATACATCATTTGAAAATCTACAAATTTGAGCTAACTCTACCCTATGCTCTAGTGACCTTATAGTCAAGTCCTTACAACCAGCCCTAGCTTATCTCCTCACTGCTAAATCCTCCTCTTTGATGGGTTTATATCCCTTTTCTCCAGGAAGAAATCTTCTTTCATTGTAATCACATCGACCACCTAGGGTTTCTTGTAATTTGATCTTTATTTAATACGTTTTCCCATGTTGACTTAGTACTGCCTCTGTCGCCCAACTAGAAATCAAGAATGGTTTGCTCGTTGTTTGCACTATTATCTCCAACAAACCATTGATCACCATCTTTGCACCTCGCCATCAGAAACATACTACATTATCCAGTTGAGATAGATTTGAGTCTCACTGATACTCACCTTCTCGTTGATTTCCATCCTCATCATCATTCGTAATTCACAACAACAATGTTAATTTCCTATTGTCTAATCACATCCACCATCCATCCATCCACATCATTAACCCATGTTTTGGTCAATCCTTTTTTCCATTGCAATGTCGAGGGGACACTAAAACCACTCTCCTTGAAATGACCAGGTCTCGCCAAAGGAGCTTTATCGAAATGTCATCATCGCTTTATCGACCTATCAAAGGGATTCTTCCTAACATCCCATCAAAACATGTTAGTCTCCCCAGTATATGCCTTATCACTTCATTGGAGGGACTTCAAATGTCATCCTATCAATACTTGAACCTTCGCCCGATGCAACCAACCGATATGCCTACAGTTTTGTAGAACGTCGAAGGGACATTGAATATCAGCCCCCTGATAATAGAACCTCTTGTCGATATGAATCCTTCGTGTCCTTTTACTACTGTTGCTTTTTCCATCAGTATGCCAATGGGACTCGAAACAGGGTCTCTTCGAGACCACCATGTCACACTAATGATCATGTTCATCGAATGCCAAATGATATTGTTCATTGTTCCATCATGTCAATACTCCTAACACCCAAACTCTAGAAAACCACCATACTGAGCCGATTCAACCCTTATTCAAAAAGAAATAACATAGATGATGTAAGATTGTTTGTATGCCCTGGATGCTCCTGCATCAAATACCTGAGGTAGGAAGAATTTTGTGAATATGGATTCACAAAATGGGTTTGAGTTGTAGTACCACCCTTTAAGACTACAAGCAATCCTTAGCCAACCCCATTGGTGAAATTCGTACTTGCAATTGCTTCTTCTTTCTCCTCTTCCAACACTTAGCTAGAACAAGCAATCTCCTCGTTTGAAAACTCTATTCTTTACTCCTCTTCCTTGATGTGGAATCAACTCCACCATAACCTGACCACCTCCTCCAAATGGATCTCCGATTAACCTCTAATCTTGTGGGATTCATCCCACCATAGTCTGTCCACCTCTAACAATTTGCAAATGAACTTAAAACTCTACAACACCATACAAATCCTTCTCAACATGAAAATCATATTTCTTAAATTCATTAAGAAAACATGTTACCTTCTCATCACCTGTTGTAATTTCATTCTCCTCTTTCAGGCCTTTGATAAGATATGAAACTATATCACCTTCTTGTCATCTAACTAGTGCATCATACACCTTTTTCACTACTGCAATCCTTTCATTCATACAAAACCTAGTCATATCTTCATCACAAAAATTTTAAACATTATGCATTACCTCCTTCTCTTGTAATGCTACATCCACTTGTTCATCATCACCCTCAAGTTGATATATTGTTGCAATGGCTTTATTCATTGCTACATTCTAATCCTCATTGGAACATACACCAAAATTTGGGTGAACCTCGTCACCTTCTTTTGTAACTTTCACTGCTACAATGCTTCCTTCATTATCACTCTTCATGTCATTCCAACAAAAACCATATTTGGTACTAACCTCACCAAAATCTAAAAAAAATTTAACCTTATCATACCTAACCATCCCATTCATATCATTCACATGCAAACCAGAATCTTGTATGAATTCACAAGATGCAAGTTTTACCTCTTCTTTAGCTACCACCACTTGGGTTTCTTCTTCAAGGTCCTCCATTTATCTCCACTCTTCTATGGTTGCTACCACCTCTATATCTTCACCCTTAATGTCTTCCAATATACATCCCTCAACTTCAAGCTCGAGTTCCTCAATCTGTTTGTACTTATACTCTTCTTTGGTGTCACATGCATGCCACTCTGTTGTATCCTCTTTCTTTCCTGTAGTCAAAGAATCATTAGAAAAATTATAGAATCATTAGAAAAATTATCTTCAACTCTTGTCTTCCAATTCATTTAATTGCTGCTTCAACTTTATCAATTCTCTTTCTTGAAATCTCTTTCTAATTTCCACTTGTCTAGGAATCCTTAAAATCCATCTAATGAAAATTCCCTTTCTCTTTTCCATTTTTCCACATCTCTCAAAGTCGTAACAACACAAGTCATCAATCTCCAGGTTTTACAAATATAAACTACCTCATGTTCAATGATCTATTTACAAATCTTCAACACTTTGAAATGTTATTGTAAATCCACACACTCTTAATGCTTTAACAATAAAGATTCAAACCCTCTATAGTTACAAGTCTCCTTGCAACAATATCTCACTCACAAAGATGTTTTCTACCCAACAAAGACTCTAGAAGATGCTTCCTCTACCCACCTTCTCTCAGTGGATGAACTCTACACCTTCTACCCAACTTTATCTCTACTAGAGGATAGTAATTACAAACCCTCTTTCATTCCTGCAACAATCATACCTTCCCACAACTCTCTCGGCTCATCACTTTCAAGTCCTGGTGCATACTTTGCACTCTCAAAATCTTTTGGCTTTGATACCACTTGATGACAGGTACTCTCCTTACTAGCTAAAACTCACCACAACAACAAAGGTTTTTCAACAAAAATGCAAGAATACAAAGCTTTCTATTATTACTAAAATGACATTACACATTACATGTTATCATATGGGCTTCCTAAATACATTATTTACAAATTTGCAAATTTGAGCCAACTCTACTCTAGATCTCATGACCTTACAGTCAAGTCCTTAAAACTAGACCTAGCTTCTCTCCTCGCCGCTACATCCTCCTTTCTGATGGGTTTATTTCCTTTTTCTCCAGCAAGAAATTTTCTTTCACTATAATCAAATCAGTCGCCTAGGGTTTCTTGTAATTTGATCTTTATTTAATGTGTTTTGTCTTCTTGACTTAGTACCACCTTCGTCGCCCAACCAACAATCAGGAATGGTTTCCTTGTCTGCACTATTGTCGCCAACACATCATCAATCACCATCTTCACACCTCACCATCAAAAACATACTACATTAACGAGCTGAGACAGATTTGAGTCTCACTGATATTCACCTTTTTGTCGATTGCTATCCTCATCATCATTCATAATTCGCAAGAACAATGTGAATTTCCTATCATCTAATCACCATCAACCATTCGTTCATCCACATCATCAACTCACATTTTGATCAACCTTTCTGCCATCACAGTGTCAAGGGGAAACTAAAATAACTCTCCCTAAAATGACTAGGTCTCACCGAACGAGCTTTATCGAAATATTGTCATCGCTTTATGGACTTGTCGAAGGGAATCTTCATAACGTCCCACTAAAATATGTTAGTCTCCCCAGTATATACCTTATCACTTCATCAGAGGGACTTTGAATGTCATCCTATTGATACTTGAATCTCCCTCTAATGCAGCTAGTCGATATGCCTACAGTTTGTCAGAACATTGAAGGGACATTGAATGTCATCCCGTTGATAAGAGAACCTCTACTGATGTGAATCCTCTGCATCCTTTTACTACTGTTGATTTTTCCATCAGTATGTTGATGGGACTTGAAACAAGGTCTCTTCGAGATCACCATGTCACACTGATGATCATCTTCGCTGAACGTTGGATGATGTTATTCATTCTTCCATCATGTTGTGTAATCCTAATGCCAAAACTCTAGTAGACCATCATAGTTAGCTGATTCAACCCTTATTTGAAAAGAAATAACATAGATGATGCAATATTATTTATATGCCCTAGATGCTCCTGTATCAACACTTGACAATGCATGTATCGAGCTTATACTAAAGATTTGGCTTGATACATCTCACCAAGATTCTTCCATAGTTTTTGTGCAGAGGTCTCTTCATGGACATTGATTAAAATAGAGTATGCCATAGCTTTTATAGTGGATAAGGAAACTGAATAGACTTAGCTTTTGCAATGGATAAGGAAAGTGAATCTTGATTTTTACTCAACCATGACACCAATCTACAACCAAGAAAGAATGCACCACCACTTGTACTTTTTTTTATCATCAACACAACCTGTCCAATTTACATCTGTATAAGCACTTAGTGTAAAATCAGTATCTGTAGGATACCACAAGCCATAATTTGGAGTGCCATTCAAATATCTGAATATCCTTTTAATAGCAGCAAAATGTGTTTCTTTAGGGTCTTCTTGAAATCTAGCCACAAGAAAAAATGCATGCATAATATCCGATCTAGTAACAATTAAATACAACAGTCCTCTAATCATAGATTTGTACTTTCTCTAATCAACCTTAGGTGAATCATCATCTTTACTCAATTTGCAGCTAGTCACCATAGTATGCATATCAGTTTGGAACCATCCATTTCAAACTTCTTCAACATCTCTTTTAAATATCTTGACTATGAAATAAAAATCCTTTTTTTTGTTTGATTGATTTGTAGCCCAAGAAAGAAATTCATCTCACCAAACATAGACATCTCCAACTCTTTTTGTATTTCTTCAACAAACATTTTGCACATTGTTTCATTTCGTCCAAAGATAATATCATTAACATATACAACCACTATCAAGATCTTGTCATTTTCAAGTTTGAAATACAAATTACTATCTGTCGTACCTTTATTGAAACCATGCTAAATCAAATATTTGTCCAACCTTCAATACCAAGCTCTAGGAGCTTTCTTTAATCTATATAAGGCCTTCTTCAATCGACAGACCATATCTATTTGATCTGACAGCTGAAATCCTTTTGGTTGTTCCATGTACTATTCTTCCAGTTGACCATTCAAAAATTTAGACTTTACATCAATCTAATAAAATTTAAAATATTTATATGCAACAAATGCTAAAAACATTCTAATAGCTTCCATCTATTGGCAAAAGACACTGCAAATGTTTTTAGGTGTTGTCATTGATGGAAACCCTTGTCAGCTAGTGGGTTCGTATGCCATCATTTACTCATAATGAAAAATAGATTGAAGATTATTAGTTATCTATTTGCGTGGAACAGAGTATCCGAAAGTTCTATGTTCTTCAATTCATATACAAATTTTTTGTTAATGTTTTATGTTGTGGATCTCAGAGAGTATTGTTCAATAGATAATATGTGCTATCTATAAATCTTGGTGCCTCGTATCAATTTTGGTGGAAGTTAGAAGGTCCGGTCAACTAATTTTTTGTTCATTAGTGTTTGGAGGCTGACTTGGTGAATATGGTGCATCACGGATATTTGAGGAGTTATTTTTAAGTATTTTTTTGTTCGAACATTTTGTTTTGGTTCCCCACTATGTCATGGCCAACTCTTGTGGATACACATTGAATATTATGGATGATTTGAGCTGACTGTTTGTGAATATTTTCTTATTTTGTTGAAGCCGACTTGTAGCAATTGAATTCTTGGTGGAAGATATATATAAGTGATCAATTATATCATTTTGATGTGTGTTCAATGTGATTTGATGTATGTTGCAAATGTCAGAGAGGTCAGTAGAGCGATTATGCACAATTTCACTAGTGCATTAAGGATTTTTGTGAAGCAAATTAAGGCAAAGCATAGCGAATTGCAAAATTAGTCAAAAGGTCTTGAATTCAATTGTTGAGCCTAACCGGAATTGTAATCAGAAATTTGTAGATGCTACTCTATCATTTCAAATCCTTGGAAGTATTCCAAACTTTTGTAAGGCAGTGAGCCTTTCTATTTTTGAGCAGTGAGCTCTAGGCAGTGCACCTGAATGCAAGTGCATTACCATTTGTAATCTTTTCTTTTGAGTATACTCATAACAATATTGTGGATTAACCTCCACTATGGTTTTTCCCCTAACAGGGTTTCCACGTAAAAATCCTTGTGTTATGGTGTTGTGGTTATTTGTCTTATGTGCATACATCCTTATTTTGGTTGAATGTTATCAGCACTTTAAGAATCAGATTAATAAAGTTAAAATTTTCACAACACTGATTCACCCCCCCTCTTAGTGTTGCTTGATTCCAACAATTGGTATCAGAGCTCAGTTCCTCGGAAGAAGTTTAAAAGCTTGGGGAAGATCTTGGAAAGTGTTTCAATGGATTCAAGTAGTCTTCAACAACAACTTATGGTGGCCCCAGATGATCTTGATCTGGCAAAAGCTGAAGTCTGGGAATTACAATCAAATCTCATGAATGTTGAGAGATTCATTGAGTCATTAAAAAATAAAATAAACAAGTCCAAGGAGAAGAGAAGAGAACTCTGTGATCAGATCAAGCACGAAGACAATAAACACATTGTAGATGAGCAACTGAGTCATACCCTTCAAGAAAAGATAGAAGAATGTGAAAAGCTTGCTAGGGATAATGCAATTCAAAAGCATGAGATGGAATCTATCATGATGAGGATGACTAAGGAAATTGAAGACAAGAAGAAGAATGAAGAAAAACTTTCCCAATCCTTGAAAGAGAAATCTAAAAATGCAGTCGAATTAATGATGGATTCATTCAAATGGACCTAGAGTTAGAACAAACCAAACACAATGAGGAAGAACTTGAAAAGCACATTGTTGATCTCAGAGATGAACTTACTACAACAAATGAATTCAAGGAGAAGTTCAAGATTAGCTCAGCCAAGATTGGAAAACTAATTAAAAGTTAGAGGACTAATGGTGACAAGCGAGGTCTTGGATATGAAGAAGGAGAAGGTTCAAGATTTGGAAAAGGAAAAAGGAAATTTAGACAAGGAAATTAGATGAACAACACTGAAAAGTATCCGGTAAGACAACCTAATGTTCAAAAATTCAATAGCATCTATTATATTTGCAATAAATTTGGTTATATGGCAGCTCAATACAAAAGTAGAATGAATTCAGATGGTCCATAATTCTCCAGTCAATGCTTTAACTATAACGAGTATGGTCATAAGTCAAATGAATGCAAAAATATGATGAACAACTTTTATAGGAATGTTAGATGTTATACATGAAATAGATTTGGTCATATTGCTAACTAGTGCAAATCAAGAGGAAATCAGTGGAACAACTGGTTTGGACAAAGAGATGTGGTGTGCTACAATTTCAATAAAACTAGTTATATTGCTAGATTTTGCATAAGAGGTCCAGTAAATTAGAGAAGAAACATGCAAAATGATGAAAAAGGAAAAGGGAGAGTCACTATAGATCATATCAGAAAGCAGATGAAGAAAACATGGGTGAAAAAGAGTCCCTCTGTTATAGGAAATGACCCAGCACCAGAACCAGCTTCATGTAATTCTTCCAAGAATTAGGTTAAGGCCTCTCGCCTAGGGGGAATTGTCAAGAAAATCCTTCAAACTCCCTACAAGTGATTGACACTAGAATGTGGATGAGTTCAGTATTTGCTTTGATGATCTACTGATGCTATTGAACAATTGGAAAAAGTATTTATGTAGAATTGAAGGTCCGCAAAGGTGTTATCTCTTACAGTGCATGGAAACAGGGTATCCAGTTGAGATAAAGAAAAAACATCTATTGCGACAAAAGGTTAGGTGTGCGAATGATAAAAGTTATTTCTATCCTTCATTCGTCACTTAGAATTTTGAGAAGAAGTCTAAAGAGCTCAGAAGCGAACTTTGGTGAAATTTGGTGAGAATTCAAGCATGAAGGCGATTCTAAGTTCAAACCCTAATCCTGCTAAAAGGTATTTTTCAGCAAACCTTGCAAACCTATGAATTTGTGAAATGGCTACTCCATTGGTAGTTGAAGTCAAGGATAGACCCCATCCAAAGTTTAAATGGTATCCTTTCAAGTCTGTTGAGACTGAGCCCTAGAAGCATTTTTCATTTGTTGTGTACGGTGTTTTGCACATTAAAGATATTAGGGCATACATTCATGCCAATATTGAAGAATTAGGAAGCTTGTTGTTGCTAAATCTATATTTCAATCACATTGTTGGGGAAGGTTTCTTTGTTAAGCCTGAATTCAAAACCCTAGAAGAGAAGAAATTCAGGCAAATTGTGAAATTCCCTGTGTTTGATGAAAGTGAATGGGTTTGGTACATCTTAAGTCGAGTTCATGCATAATTCATGTGGTTAAATCAACCTTCCAAGATTACGAAAGAGGCTATAAGTGCTATTACAGGTCTTAACTCCTCTAGTGGTTTGCCAATTTTGAAGTCTGTGAAGAATCAAACTGTCACTAATGCAATTGGTTTGGTATATGATAAAAGAACAATGACAATTCATGATATTGTTGATGTGGGTGTGAAATTTTCTTCAATGGTTATTAGATATAAGATGTATCACTCTAGCAGAGAAAATTCTGTATCTAGTACAACCATATATGCAGCGTATCAAATTGTAAAGGAGAATGCAGAATATGATTTGTGTGAATTGCTTTGAAGTTAGTTGATGGAGAATCTTGGTAAGATAAAGAAAGACAAGAAAAATTCCTTCAAATACGGTAATTTGTTGATGTGTCTATTCTTTTATTTCATGGATGAAGTTCTGGGTGTTGGGAAAGTGCATTGGAAAAGCAATAAGCCTATTGCTGTCGAGATTAGAGACATGTTATTTAGCCTTGGTGATCTTCAAACTAGGAAAAATACAATTTGGGGATATTTCAAGAACTTTCAAAATGTAATGCAAGCTAGGGAAAGAATTCTCACTTCTATTGTGGAGAAGTATAAGGATACAATATGTTTTATGGTGGATATTGATTAGTGCTTGATGGAAGCAAAAAAACCTAGAACCGTTTGGATTATGCCTATGGGATATGAAGTTGAGGAGAGAATCTTAAAGTTATATGCACAACATCTATTGAGTAAGCCTTTGGATTCATCAAAAGAAAGGTTTGGAACATATGTAGAGAAAATCATGCAAGTCCATGAGCAATTGAAGAGACCAATGATTGTCTGGAAAGTAAGAAAAGAAGTGGAGGTATTTGCAGAGAGGATGGGCGTACCTATAGAAGCAATAAGAGAAGCAAGAAGAAAAAGAGAACAAGCTGAAAGTGAAAAAGGTAAAGAGCCTGCTAAAACTGAATTTGCTAGTCCGATAGTATCTTCTACTTGAACTAGATCAACAAGGAGCTCAATACCCCTATCCGGTCATGCAAAGAAGTTTTCCCCTACAAAAGCACAAGTTAAGGCTGTTGGTAAAAGGAAGAAGGACAAGAGAACAAGAGTGTATGGAGTTGTTTTAGAAGATGAAGAGATAGAATCCGATGAAGAAGTCAGGGAAATAAAAGCTGCAACAACAATCAAGCCCTCCGGTGATGAGGAGAAAGCTAAGAAGAAGATGAAGCCTGATAAATCTGATATGTCAGTAGAGGAAGTTGAAAGAGGTATAATTAAGGATGGAAATCTTAACACTCTGTGTAAAGTGTATGGTTCTTTTGACACTGTTGGTCAAAGATTCCTTGAGAAGGCTACCATAAAATATTTGAACAATTTCAATATGACACATGCTGAGATAATGGCACAATTGCCTAAGGAATTGTATGACATTTTGGAGATGAGAAGAGTTAGTGCCAGAACTGAAGAAGAGCAGTTGAGAGAATGAGTTCTTGCAAATCTATGTCCGATAATGTCTATAGAGGAGATGAAGGAAATTCTAAAAGAAACAAAAAGAGATTTCAAGAGCAAGACAAGAATAAACAAGCTTATGTTGGGTAAAACTGAAGAAGTTGAAAAAGAAACTGAAGGTATTTTGAAGAAAGTTCTATTAAAGAATAGAATTGATGTTGTTTCTGAAGAACATGTGGAAGACATTACATGTGGTCCGGTTAATGAAGAAATTACAGTTGAGGACACTTAGATTCCTCCTGAGGTACATGATTCAGAAGAACCTATGGAGATCGAAGCCCCCAAAATTATATCGGTTGAAGAAAAGGAGATACTAGTTGAAGAAGTTGAAGTTGCAAATGACAAGCAAAAGTCTGTGGTTGAGGGAATAGTGCTCGAGGAAGAGAAGACCATGCCTCCACATGTTAAATATCCATCTAGTTCCTCCTCTGGTGAGCTAAAGAAACTTATAAACTTGGTAAGTACTCATTTTGAGTCACTTGAGAAGTCAGCTCTAGTCAAAGTGCAGAAATTTGATGCTAGGAAGTTCAGTAGGTTGAAAGGATTCATAGCTAATGATAAATCTCTATTAGCTACCTGCATAAAAAATGTTCAAAGTGCATTATCATAAGGTGGAATAATTCATAAGTTGTGTTTGTCTTTTTCCAAACTTACCAAGGAAAATGAGAAGGTTAAGGATTATGAAAAGGAGTTAGTAGCTATTTCTGATGCTTTTGATCCATTAATTGTTTCTATTGGAAAGCATGAAGGTCAAGTTATATCCTTACTTGAAAAAATAAAGAGTCTAAAGTGTGATAATGGCAGAGTTGTGGAAAGAGCTGGTGAACTTAGAGGACTAATTGGTCCAAAGATGGAGACCATGTTGAATGCTTTGAAACAAGCACAAGATGCTATGGCGGTTATTGAACCAGTGAGTCTTAAATTTGCAGAAGTGCAATCTTATTTACTCTATGGCCACATAACTATTCTGGAAGGTCTCAAGAAGTGTTAGGACACAAGCTTGAACATGTTAAAAATGAATTTTACATAGAACTTCAAGTTTGTGTAAGTTGCTTGAAACAAAGTTTGTACATATGCAGTTTTGAAGTTTTTGTTTGTTTATAGGAGTTTTGTATGCGGATTCCCCATCTTTTCCATTGATGTCAAAGGGGGAGAATAGATCAATGTAAAATCTATATTCATCTAAGGGTGAGTTTTAGTTTTGAGCTGTGGATAAAGATCTTTATCTTTTTGGAGTTTTTGGTTGGCAGTGTATTTTTGTTGGTTTTGATCCAAGACTTAGTCATTTTTAACCAAGTGTTGACATCAATGCCAAAGGGGGAGATTGCTGGCAAGAGACACTACAAATATTTTCAGGTGTTGTCATTGATGGAAACCCTTATTAGCTAGTGGATCTGCACGTCATCATTTACTCATACCGACAGACATATTGAAGATCAGTAGTTATATGTTTGGGTGGAACAAAGCATCCAAAAGTTTTGCGTTCTTCAATTCATATGCAGATTTTTTGTTGATATTTTATGCGGTGGATCTCAGGGAGTATTGTTCGATGGATAATATGTGCGATCTATAAATCTTGGTGTCTCGTATCAATTTTAGTGGAAGTTAGAAGGTTCGGTGAGCTAACTTTTTGTTCATCAGTGTTTGGAGGCCGACTTGGTGAATATGGTGCATCACAGATATTTGAGGAGTTATTGTTTAAGTATTTTTTTGTTCAAACATTTTATTTTGGGTCCCCACTATGTCGTGGATGACTCTTGTGGATACGCATTGAATATTATGGATGATTTGAGCTAACTGTTTGTCAGTATTTTTTTATTTTGTTGAAGCCGACTTGTAGCAATTGAATTCTTGGTGGTGGATATATATAAGTGATCGATTATATCATTTTGGTGTGTATTTGATGTGAATTGATATATGTTTCTTATGTTAGAAGGTTAGTAGAGCGATTATGCATAGTTTCACTTGTGCATTAAGGATTTTTGTGAAGCAAATTAAGGTAGAGCAGAGCGAAGTGCAAAATTAGTAAGAAGGTCTTGAATTCGATTGTTGAGCCTAATTTAAACTGTAATCAGGCATTTGTAGATGCTACTCTATCAGTTAAAATCCTTGGAAGTATTCCAAACTTTTGTAAGGAAGTGAGCCTTTCTATTTTTGAGCAATCAACTCTAGGCAGAGTGCCTGAATGCAAGTGCATTCCCATTTGTAATCTTTTCTTTTGAGTATACTCAAAACAATATTATGGATTAACCTCCACCGTGGTTTTTCCCCTAACAAGGTTTCCATGTAAAAATCCTTGTGTTATGGTGTTGTGGTTATTTGTCTTATGTGCATGCATCCTTATTTTGGTTGAATGTTATCAGTGCTTTAAGAATTAGATTAATAAAGTTAAAATTTGCACAAACATTGATTCACCCCCCCTCTTAGTGTTGCTTGATTCCAACACCATCCTCATTACCGGAGCAAAGGCCTCCCAAAAATATATACCTTTGAATTGTGAGTAGCCCTTACATGCAAGTCTTGCTTTATTTCTGAACAAGTCTCCATTCTCATTCAACTTATTTTTGAACACAGATTTTGATCAAATTATGCTTTTATCTATTAGTCTAGGAACCAATTCCTAAGTTTGATTCTTCTCAATTTTCATAAGTTCTTCTTCCATAGCTTTCATCCAATGCTCATATTTGGATGCTTCACTTACTATTTTTTTTCAACTTTAGAAAGTAAACACAGATTTATTTCACCAGCAACAACTCTGCTTCTTGTCAATACTCCTTTCCTTTTTTCTCCAATGATTTGATTTTATGAATGACTCTTTTGTACATATTTAGGTGTCTTTTGGGACACCACCAGAGCTTCTTCTTCTTTATTATGTTTTTCCTATTCTTCCACAACTCCAATTTCTATGCAATCAGGTTCATCTGATGCATATCCATCAACTTCAATTGAATTCTTCAATGTTTCATCCACCTTAACATTTGTGCTTTCTACAATCTTTATTAGTCTTTTATTGAAACATATGTAAGCTTTTCTTCTAGTATTGTATCCAAGGAAGATACCTTCATCCCATCTAGCATCAAAAATTACAAAAAAATTGTCATCCCTTCTGATATAACATTTGCTTCTAATACCTTGAAATACTTGATAGTAGGAATTCTTCCACACCATAGCTCATAGGGGTTCTTAGCACTATTATCTTTTGCTTGAACTTGATTGAACACATAAACAACAGTAAGAATATCTTCTCTTCAATAAACTTCCGGTATACTTGCTTTTGTAATCATTGATCTAGCAACTTCTTGAATCATTTTGTTCTTTCTTTCAACAACTCCATTCTACTGAGGAATTCTAGGGGAAGACAATTGCCTCTTTATTCCATGAACTTCATAAGACATGTTAAACTCATTAGAGGTGAATTCACCACCTTTTTCAGACCTCAAACATTTTATTCTCATATTTTCTTCATTTTGAATCTCAACCATAGCATTAAATGCATTGAATCTATCTAATGCGTCAGATTTCTCTACGAGAAAAGTAACCCATGTGTATCTAGACTAATCATCAATCAAAAGCATAAAATACCTATCACCTTATAGACTTCTCACTCTTGTAGGACTGCAAAGATCTATATGAATCAAATCCAATAGTCCAGTAGAAATTTTTTCCTTTGACCTAAAGTAGTTTCTCGCTTGTTTTCCAAACTGACAATCTTTGCAAACAAGATTAGCAGGCTTTGTAATCCTTAGTAAATCTCTTAAAAATTACATTGCAATGATCCTTGCCAAGTTGTCAAAATTAATATGACACATCCTCTAATTCCATAACCAACTATCATTAATCTAAGACATAAAACAATTTCCATTAGCACCCTTAAGTTGATAAATATTTCCTTCAGACTTCTTTCCAATAGCAATCACTATTCCAAATCCTTTCCTGATTTCACATCTCTCATCCTCAAATACAATATTATATCCTTTACTACACATCTATCCAACACTCAAGAGATTATTCCTTAAATGCTTAACATAGTAGACATCATCAATATTATGCTTTCCATGAAAATTGACTGAAACTATCCCACAAATCTTAGCACTTGTATCATCTCCAAACTTAACTAAGCCTCCATCATATTTTTCAAGATTAAAAAACTTACTCTTATCACTGGTCATATGATGTGAACCACTATCAACAACCTAGTAGTTCTTTTCCTATTTAGCATGAAGAGCATAAATTATAGTATCTTCAACTTTCTCCAGAGCACGTTTGTTTACATGTCTTTTAGTATTAGCAGAAGTAGATTCATATTTTATAGCTAAGAACAAGCATTCATTGTCATCAAAATCTCCATGATCAATTTCCTCATTAGAAATTCTAGCATCTTCATTCACATAATATGCTCTCTTAATCGTCTTCCCTTTGTTTTCTTTGCTTAATATGTTTATTTTTCTTAGCTTTTTCCAGACATCTTGAAGCATAATAACCTATTCCTCCATAACTAAAGCATTTAAAGGGTAACTTACCTTCATACTTACTAGATCCATTTTTCATCCTTCTTACAAAGTTAGCTTCCACTTCATCAAGGTTCTCTTCTTCCAGATCTTTAGCTTTATCTTGGATCCATTTCTCAAGCTAAGCTTTCTCATTTCAAATGATGTTAGAGTATCCAATAATTGATCTTTAGTATAAGTCTTGTAATCTATAAATTCCTCAATATAAAATACCTTTCCACTATATGCATTAAGGAGAGTTTTGAGAATCTTCTTTGCAATCCTGGATTCTTCCACTGTAGCACCAAGTCCTCACATTCCACCTACCAGTTCATCCACTCTCTATACATAGGATTTAATGTTCTCTTCTTTAGAAATATGCAAGATATCGAACTATGCCTCCAAATTATGCAGCTTTGCTTCTTTGACCATTTGATCTCCTTCATGAATCTTTTCCAATGCCTCCCACACCTCTTTAGTAGTGTTCAAATTTTGAACTTTAATCAATTTGAAATGTGAAAGACTATTCTTAAGAATGAACTTTGCCTTATTGTTTGCTTCATGCACCTTGATTTCATTAGCTATACTTAGACCATTAGCAGGAGGAGTGCAGACAATCATATAAGCTTTCTCAGTATCATATCCAAAGTATTCCAGATATCCTTCCATCTTTATTTTCTAGAGGGCATAATTGGTCCCATCGAAACTAGGAAACTCAATAGTGATCTTGTTCACTAGCCCAGACCTTCCTTAAGTGGTTAAGCTCTTATCGAATGAACCAAGCTCTGATACTAATTCTTGAACAAGATAACTGAGAGGGTCGGTGAATCAGTTGTAGAAAATTTAACCTTTAAAACTTTCACCAGAGATCAGATCTATTACCATTCACAAATCCTTTATTATGCTAATATGACTATTCATTAAGTGAAAGCAGAAACTGAAAAAAGAAACAACCATACACATAGAAACACCAGATTTAATTGGAAAACCCAATAAGGGAAAAACCATGGTGAGGATTAGCTCACAATGTAGAGAATATAAAAAATTTATACAAAGGCTCACTGCTAGAAAAGCTCACTGCCAAATCAGAACTCACTGTCCAGTAAGGATTAGCCACCCGAAAGACTCACTATCACAAAATTACATAAGTAGGCAAAAGAGATTTGTTACAGAGAGAAATAATCTCAATGCAATGGATATTTCCGCCACAATTCTCTCACACACTTGCATACATGCTTGAATGATGGAATACACCTTCATCTCATTGCCTTCAGACACTGGAATTGGATTTCACATTGATTTGCTTAAAATCGCATCACACACACACTATTTCACATCTATCTTGCTCTTCCATTCATTTTTTTTTTATCATCTCAACTTATATTTATACCATCTTCAACTTTGAAACTCATCCAGAGTTGGCCACACACTATTTGTAATTTCAAATTCAAATTAGGTCACTAACAAAACAATTTATGGTGGAATTAGAATGAGGACGACCCAAACACACACTAAATGAGGACCAAAATAAGTCCCAAAATACCTCAACATGCATCCATGTAGTGTTTAACACAAGGGTGGCCAAAACCGGTGTAAAACACATAAATCAATTAAGCACACACTATCTTAACATGATCCAATCTCTCTGGTTAAAATATTTTTCTTTAACATGACCTCATCAACTTATCCTAAGAACTGCAAGTCATAAAACTTGAACAAGAAGAAATATGAAGCAACTACATTTCTCCCGTATCTCAGCTAGATACATAGAAAATCATGGTTCACAACTGGTGAACATAACTTGCACTGTACAACAATCCAGAGACCCAAAATCTGGATATAGCTACTTCCAACAACCATGAACAATACCTCAAATCCTCACTAGCATAGCAACACATTCTAGAGAAAACCTCGATGCAAACACTGAATACTTGCAAATTTTCTTTATTACAATTTTCTCAATATCCTCAACATATATAGCCAATAACCAACATACATGACATTAATGACAACAACAACCAGTTGACTGGTTAACCAATTGACATCAATGACAACACCTTCATACTTGAAACAACCTTTTCCAGTTTCATTGTATTACCATAGTACCATCTCTCCATCCAATCAGTAACTAGATCAAATTGGAGTTGTTTTCTCTTCTGTTGTGCCAACAATTCATTCATCCAAATCTATTGACAAAAAGATGCTTCATCTCTTCACGTGAACCTCAAAATCATGACAAATGAAATTATTTAAATTATGCATTTTGATTCATCATAGAGATGTGAATCAAGTCAATCAAATTCCACCTACCATGTGTCACCATGCCACAACCAAGCACGAGCCAATCAAGTCAAAATAAACATTCGGTGGAATCACAAGATTCAAACTTGTCAATGGTCAGGGATCGCCCTTCCCTCATACTTCATACCTTAAACACAATAAAGAACTCAAGGAACAAGCCCAAAAAATTCCTTCACTAACTCCTTCCCTTTCGGGTGTTGGGGTTGAATTTTCCTCCATACCCTTTACCACTAAAAACTAAGTTAAATCCTAAGCTGTAATAGTGCAGCCCAATGTCTTACCACTTTTGGCCAAGAGTAAGACAAAAGCCTAAAGTATGAAGTCTGATAACACTGTGCAAAAAAATGACTAAGTCTATCTTCTTTGGAAAGTGATAAGAGATAAGTTCAAGGCTGGAAGTCTAAAATTCTAGAAGGTAGCAAATCAAATCAACTAGCCCTTATCTAAATGAAACATCACTTTTGTTTTTGTTTGATGCAAGATTTCTCTTACACCCTAAATTCTCTTGCATTAGACACCCAGGGTAATTTGAAAAGTGATCTTGTCACTTCTCAAGGGTTGGAGGAAAACCAAAGTGGTTTACCTTAGCCTCAGACAACCATGAAGAGCCTTCAATAGGTCTTCCCTTCCATTTCACTAAGTATTCTAAATAATATATGTTTCTTGTTCTCCTACCCACATGACTATCCAAAATATCTTCAATCTCTTCCTTCTCTAAAGTAGGTGTAGGGATATTCCATTGTGCTTTTTCCAATTCTTCTTCAATTCCTCCTTGATGATACTCTATCAAGTTTGAAATGTTAAACATAGGTGAAATATAAATTTCTTCAAGAAACTCTACCTGATAAGCATTCCCTGAATCATGCTTCTTCAATATTTTAAATGGCCCAAAATTATTCATTTTCAATTTATTGTAAGTAGCAATTGGAAATCTCTCTTTCCACAAGTGAACCATGAATTCATCTCCAACCTAAAACTCCTTAAGTCTCCTTTTCTAATTTGACCTAGCCTTATACTGACTATTCATTTTATTAATGTGCATTCTCACCTCATGTAATTATTTATATGCTCAACAAAATCTACAGCTTCAACACTTGTCTTTTCTCCTTTATCCATATTCCTCAACTCAGAAGCATTCCTTGGACAACTCCCATATACAATCTAGAATGGTGATTTACTAGTACTCTTGTTGAAAAAATTATTGTGAGAAAACTTTTCCTATGGTAAAATAAAATCCTATCCTTAGGGTTTATCTCCTACCAAACATCGTAGTAGGTTTCCCAAACTCAAATTCACCACTTTTACCTACCCATCGGTTTGTGGATGGTGTGTAGAACTAAACTTCAAATCAGCCTTCAACTTCTTGCACAATGTGCTCTAGAAATAACCAACAAACTTGGTATCTTGATTTGAAACTATGCTCTTGGCTAATCCATGCAACATAACCACCTCTTTGAAAAACAATTCTGCAACATGAACAACATCATTGGTCTTTTTACAAGGAATAAAATGTGCCATCTTAGAAATCTATCCACCATGATAAATATGGAGTTATTTCCTCTTTCTGTCTTCAATAAACCAAGAAAAAAATACATAATAATGTCCTCCCATGGCCTCTTAGGTACAATTAATGGTTGATATAACCCAACATTTGTTGAAATGAACAAGACAACTATGAGGGGGGTGAATTAGTTGTAGCAAATTAAACCTTCAAATACATCAACAGTGATCAAATCCACAAGAATTCATTAAACCCTTATTTTATTAGAAATATTAAACATGAAATGCACATAATAGAGACTAAAATAACAACACCATACACAAGAGAACACCAAATTTATGCGGAAAACCCAATGAGGAAAAACCACGTTGAGAATTAGCTCACAATATAAGTAATTGCAAAAATAAGTAGAAGGGCTCACTGCTAGAATAAGACATACTATCCAAAAGGGCTCATAGACAGGGCTAAATGCCACATAAAGAAATAGAAGAAGATAGAAGAAGAATGTTACACAAAGAACACTTCTCAATACAACAAGGAAATCCACTACAATTCTTGAAAAATCTCATAGCCTTCCTGGAATGATTTTGGTTGCCTTTACCTCACTGCCTTCAAAAACCCTAACACTTAAATTCGCATCATACCCTACACTCAAATTGATCTTACATCTATCTTGCTTCACATTTAATTCATGATCCGGTGGACATTTTTCAGTGAAAATTGAAGTGTCTCATTTTTCTCCAGAATCTGCACCATCATAAAGAGCACAGTGTCCTGATTCCAACGCAACTCGAACGGAGCGAAAAGGAGTTCGTTTGCACGAGTTATAGCCAGTCAAACCTTCGGTCAAACTAGAATCAGGGGCGTCAAAAAGGCAGAAAAAATGGCATCATCAAGAATCTTCGAAGTCAGTGTCATCGCGAAGAGCTCATCGAGATGATTTTGGCAACGTTCGTTTCGTCGAAATCTGACATCGAATGCGAGAGTTATCAGAGGTCAAAGCTGTCAGTTGACTTTGAAGTTGGACTATACGGATGCTGATGTCAGCAGTCAATCCGTACTGTACGGAATACAAATTGATGAATTTGGACATAACACGTGGCGGTAGAGTCATCGTACAAACCCAATTGTACTGTGACACGTGTCCTTCCGTACACACAGTCAGCATCGACGTGGCAGTACAATTGGCAGTTGAGTCAGCGTACGGTCAGCCAGTCAGCGTCCCTGTCATCATTTGAGTCAGTGGCACAGTTGGCGGGCCACGTAGATATTGCGTCAGCGACACGTCTTCAAGTTCAGCGAATGTGAGGTGGCCACGTGGCACCCTCCTGGTGCAACACGTGGCCCTGTCTTCATCCCCGTCGTCGGTGTTCGTTGATTTTGTTAGCAAAAGTTTGTTAATTGCCCGCAAGGGGCTCGAACCCTCAACCTCTGCCCTCCTATCCACGCGGGCTACCAACGGACCACGCAGTGAATGCTAACAAATGTGTGGTAGCGGTTTATTTTGTTATAAGTTTGTTAAAACTTGGGTGGTAAAAGCCGACGGCCGGGAGTTGAACCCGGAACCGCCGGTGTGCTAAAATGAATAGCCACCACTAGGCCATCGAAGGTCTTCGAAATATATGGTGGCATCAGTTAGTTTTGGTATATAGTTTGAAACCGAATGCCCTTATTTTTAAATAATTCCCCAAAATTGTTTAACAACAATCCTTTTAAAGGATTAAATGTAACAAATGGAGATAGTTTGAGCCCGAATAAGGATAATAAGGGAGATTATCCTGATTTGTTTTATGTAATTAAGGGATATTTCGAAGATTTTTATGTATTTTGGAGAGATAAGGGGAATATTTTCAAATCTTTTGGTTAAGGTCAAATTGAGAAAATTTTATGTATAAAAGGAGGGTGTAAGGTGAGAGTTGAATCAAGTTTTTTTTCAGGTAATGAAGTCTTGATGTTGAGGTGACGAAAGAGAGGTCTTGTTGAAGAGTTTTCAAGTCATTCTTGTATGCCAGAGCACTGTTATGCTGCCGAAGTACTTGGAGAATGATTGTGGTGCTTTGTAATCGATTTTGGAGTTAATCGAATCGGTCTCTCTATTGGAGTGGACCCGGACACGTAGTCACTTTCGTGACGAACTCCGTTATCAACTGTTTGCACTTCTCTTCTTCTCTCTCTTTCTTTCTCTCATTTCCTTCCTTTCTGTTAAATCACCTTGTTATTACTTTCATTCTGTTATTTCCTTAAGTTAATTTTGATTTAATTGACTTGAAATAATCATTGTAAAAGCATTGTAAAAGTTAAGCATTTAAATACTACAATCTAGTCTAGATCCTATACAGATCAAGTTGGTATCAGAGCTCTTGGTGACTATTGTTGCAGTTATTTGTTTTTTGAATGCTAACGAGATCCAGGATTCAGAAGGGCGAAGGCAAGCTCGAAGACTTTGATCCTGAGATCGGGAAGCGTAGAATATTTCCAAAGATGTCAATTTCTGGAATGGAGGTTCCTGAAGAGATCAGTGAGCAGGAGTTTCGAAAAGCATTCCTCGAGATGAAGGCAAAGGTGGACATTCTTTTTCAGGAGAGACAAGAACGGAAGGAACGTGAAGAAGGTTCGTCGAAGCAAGAAGATTGCAAAGACATGAAAGGGAAACAACATGGAGATGGTGGCAAGCAACCAGATCATCCCTTTTCTTCTTCTCCTCCCTCTTCTCCTTCTCCTTCTTTTCCATCTTCTCCTCATTCTATTTCTTATAATCCTTTCAAGAGTGGGTATAAACCTAAAATTAAACTGGATGTAAAATTTGATTTACCAAAGTATTGTGGTGAACTTAATGCTGAAAAATTGGATGATTGGATTCAACAAATAGAGGTCTACTGTAGAGTCCAGAACCTAATAGATGATGTTGATAGGATCCAATTAGCTACTCTTCGTTTAGGAGGTACAGCCTTAACCTGGTGGGAGAGTAAGTCTAAGGCAGAAGTTTCACAACATGGTAGAGTCAGTTTAACTTGGGCAGAATTTGTTAATGCACTTAAGAAGCATTTTATCCCCTAGGACATATGCAGCAGTTAATGATGGACTGGCAAATGTTTAGGCAAGGGAAAGGTCAAACTGTCCAAGAGTACACCCATGAATTCAGGAAAAGGGCTATTGCTTTGAATGTTCCTTTGTATACCTAGGACACATTGTTGAAGTACATAGGAGGTCTGCATTCCTATCTTAGGCATTCCATTTTGGTTTTGAACCCTTGTAATCTGGATGAAGTGTCTGTTCAAGCTATACACTTAGAGTCAAGGGGTAAAGGATCTTTCATTGACAAGTTTGATAATGATGTAAATAAATCTTCTAAGAATGCAGAGACAGGGAAAGGAAAGAAGGCAGCTATAGTTAAGAAGGATGATAAACTTTCTTGCACTCATTGTGACAAGAATGGTCATGATGAAGATCACTGTTGGAAGTTGCATCCGGAATTGAAGCCTAAGTGGGCTCAAAGACGTAATCAGAAACAGAAAGGTAAGGAGAAAGCCATGAATGTTGTTATGGATCTTGGTTCAGATTCAGATGATGAGACTAAGATAACAGCGATGGGTCTAAAAGGTAAAACTCCTATTTCTGGTGTTTATGTTGGTAGTTGTGCTTCTACTTCTACAGTTAATGATTTCTCTGAAAATGCAAAAAGGAGTGAGCTTTTTCATTTAAGGGTTGTTGCTAAGAACAGTAAAATCAATGCACTCATAGATAGTGGTTCTCAAGTGAATTTAATTTCTGAAAGTGTTGTAAAGAACTTGGGATTAAAAACTACACAACATAAGAAACCTTATCCACTAGGCTGGATTTGTGAAAATGATAAGTTGCAAGTAACAAAACAATGCACCTTAAGGTTCACAATTACTAGTAAATTTGTGGATGAAGTTCAGTTTGATGTGGTTCCACTGGATATCTGTGGGATAGTGCTTGGTAGCCCTTATCTTTATGACGAAAAGCAATCTTTTACAGTGGCAAAAAATCATTATCACTTGTTTAAAAGATGGCATTGACATTGTACATTCTCACAAGATTAAGACTGATCATTCTTTTGCAAACACAGGGCAGTTAAAGAGGGTAATTAATGCAAGTAAAGAGTTAACTCTTATGTCTGTCAGTACAGGTGGTTCTACACTTGAACTTGGAGTAGCTAACCAGGGTCAGATATTATAGGATGCACCAATAGTACAACATGAGAAAATGATTATTGAAAGCATTGATGGATCCTTGGGTAATAATGTTCCTGTTGTGAAGGATCGAATTGTTGTTAACTTATTCTCTTTCATTTCTGCATTGATGTTCAACTTGATGCTAGTCAATTTTTGTTGGTTAGTGGCTATGACAATTGATGTAGATGCTTATGGAAGTGATAAAGTTATGTTTATGTTCAACAATATTGTTGCAGTCTTGATTATGCTTGTGAGTCAGGTATTCAGATGTACAGAGGATACAGGACAAGTGGGGACGCCAAGTCCTCACTTATTGTCAGAGTAAATGCCACTTTTGGAGGTCCAAAAGGTCTTCAGTGGGGAGGCCTGATCCAGTGGACATTTTTTAGTGAAAATTGAAGTGTCTCATTTTTCTCCAGAATCTGCACCATCATAAAGAGCACAGCGTCCTGATTCCAACGCAACTCGAACGGAGCGAAAAGGAGTCCGTTTGCACGAGTTATAGCCAGTCAAACCTTCGGTCAAACTGGAATCAGGGGCGTCAAAAAGGCAAAAAAATTGCATCGTCAAGAATATTCGAAGTCAACGTCATCGCGAAGAGCTCATTGAGACGATTCCGGCAACGTTCGTTTCGTCAAAATCCGACATCGGATGCGAGAGTTATCAGAGGTCAAAGCTGTCAGTTGACTTTGAAGTTGGACTGTACGGATGCTGACGTCAGCAGTCAGTCCGTACTGTACGGAATACAAATGGATGAATTTGGACGTAACACGTGGCGGCAGAGTCATCGTACGGACTCAATCGTACTGTGACATGTGTCCTTCCGTACACACAGTCAGCATCGACGTGGCAGTACAATTGGTAGTTGAGTCAGCGTACGGTCAGCCAGTCAGCGTCCATGTCATCATTTGAGTCAGCGGCACAGTTGGCGGGCCACGTAGATATTGCGTCAGTGACACGTCTTCAAGTTCAGCGAATGTGAGGTGGCCACGTGGCACCCTCCTGGTGCGACACATGGCCCTGTCTTCATCCCCGTCGTCGGCGTTTGTTGATTTTGTTAGCAAAAGTTTGTTAATTGCCCGCAAGGGGCTCGAACCCTCAACCTCCGCCTTCCTATCCGCGCGGGCTACCAATGGACCACGCAGTGAACGCTAACAAATGTGTGGTAGCCGTTTATTTTGTTATAAGTTTGTTAAAACTTGGGTGGTAAAAGCCGACGGCCGGGAGTTGAACCCGGAACCGCCAGTGTGCTAAAATGAATAGCCACCACTAGGCCATCGAAGGTCTTCGAAATATATGGTGGCATCGGTTAGTTTTGGTATATAGTTTGAAACCGAATGCCCTTATTTTTAAATAATTCCCCAAAATTGTTTAACAACAATCCTTTTAAAGGATTAAATGTAACAAATGGAGATAGTTTGAGCCCGAATAAGGATAATAAGGGAGATTATCCTGATTTGTTTTATGTAATTAAGGGATATTTCGAAGATTTTTATGTATTTTGGAGAGATAAGGGGAATATTTTCAAATCTTTTGGTTAAGGTCAAATTGAGAAAATTTTATGTATAAAAGGAGGGTGTAAGGTGAGAGTTGAATCAAGTTTTTTTCAGGTAATGAAGTCTTGATGCTGAGGTGACGAAAGAGAGGTCTTGTTGAAGAGTTTTCAAGTCATTCTTGTATGCCAGAGCGCTGTTATGCTGCCGAAGTACTTGGAGAATGATTGTGGTGCTTTGTAATCGATTTTGGAGTTAATCAGATCGATCTCTCTATTGGAGTGGACCCGGAGACGTAGTCACTTTCGTGACGAACTCCGTTATCAACTGTTTGCACTTCTCTTCTTCTCTCTCTTTCTTTCTCTCATTTCCTTCCTTTCTGTTAAATCACCTTGTTATTACTTTCATTCTATTATTTCCTTAAGTTAATTTTGATTTAATTGACTTGAAATAATCATTGTAAAAGCATTGTAAAAGTTAAGCATTTAAATACTGCAATCTAGTCTAGATCCTATACAGATCAATTCATGCCTTAACTCACAACAACACCACATTTATTTATATCAAATTCAACCTCAAAAACCTTCTTCAATGTTGGTAACTAGCATTTATACATACAAATTCAAAATAGGTTGGCACCTAAACATTTCATGGTGAATAGGAATGAAAGAAACTTGTATAAATCCTTAATTAGGACCTAAATAGATACAAATTCAACAACACCACATTTATTTATATCAACTTCAACCTCAAAAACCTTCTTCAATGTTGGTAACTATCCTTTATACATACAAATTCAAAATAGGTTGGCACCTAAACATTTCGTGGTGGATAGGAATGAAAGAAACTTGTATAAGTCCTTAATTAGGACCTAAATAGATCCCAACACACTTCAACATGCTTCTACAAGCCTCACATGTAGTGTTAAACACAAGGTTGGCTAACACCAGTGCAAAACACAAAAATAATTAAGAACATACTTCGTTAAATCATTTTGAAAGACAAGTTTTCGACAACATAATTCACTTGAACATGATCTAGAATAATTCATGAACTACTTAAGATTCATCAAACACTTCAACATAGAACAATTGGTAACCCTTATTTGCATACTGATAAATGAAAGACACTTTGTACTCCACCAAATCAAGTAAAACCTTGAATACAAAAAGATACAAGCATTATAAGCAATTTCCCAAATCCACACAACCTAAAGCCAAACAACAAAGAAACCTAGACCAAATACATTTCTCCCAGGCCATAGAAAAAATCACTAAACTAAAAGGAAATTAGAGTGTGAAATACACCTTCTTAATGCTAATCTTCAAGAGAGAGAAGCAAATAAACTGTTTAAAAATTTCCAACTATAGTTCATTTAAGATGCACATATTAAAAATACAAATAGACAATAAAGCATCAACAAAAGGATTTACATGGGAAAACCCTTTCAGGATAAAAATGCACACACCAAAGCAAAGATCTCTTGTATCACAGTAAAACAAATGTTACATACAAGTTTAGAGCTATGCTCTTTCAAGTGCTTTTCTAGAATGAAATCGGCAACACTTCATTACATTCACTCTGATCTACTCTATTCCAATATGCGAAGGCATTACATACATACTTCTCAAGCGCTACAAGAAATCTATCATAACAAACACTTCAACTTCTACAACCATCGAATAGACATAACCATAGTCCTACATAGTCATTCTTAAACTGTCATGGGGTGTCACTAATCTCCATCACTCTGCTAGTTACCATCGTATTGCATGATATAACTCCACCACAACCCATCCAAATGACCATTGCAATGTCATGGGTTACTGCTATACAACAACCCCCCTCATCAGACTATCACAGAGTTGTGGGTTACCCACTATACCACATCTCCCTTCATCTAATTTTCATCGGATTACTAGTTTTATACTACCATACTGTGGACCCCCTCATCAAATTTTCATGGGGTTGTGGGTTATCACTATACCGCAACCCCCCTCATCGGACTGTCTATTGAGTATGAGGGATTGGGGATCCTGCATACTCCATATTGCTTAGATCTCAAGCAAGTAGATTGACAACCATACCTTCAAATAGCGAAGAACGAAGTCCCTTCATGGGTCGAGATTTGAGGTTTCTCAATAATCAATACTATAGACTTCACAAGTAAAGCATATGATGAAACTCCAAAGTCCGATTGTCAAAACCCTTCAAATACTCTATCTTTTACCATGGCATTTGGTAAGTGATAAGCATCAAGCCCAAAATTTGAAACCTATGGGTAACAATTAGGTGAACCTTTACTGTCAACCCACTAGCTCTAGTCTAGACTTTCGCAGTATTATAGTGTAAAAGACTTTGACTTGGCTAAGTTTTTTCTTATTTTTAGAGAGCCTTAACTAGTAAGTTTGAGACACCTTTTTCTCAACATTCTCCTACTTGACAAAGAATTTACTGGCTCCCAATCAATGCTCAAAGTCACTATATCACCCTAGGCCTCAAGGCTCATCAAATTTGCACACCATTTGAACTTCTCTGTGCTCACTAGATTTCTTAGTGCATCAACAAAATTCACCAAAGTTTCAACCTTTTCCAAGTTAACCTTTCCATCTTCCACTATATCACAAAGAAAATGGTATTGCACATCAATGTGTTTTGTTTTGGCATGGAAAGTTGGATTTTTTGCCAAAATGGCACTCTGGCTGTCACAGTAGATACTAATCTACTCTGCATAAAAACCAACATCTGAACATAGTCTTCTAAGCCAAATGGCTTCTTTACAAGCATGAGTTGATGCCATGTACTCTACTTTAGTAGTGGACAAAGCGACTATATCTTGTCACTTCCTCATCCAACTTATTACACCACCAAACAACATGAAAACATATCCACTGGTGGATTTTCTATTGTCAATATGACCCACCTAATCAAAATTCACATATCCATGAATGCTTACTGAATGCAAAGATCTAGTAGAATAACCATGATAACATAAGGCATACTCTAAAGTACCCTTCAAATATTTGAAAACTCTTTTCATAGCATCCCAATGTGTCCTTTTTGGATTAGCCATAAATCGACTAAGAAATCCCATTGCTTGGGCAATGTATTGCCCAGTATAGAACATTACATACATTAAACTTCCAAATACACTTGCATAAGGTACCCCAGTTATGTCCTCCATTTCAATAGGAGATTTTGGACAATCTTTCATAAAAATCTTTGTTCCCTGCAACGCAGGAACCATAACTATTTGCAATTTGTCATATTGAATCTCTTTGGGACAAAGTTCACGTATTTTCTCTAGCTAAAAAAAATCTTTCTATTTGCTCTATCCCTTTTGATTTCCATTCCCAGAATATACCTAGTTGAACCTAGATCCTTCATTTCAAACTATGCTGACAACTGAGACTTTAATTCAAAAATCATATCTTTACCATTTCCAATGAACATGTCATCCACATACAGGGAAATAATAAGATGACCATTTTGAGTCTTAAAATAAATACAATCGTTAGACTTTGATCTCACAAATCCCAAAGACAACACATAGTTATCAAACTTTTGGTACCACATTCTAGGAGACTACTTTAGACCATACAAATATTTCTCTTACATACTAGGTTCTCTTTACCTTTCTCAATAAAATGCTCTGGTTGGGACATATAAATATTCTCCTTCAAGTCACCATGAAAGAAAGCTATCTTAACATCTATCTACTCGATTTCTAAATCATATACTACTACAAGTGATAACAAGAATCAAATGTATGTTAACTTTGCTATAGGAGAAAGTATTTCTCCATAATCAATTCCCTCCACCTGGAAATATCTTTTCTCAACCAACCTTGCTTTATGCTTCTCAACACTACCATCAAGACCTATCATTTTCTTGAACACCCATTTACTTCCAACACACTTTCATTCTTCTAGTAAGGGTACTAGATCCCATGTATCATTCTTCTTCAATGATGCTATTTCTTTGTTCATGGCTCCCAACTAGTAATTTGCATCAGACATAACCATAGCCTCTCTAACAGTCCTAGGATCATCATTGTTAGCAATCAAATCAAAAGCACAACCAGAATCTAACATAGAATATCCAAACCTTTCAGGTTGCTGCTTAGCACATGTAGACCTCCTCACAAGTTGAGGTTGAGGTTCTTCATCTTGTTCAGAACTTTCAGAGCTATTGGAGCTCTCCTCATTAACAGGTCCACCAGGAGTACACAGTTCATCTTTATTGGGTGTAAGAAAAACTTCAACTATCTCCTTTCTTTCTTCTTTCATCTCTGGCTATAGATCAGCTTGTTGTCAAACCGATTGCACCCGAACGCTTGAATGATTAAATTCAGCAATTTGTTGAAACATGGGAACTATCTTTAGGCTATGGGTAATCCTATGGTGAAGATAGAACCTCTGGATTCTAGGCCAGCTTCCTATACGATGATCAATTAGATACTTGAATGATTCTCTTTGAGAAAAGGGTAAGAAGAACTATTGTTGAATGCATGAAACTAAAACTTAAACCTCGGTGATGCACCTAAATGATGGTGTTACATGCAACTTGTTTCACAATTACACTTCAATAATCCTATTCACACAACTAAATCTAAATAGTTTAACCACATAAATAATTAATATGAAGGCTTCACTGTATTACTATCTTTGAAGGAAAACCCATCTCCACAACTAAGAATAGTAAAGTAAGCCAAATACACAACATATAACTTGTGGAATCAAACTTGATTGTATACAAGCACATATGAAATGAAATGGGAAAATAAAGGTTCCCGAGATTAAACACAATATATTCCTTATCAAATCATTCACACAGCATGACACCTGAGATTTTAAAGGAAAACTCTTTAGCGTACTGAAAGGTAAAAGGAAAGCTCTGCAAATTTAATGAAACTTGATAACCTGTAATAACCTGCTACTATATATTAATCTATAAAATAAAACTGAGTTACAAGATGATTCACTTTGCAGACTGCAAAGGCTGAAAAACAAGAACTGAATTGAAAAAGATAAATTTTTCAATATATACAATAAGAATGCACTTCAAAGTGCATGAATGAGCAACTGAAAGTCAATTTTAGTGATAAAGTGATGTGAAATCTGAGCAGAAGTAAAAATTCCTGAAAATGAGGTTCAAACTTATGCAAAAATGAGTGAACTCAGTCTCGAACTTGCAGTCATAAAGCATGTAACTGACCTGGAACTCAAACAGCACTGGAAATATCTGAACATGAGCTAAAACATGGAAAAATCCTTCTTGCTTTAATCAATTCGACCATGATAACTAAAAGTCCATTCTCGTATTGTGCATGATTGATCTTCAAACTGATCTCAGTTTGAATCAAAGTCACACATACTATCTTTAGTTCAATCTCTATTGTTTATTTTTTGCATGATTTAAAAAAAAAAGATATTTTGATTTAAATATTAAAATAGCCATAAATGATTATTTTAATATTTGAGGTATGATAGTTCTTCCTTTTGAACAATATAAGTAAATATTAAGGTAATCATTTGTGGTTATTACTATTAATATTTAAATACATTTATATTTTGTCAATTTCATGCAAAACAAGCGAACTCACCATTAGTCTAATATAGAGGATAATGTAAAAGACAAACTCACAGGCTCTTTTAACCAATAGGTTTATTGAATTAAAGTCAATACCATGGGCGAAATCATGCAAATGATTTTATTGTGAAACAAAGTCAAAAAATAGAAGCTCATCACCATTCAGATTTAGGACGAGTAAAACTCAAACCCTAATCATTTCCAATCCATTCTTCATTGCGCACTTGTATCTTCTGGAAAACATAGAGCACTGCCATGGTTGCTGATATTGGAGATTTGAGACTTGAAAATCCATGATTTCATGCTCCCTCTGTCGATTTTCCATGAAGACTCTAAAAAAAAATGTGGTAAGTCTTTTTTGCACAAAAATCTAGACTCTGTGAATTTTAGAGCTATATTTTGATTTTTTTTTGCCCACTTTATTCTTCCAATACTCTTTTTGTTCATTCTTTTTGTCTAGGCATGGCTATTGTTCATTTTCCTAAAAATAAATGACTATTGATGAAGTTCTCATTTGGAATTCTACAAAAGATTGGAGTTTGTGTGGTTTCCATTTCTCCAGTCCACAACATCACGACGCATTACTCCGCGCCGCCGCTGGCGGCTCTCGTCCTCAGGCAAAGACTTGATAATGGTGATGGTGAGTTTTTGTTCTCACTCACAAACAGAGATCCTCATTTGTTTTATATGGCATGACTTATGAGCAAAAAAAAAAAAACTCAAACTCTTGATAATAAATACAATAAACCCCCTCTATGACATTATTCCATAGATCGTTGTATAATCAACTCTCTGTATCTGTGCTTCGAGGCTTACATTCTGTAAATGGGCCATAGAGCCTTAGGCCGAGGCAAAAAATCTGCTCCAATCTGGGTATTGTCCCCTCATGCAAAATCTCCCTTTCCACTCAGATTTTCTGCCATTCACTGTGCAAAACAACATTCTATATGACAACTTATAATTGTTAATATTCATTAGGAAAGCATTGTTGGATTATATTGCGCCCTTTGTAGCTAATACGAAGACTAGAATATACAAGACTGTGACCTGATATTTGAACCTCCATGCCTTTGTAATGCTGTCTAAGCCATATTTTGCTGCCTTTCTATTGAAAACAAATATGTTTATTTGTCATATCCTTGATTCATTGATGCTTGAAAAATGAAGAAAATTATTGCTGTTCTATTTATCCTGAAGGTAAATGATTTGCTTAGTAAAATGCTATATGCTCTTGGAGTATTCATGAAAGAGCTTTGCATGCATATTGTGGTGATGCTATCATTTTCTTGTATAGGGTTGTTTTCATAATAGTGTTCTGACTGTCATTTTGTATAAGCTGCATTGTGAGCTTCTCAAAGCTTCTAACATTCATACTTCAGTATTGGTACCATATTGTTATAATCTAAAAAAAAATGCTCTTTGACCATATCATTGGTGGATGTTGATTATCTTCATAGTGTGCTGCTGTCTTATGCCTTGTAGATTATTGTATCATGATTCATATGGCTGCAAATACCTTAAAAAACACAGCCATGTTTTGAATGTAGTGTTGTCCTTAATATTGATGTGCTTGAACACATTTGTCACCACTATTCTATGACATTTGTTGTCCTCATTTTTAGAGGATTATTGTATCCTTGATGAGTCACTGTCCTCCATGATTGATGATACACTGATGATTCCTTGGAACCTTATGGTGACTATGATGCAACACGCTATGATATAGAATATACCCATTAAATTGAAGTAGCCTGCAAAATGATAGCTGATTGTAAATCCTTTAATGACTATTTTGAACATTGGATTATTCTCTTTCACATATTGCTTATATTATTGCTATGAGTTGAGCTCAACCCTCGTGGGAGCCGCATTTTTCCCACTCATAACACTATCTTTTGACTAAAATGATTAGATTCTACCTGTTCCTGCACACTAAAACAAACATGTTAGCAAAATAAAAGAAGATGAAAGCTTCCATTGAATTACATTTTTCTTTTGAATAGTAAAACCATCTGATGGATGCCTGATCGAATGTACATTATATTTCTATTGGTAGTGTAGGCACATGATAGGACTTGATTCGCATTGCTTAGAGACCATCTCTAATACCATATTTCATCGTTCTTGCAGATGCATCGAAGATTGGAGGCTGGAACTGGAGCTGAAAACACAACTGAAGATCTTGACTTGTCAATGACTCATCATTCCAGGAAATGACGAGTCACTTTCTACCCTATGCCTTCTTTACTCTTAGTTGTATAGTGTACTTTCTTTTCCTTGTATCTATCATTTTATTGTGTAAATCAAATTTACTTACTCTCGCGGCTTGTGCAAGATTCAACATTTCCAATATGAATAAAAACAACATTCTTTTATGCAAATTTATGAGTTCCTTATCTAACATAAGTAGAAATTTTTTGTACCTTCTTTGATGGATGCAATTCAGCTCTACCTATTTTGAACTGGTGGTGAAAAATAGGTAAGACAGCTATGGAAGGTTTCAACTCACAGAAGATCACAATTTGACTATAAAGCACCTTCCCTGTAACTGGGTTCCAAAGCTTGTACCCTTTCACATCGATACCATAACCAATGAAGATACACTTCACTACCTTGTTCTCTAATTTAGATCTCTTTTCACTAGGAACATAAGCATATGCCTCACAATCAAACACTCTAATATGTCCCAAAGAAGGCTTCTTACTAGACCACACTTTCATAGGTGTCCTATCAACAAGCACCAAAGTAGGAGATCTATTAATAAGATAACACATGGTGGCTATAGCCTTAGCCCAGAACTTTAGTTCAATACCAACACCACTCAACATACTCCTTTCCCTCTCCATCAGTGTTTTGTCCATCCTCTCCACAACTCCATTTCTCTATGCAGTGTATGGATTTTTTTTATGTCTCTTAATCCCATGGTCCTTATAGAACTTGTCGAAATCTATAGAAATAAACTCACCACCGTTATCCATCCTCAAACACTTTATTTTCCTACCATTTTGATTTTCTACCAAGGTTTTGAACTCCTTAAATCAACCGAATACTTCAGTTGTAGTTCTAGGAAAATACACAAATGTCCTTCTCGAATAAGCATTTATGAACTAGACAAAATACATAGATTTCGATAACAAAGAAACATTAACCAACACTTTAAATATTATCAGTATGAGACTGTATAGAATTATTGTGGAAATAGTTTTGGTGAGTAAATGAAATAGAGTAATGATGGGGACACAAGTTACTTTATATATTTAAAATATGCAAGAATAGAATTTGTGGTGAAAATTGAAAATAGAAGTTTGAACCACAGCCAGTATTTTAAAAAAAAAATTCATTTGGTGAAAATTTGAAATTTCAATGCAGTAGTACTTAAATTTTAGGGAAAAAATAAGAAGTAGGTGTTTGTCTGACCACCCTAACCACAATAAAATAATAATATTTTTTATAAGATTTTAAACATAAGTAGAGGACTCATGTCTGAATGTGATGCATATTTTTTTGTAATCTTTTTCCAAGTAAATAATTAATTATGAATTTTTTATTACAACTTTTAAAAAATATAAAAACTCGTATGCCTGACCACCTTAACTTGGTCAAAACTTCATGAAATTTAATTTTTCTTTTTTTAATCCTATATTATATGAAACATAGAATGTGATGCATATTTTGGATTCCAAAAATGTGATACCATTTGAAAGCTATAGATTTTTTTCAATCAACCTATCAATCAGAACTTTAGTCGTAATTCAAATAGAAAATGAATAATAATTATTTATTAAATTTAAATTAAAGCATAATTTATATTGGTGGAAAGCTGAGAATATCCTTTAAAAACCCTTTTCATTTCATCAATTTTGGGTTAAAAAAAGGTCGTCAGCCACAAACCATACAAATACCCATGATATTGCCACTTTTTGGCCCATCATGATCCTGCACATACCCAATCAAGAATTCTAGAAGATTTATCAGAACTGGAGTAAAAATAAACAAGGTGTTGTTTTTCATATATACAATGTTCACAAAAAGTTGAACTCAAGATTACAATCATCAAGCCCATCAACTAGGCTTTTATTCTTGAAGGCTTTTAAACCTTTTTCGCCAATTTGGCCAAGCCTCTGGTGCCACAACATTGTCTTCTCTGTTGGGAGCTTCACCTCTAAAGAATTAACACTTTCTACTTGATTTATGAAGAAGTATCTTTTTCCTAAACTTTTTAGAAGATTATTGTATCTTAACTTCATGTAAGTATCTAACTTATATTAAAGTTTCCACTTTGTACTTTAATAAATACTATAGAATTTATGGTTATTTATAATTGGCTTATTTGAAGAGGTTTATCAAATCCACATCATTCAAACCAAACCTACCTCTACAAAAAAATTTGTGCCAAACCGTAGACATGCATCACAACTAACGATTCCCTATCCTTCCCACCAAGAAACTGAACTCAACCTTCCACCACCAACACTCACACAAATCATCACCTGTGACAATAATCTTCCACCAAGATACCTTCCATACTCTGGAAACCAACCCCTATGAGAGGTCATGTTAAACATTACACTTGAGTTACTCAACCACACATCTTTTTGATGCATGTGTTGACAACGCAGCAGTGAATGCATTCCCAGATCATCTTTGAGAAGATCCATTACCGCATCCATTGCTCTTTATTTCTCTCTCGGGTATCTCCGATACCAAACCACCAATACCCAACATTTCACCCTGTAATCTCCCACCGTGAGACCTTGACCTCCCACCTGGACGACTTCTTGTCTTTCTTGTCTTCTCTCTTGATTCGGCTGAATAACAAGGGCTCCTTTGGCCATCTCCCATAAGACTTCTACATTTATTTTTTAACACAGTAAAGCAAAACCACATCTTCCATCTTGAAAGTGGTTGTTTTACTCATAATAGCCATTACCAAGTGATCCCATGTGTCAAGAAAAGAACACAATAGGAGCATGCATCTATCCTTGTCATCTATCTTCACACCAACCGACCCCAACTGAGCAACGATCATGTTAAACACATTCAAATGATATACAATGGACGTTCCTTTCTCCATCTTCAAAGAGTATAACTTCTTTCTTAGGAATAACTTATTTACCAAGGATTTCCCTTGATAAATGTCACCAAGCTTTTTCTAGAGAATTTTTGTGGTCTTCTCTTCAAGGACGTTCAAGAGAACAAAATTGGCTAAGCACAATCTGATCAAACCCTTCGTTTTCTGATCCATTGCATCCCAATCAGTTTGTGAGGTTATTGATGGTTTGTTACTAGATACCACATCCCACAGCTTTTGATCTATGAGAAAATATTCCATATTGAGTTTCCATAATTAAAAATTATCATCATTGAATTTTTCTATTTCTATTCTTTTGGATGTGCTCACCATCTTAAATATGCAATAAGATTACATCTAGATTTCTCTACAAAACTCCTGTTGAAACCAAATCAGCACAAAAAACCCTTCTAACCCACAAGGATAACAAAGTTGGTCAAGCTATGATACCAAATGCAAAGAAAGCATAGTGCGGAATACACCTTCTTAATGCTAATCTTCAGGAGAGAAGCAAATAAACTATTTAAAAGTTTACAATTATAGTTCATTTAAGATGCACATATTAAAAACATGAATAGAGAATAAAGCATCAACACAAGGATTTACTTGGGAAAACCCTTTCGGGAAAAAAACCCACACACCAAAGTAGAGATCTCTTGTATTATAGTAAAACCAATATTACATACGAGTTTAGAGCTATGCTCTTTTGGGTTCTCTTCCAAAATTAAAATGGCAGCACTTCGTTAAACATTCACTTTGATCTACTCTATTCTAATGTTGTAAGGAATTACATACATACTTCTCAAGTGCTACAAGAAAATCATCATAACAAACACTTCAACGCCTACAACCATCGAACAAACATAACCATAATCCCACTAAACCATTCTTAAATCGTCGCGGGGTTGCACTAGGAATCAATATTCCATCGATTACAAAGGACTTTTCAAAAAGTCAAGAGGGGAGTAAGATTCACTCTCAGACTCGTAACTCAAGGGGGTATATCCTACAGATTGAGAGAATTGTTGATCTCTTTCATTTTCTTCATCTCTAATTTGCTCATACCTATCCCAAAATGGGTAGTATCCTTTGGATTTATTCTCTGATACATAATTGCGTATAGCAATATCATTATGGTGCTCATCAACAATGTTCGTAGACATTTGTTCATGAGACCATTTCTCCATGGGTGGTGTCTTAGGGGTATAGCCTTCAAACTCTTTACTTGAAGAAATTTCAATAATCTCAGCTAGTGGTTGAACCCTTGGATCCCTAAAGATAAGTGCAAGGTTTGTACTTTCTTCAGATGGCATATCTCTGGAGAGTGGTAACATATCAGATTCCTCAGGTAGTATTGCAGGAAGGTAGTTATACATTGCCTCCATCTTCATCTTCCTCTTCTCAAGACTGATTCGAGAAAGTGCATGACTGAAGGTTTTTGTATCACTCAACCAGGTTGCATTGTCGTAATTGGTTCCTTGGATGGTTCTAATGATAGCTTCTTTTTCCTTCTTGGCCTTCAGGTAGTGCTCATTTCCTATAACAGATTTTCATGCTGTCATTCTGATACGCACCATCCTGAAACAAGTATTTTTCACAACATGAGATTATGTTGGAAAGGGAAAGTAAATGAGCTCATAGGTTCCAAAGTTAAAACCTGGTAGCTTTGATACCACATGTAACGACCCGACATCTACTTAAAATAAAAATTTCAAACTTCTACAACTTTTAACCAAAGTAAACAAGTAAATAACATAGTAACAAAAAATTTCTTTTCTTTTCGAAATAAAGTACAACATATAAATATGATTTCAAAGCTTTTCCCAATTTAAATAACTTTAACTTTCAAATGAATAACAGAGTATGAAAGTATAAGAAATACATACATAGCTTTAACAACTTTTGCACAAAATAGAAGTAAGATGGTCCAGGTTCTTCCCTTTCAAATCTTGGTTCTTCAGTTGTTAGGTTGTGGAGGAGAAACATCACTCGGGTGCTTTTCCGCCAACCACGGACTAATAATTCAGTCCCCCGCACATTCATTTTTCAATGAATGGCCCTCCCTTTGTCGAAGAGATTGGTTGAGTGATCGATTCTGTTAACCAACTGAGCATACTGTCGTTTCCTACATTTCTAGATTCTTGTATCTTACAATCCCAACCTAGTATGTGTTTTTTGGATCACTGTGAACTAACAATGTAATCATCTTCCTAAACTAAGAGGATGTAGGTACATTACATTACTATGGCCATAGTGTTTTGATTCAGTAAACGACTGATAAGTCATCTATCACTTACACTACTCAGGGGCAATTTTCCTTTGGGCTACCTTACTCAATGCATAGGCCATGTCCTTCAATGGGTTCAGTTTACCCTAGACTTCCTACCTCAAACCGTTTATTAGAAATGAGTCTTTAAGCAAGTGTTTACTATCCTATCTCCTTTTTCCGAAAATCTTTATCCTAGGAGCGAAGCTTCCGAATGTTAACCTAATAACACAAGCTAGGATTACACTTTGTATTGACATCATTTCGTTCCTAGAAATTAATACATATTCTACGTATTCTCCATTTACGGAGATCATACAAGTTTGAAACTCCAAACAAATGCATAAACGTTTAACACTATAAATCAATCATCACTCACAAGAGACAATCTTGTACTACAATACATATAAAATTAAATTGATTTAAAAACCCTTAATCAAAATTGAATCCCTTCTTTTCAAAACCCCAAATTCCTATTTAATCTTTTTTAACCCCTTAATTAAATATATTGAAATGCATCAAGCTTTCTCCTTTAGCTACATTATCATTCCCTAACTTTTACTCTTGCATAAAATGAAGTCCCTTAAATCATTATGCAATAATAGCTTATCAAACAACAAATGAATGCTAGGGATAATTTATTTATTTGACCTCAATGCAACCAGCAATTCTAAAAACAATAAAAGAAAAACAGCTTTGAGCTATAATATTTAAATAAGAAACATGCCTGTATAAGCTCCTTTCCAATGTTCCTCTATCAACAACCTTCTATTGTTGATCACAACAACAATTTCCTCAACTAGAAATTCTCCACAGAAAGATTGCTATTGATTTCTCCCACTAGTCTAAGAAATATAGCTGAGAATACTCTAATCTTTAACTGAAACACTTTGAAACAGAACAGTAACACAACTCGCAGCACTAGCTCTCAAATGCAATATAAAGACTCTCTAAAAATGCCAAGGATGAGATAACAAGAAGTGAATTCGAATGAAGAATTATGAAGTATTTATAGGCCGCAATAAGAATAGTTTCCTTATTTCTGGGCATGTACAATGACAGATTGACATGTTTACCAGGTCAAATTGTCACTTGTCATCTTATCAAACCCTCAGTCATGTTTCCCTAGATGATTTGACCTCTTTGGAGCCAACATTTGAAGAACTTTTCAACTCTACAAACAAAAACGCCACCTACAGGAACGTTTTGCTGCCAGGCGTATGAATTCAACATGGTTTTAATTGCTGTGTTTTAGGTCAAGCCTCTAATTGTTACAGCACAAAAATCCGTTGCTACTTTCCTAGTTTTGAGCTTTGAAAACTTCTTCTTGCATTTCCTGCTGCGCAGGAGCTTCTGCAACTTCACGGGAATATCCATATTCATTTTCCATTTTTTTTCTAAAGTTCGAACTTTTCAAATATTTCTTTTAATGGAGTTTGCTTCTTTTGCAAATGTATTTTGAAGTGTTAAATATTTCATACAACTACCTTTTACATGTAAACTTCCACAATATATAAATTGTGAATTTCATCCTTCAAATAATAATACTTATTCTTTAAACATTGAAATTGTTTTCCATTATTTAAATTTAAATTATTTATATTTGCAAACTTTATTTTTAAATGTATTATTTTAAACATTAATATTTATTTATATATAAACGTATTTATATATAAATATATATTAATTTTAATATTAATACATTTAATTTATAAAATATACAAATATATTATTATTTATACATCATTTATGTATTAATATATATATATATATTAATAATCACCTTATTAATATATATATATACATAAATATATATTTAAATCTTCTAGATAATAATAATACTTGAATATTATTTATGTCAAAGATATTAGGTGGAATGTGTACGTGTAAACATGTCTACATATATATCACGTATATACATATGTATGCGTATATACATGTCGATACATATGTATGAGCATATCCACTTGCTTAATGTATGTATTTATTGATATGTCTATACATTTACATATGTGTACACAATGTATACATGTGTATACGTACCCATTCGACCTTTATCACATACCTTCTATTTTGCTCATTCACAGGGAATCACAGTATAGTCATACTGACATTTGATCAATCACATCATATAAAGCATAAGGAAGTAAATCAAACTCCTAAGCCTATGGATGACTTTTCTAGACTAACTTATCTGACTTGTTTCCCTATGTACCGTTCACAATGTGTGTGCATGCTCAATGAATTAACTTTACTGGTTAAACGACCAATACCCCTCTCCCAAGTGATATTTCCCCTCTACCTAGAGGACTGGTTCTCATTCCTGCATTCACAATTATAAACTCACGGCAATCAATTGCTCACAAAATTAGCAATACATATAAATTTCACAAGATATAAAAACATCAGATATAAATCTCATCATGCACGTTTTTCACCATGATTAATATCAAAAGAACAACATAAGAATGAAACGATCATTAATGTATAGAACTCATATTGATAACAAGGTGATTCACATCTTTATTTATTCATAAAATTGTTTTTACAAACACATAATCCTTATTCAACTCTAATAGCCTAATAGCTATACAATTGGGATGTAACAAATCTTCTCTCAAAAAGTGATACCTAATAGATATATGCTTTTTCCTTGAGTGCATCACTGGATTA